>JAUPFT010000006.1:58375611-58420611 GCA_036936625.1 Parnassius smintheus behrii
TGCAGTCCTTAATAGGTAGGCATGTGAATAGAGACTGAACATCAAAACTGACCATAGTTTCATTGTCAGCGAGATGTAGGTCTTTTATCTCACTATCAAAATGGTATGAATCCTTTGTGTGTGCTCTGGTATGTCCTTTCAGTGGTGACAGTATTTTTGTCAAGTGTTGTGCCAGCTTATAAGTTGGTGAATTGAACTGGCTCACTATAGGACGTAATGGAGCGTTTGGTTTGTGTATCTTCGGTAACCCATACAACCTCGGTGGTTTGGTACATGATGGTATTAGCGAATTCACGTCGAGATTTAATTTTTCAGAGTATTTCTTTATTAAATCGCTAGTTGCTTTAAGCGTATTAGTTGTGGGGTCTGTTTTGACCTTTTTGTATGTACTTTCGTCTGACAAAAGCTGTAGTATTTTAAAATTATACTCTGACGTGTCCCTTATTACCGTAGCATTTCCTTTATCCGCGTGGAGAATCGTTAGCTCTGGTCTGTTCCGTAAGTTAATCAACGCTGTAAATTCGTCCTTAGGAAGGTTTGGTTTCGGCACCTAACTACGACGTAACAAGGACGAAATATCTTGACGTATAGCCTCCAAATCTTCCTTACCAGTGTTATTTTTAAACAGACAATCCTCAACAATGCAGATAATTTCTTCGTACGGGATTTTTCGCGGTGTTAATGCGAAGTTCATTCCCTTCGCTAATACATTTATTGTTGGTTCGTCCAGTGTATGTTTTGACAGATTATAGACCGTGCGTTGTTTATTGTTTGCAACTGTGGTCAACGGTTGTGTTTCGTTCTGACGTTGACTTAGATGGTTGGCATTTGATTTGATCGTTAATTTTTGGTATTTTTCTATTTGTTTATTTTTGCATTCATTGTATTTTGCTGTTGCTCGTTTGTTTTAAGTTTCGATGCAATTATTAAAATCAAATGTCGTTAAAATTGTCTTTAGTTCACTGAACAAATTGTCTATGGTATTGTTTATGAAATGTAAATCAAACCATTTCTGCTGAATCATCGTTCGTAACAACTTTTTACTTGCCTGATTTAAGATCTTTGCGCTTCCTCGAATGTCATTTTTTGTTGATATTTTGACACACGTAGGAATGAGATTATGGTCTCTGCATCTCTTCAAGAAATTTAAAGATGTTATATATCTTCCGCGCTTGGTTTTAAAATCTTCTAATCGGCGAATTTCATTTGCTATTACCAGTCCGTACTGGTTCACATAATGATTTCTTAAATTGACGCGAACAATACACATTGAATAAAACTAAATTTACGGATTTTATCGCGTTTATTTCACTACTTTTACTTATTTTTAATTCCCGACGTTTCGGGTGCTTTACAGCATCCATGGTCACGTGGGGGGGGGGGGCTGAGATATTTGACGTCCCAATGTCGTAGTTAGTCTGGCTATATTCAGTTTATGAATATTAATTTTTGGTCCGATTTACGCAAAACGAGCTTATAGTATCATGAAGTCTTGCAGTGATATGCTTAGGTATTAAAAATGCAGTTACTTTGTCAGATGGTGTGGCGATGGGCTCACCTGTATCTCCCATAGTTGCCGACAGATTCATGGAGGACTTCGAGGAGAAAGCCCTTCTTACTGCTCCTGTAAATCCAAGATTCTACAAGCGGTACGTAGACGACACTTTCACAATTTTACCATCTGACAAAGTAACTGCATTTTTAAACCACCTTAACTCTACAAACTCTAAAATTCAATTCACAATGGAGTTAGAGGCAAATAATTCTTTAGCTTTCTTAGATGTTTTAGTCATTCGAAATCCTAATAACACAATTGGTCACACTGTGTATAGGAAAAAGACCCATATCAACCGATATTTAAATGGTGAATCTCACCATCATCCTTCACAGTTAGGTACCGTGGGTAAATCTTTGTTTCAGAGAGCACGAGGGATCTGTGACAGAAAACATCTGGCCGCCGAACTTCAGCACGTCAAGCAAGTATTGCAAGACAACAACCTTCGGTGGTAAATATAATATATGTTGTGTAATATTGTTGTATAAATATAAGTTGCGCAGTGCATGTAAATAGTTCAGACACTGGGGGCATTCTTAACGTGGACTCCTACTATCCTCCTTTGGATATTGCTTCTTCAAACATCTTATCAAATACTTGTAACGAAAATATTAAGCCTAGTAACTTTGACTCAACCTGTGATTGGTGTTTTAATAAAGCTAACTTTTCTCTTTTTTGTAGATGTCTACAGTGGATTGGGGTTGTGTATTTAATGCCTCAGATGTGCAATCTGCGACTGGTCAATTTTATGAAGTATTATATAATATTTTTGATCTTTGGGTACCTAAGAAAAGCAGACAAGCTTCAAACAGGAAACGCTATCCTGTTTGGTTTTCACATGATATAATTAAAGATGTAAATCGCAAAATTAAACTCCACAAAGAATGGAAACGATATAATAATCAGAATGTCTACAAGGCATTTTCCATACTGCGGTTAGAATTCAAGGGACGCATCGAGTCATCATACAATGCCTATTTAGCAGCTGTTGAAAATGGCATTAAGAATAATCCAAAAACATTCTGGAATCATATTAGTAGCCTTCGAACTAAGGGTGGCTTTGAGCCCACCGTGACCTACAAAGGCTGTAGTTTTTCCAATAGTGAAGCTGCAGATGCCTTTGCAAATTATTTTGCTAGTGTGTTTCTACCCAATAGTCCCATATTGGATTTCAAAACTATATCTAGTACTCCCTTGTCATGAGATGGACATATCAACATAAGCTTTTTTAACTTATCACAAGTAAAATCAGGAATAAATAAGTTAAAACCACTTAGTTCCGTGGGTCCAGATAAAGTCCCAGCTTACATCTTAAAAGGATGCAAGGAGATTCTTGCTCCTGTACTTACCTATATTTTTAACTTGGCTTTAAACACCGGCGTATACCCAGAACAGTGGAAGATATCAAAAGTCACTCCGATACCTAAAACAAGCAATAAGACCTTGGTTGAAGAGTATCGTCCCATCGCAGTACTATCGTGCGCAGCAAACCTTTTTAGAATATTGCTCACAAAGAAATATACGCGCAGGGTAAATACGCGGCTTTGTGAGGAGCAGCATGGCTTCCGACTGGGTCGATCAGTAGAGACTAACTTGTTATCCCTCGTTAACTATATATCTCATCACATGGAAAAAGGTCAAGAAGTAGATGTGCTATATTTAGATTTTAAAAAGGCGTTCGATGTAGTGGATAACGATATTCTATTAAATAAATTATACAGCATGGGTTTTGCTCCAAAACTTCTAAATTTTTTTGCTGATTACCTTTCAAATAGAAAACAGTATGTTAGCCATGGATCTTTTATTTCGAAGTCATATCATACGCGCTCAGGTGTAAGTCAGGGTTCTGTTTTAGGGCCCCTTCTCTTTCTCATTATGGTTAACGATCTCATTAAAGTAGTAAAGTATGCCAAATGCCTCCTATATGCTGACGATTTGAAATTAGTCCAAGTGATTGATAAGGTTGTAACTCCCGAACATCTTCAAAGTGACATCGACCGAATCCATAAGTGGAGTAAAGATAATAAAATGATGTTTAATACCGGTAAATGTTACGACATGACCTTTAGCCGCAAGTTAAAACCTACACATGCCACCTTAGCAGGTGTTGAAATAAAGCGCGTGTCAACCATTAGAGACCCTGGCGTGACATTTGACTGCGGATTGACTTTCCATGCACACATGTCTGCCCTAGCTTCGGAATCTTACAGACGCCTAGGTTTTGTCCTACGCAATGCCCGTGATTTCAATAATCCTATTGTCATCAAATTATTATTTAACTCTCTAGTTAGCAGTAAGTTAGAATTTGATGCAGCCGTCTGGAATCCCCACGAATCCACATATGAATTGTTGATTGAAAAGGTTCAGAAAGCCTTCCTGCGTTTTTATATAAGAAGATTTACGGATATAATTCATTTATGTATCTTACTCTTTTCTTGCTGGGAATCTTAGGATATAATTCCCTTTCAGTGCGTAGAGCTAGAGATCAGATCCTAATAGCCATAAAAATTTTAAGGAGCATGGTAGATTCCCCAGAGCTGCACAATACTTTGTGTACACTTTATGTGCCTAACAACAACCTGCATCATAGGCCTACTTGACGACACCGGCTGCTCGCCACATCCCATTGCCGCACTGTGTCCGCCGTGCCACCCCAATGCGTGTTGGCGAACTCGAAAACTTCGAAATATTTTGTTTTGTTATTTTTCAGACATTCACCGCTGGGCACGTGGTAAATCAGTACTTAAAATTGAAATTAACAATTTCATTGGTGTTGCACATGTTGCACCGAAATTTTCTTACTTAGATTCGCATGAAATTTAACAATTAGAGATGGCAAGCGGAATAAAACCTGCCAGTAATTTTTAATAGTTTTGACGTACCTCTTTATAAATTCAAAGTATTGGCTGGATAAAAACGGAAAGTCAATTAAAATAAAGTAAAAGAATGATTTTTTCATATATTCCGATGGATTAACTATCGGTCACAATTGCAATTGATTTTAACCATTAAATTATTGAGTACGATAACGATGAAATTGTGTTTATAGTTGTATTAGTGAGTTACACACCTAATTGCGTCACTCACTTATACAACTATATTACTATACAGTGTGTAAGTGTAACCACCGTTGTCACTGAAACCATAGGTAGTTGGCTTTAATATAAAAATATTTATCCGATTTAAAAAAAACGCTATTTTCTTTCATAAAATTAAAATAGTTTCTGTCCGACACCGTCCGTAAATTCATAGATACCCTACGCGCTCAAGTGACGTAATCACTGTAAAGATCACCCCCCGGCCTCTATACTTACACAAAATTTCAACAAAAACACAATGGTACACATAACCTATGATGTAACTTTTCCTTCATACTTTCACACTGGCTTAGGACGGTCAAAAATTCCTACCCTTCGTGTTGCGTGACGAGTCCAAATTAATGTAAGTTAGATTTAACAATTTATTCAATGTGTAATGTTCGCGTAAATTTAAGAAATCACTAGATTTAACAACAAAGAAAATTAAACATTAATAATAGTATATAAATAGGTAGCATTTTTGGCGTATTTAAAAGGTTAATCATAATGTTATGCACACACGGCTACACAATAAGCTATGCAAAACCAATGGGTAGCTCGCCGTCCAATCAAGGACCCGGGGTCCCGGGACTATCTTAGCAGGATACCGCGGCCCTGGAACGCAAAGGGCATTTGAAGCATAAACAAAACGAGGCCAAGACAAACTGGTTTTGTTAGCTTGATGTGTAGCCTGATTGAATGATTATTTATACTTACCTATTAAATAAAATCCTCGTAAATGAATCCCATATTGATCAGCTTTTACATTAATAGTAAAAGCTGTTCAAAATGGGATCCATTTACAGTCACGCATGCCTCCGCTAGCTACTACCGCTACGTTTCCGTAGATTGTTACGCACTCTAGGAAGCACAATAGTGTCATTTTTTAAGTCTCAAAACACACTAAGAATTCGCCTTTTGAGTTCCGACGTATTACGGAACTTAGTTGCATACACTCGGCGCTTCACTTCTCCCTAAAGATAAAAGTCCAGCGCGGTAAGGTCGGGCGAACGCGTTCGCCACGCCACTGGCCCTCCACATACTATCCATCGCTCAGGAAACTCCTCATCCAGCAAAGCCCTGATTTGCAGCTTAAAATGTGCAGGGGCAGCGTCATGTTGGTAGTAGAGGTTTCTCAGTGAACGAAGAGGCACATTTTCAAAATCCTGTCGAATACATGTCGTAAAATTGCCATGTACGACTGTGCATTCAAGTGGCCGTCAGTAAAATAGGGTCCAAGAAGTTTGCCGTCTAGAATTCCCGCCCACATGTTTACGGAAAAACGGTGCTGATAACTGTTTTGCCGTATTCGGTGTTCGTTTACCCGACTCCAGTAATATTCATTACGAACATTGTAAATGCCCCACCTTGTAAACACTGCTTCTTCCGTAAATAAAATGGAAACGTTATCAAAGTTTTTAATAAGCCATTGCGAAAATACCACCCGCAGTATGTGGTCGTTTTCATTTAACTCTTGAACTGGTTGAAAATGATACGGATGTTGACGATCAATGTGTAGAATTTTCCAAATTGTCGAGTGAGAAATACCGAAAATACGGGCCATCCGCCTGGTCCTCCAAATCCTGGAAATCCAAGATACGTTCTTGAAGGGTAACTGGCAGCTGCTGTTTGCCACGCCCCTGAGCATGAACCGACATGGTAAACTGTACATAACCTTTGCGTGGCTGCCAACAAAGTTTCACGATTTGGCACAGGTTGTCCAAGGAATAGTTCTACGTACATTCGTCGAGCCTCGTTCACATTGCTACGGCATAAAGTCGGACCATTTCGGTCCACTGCACGTTTGTGTACGACATAATTACAAACTAAAATACACTCCGCACACACAAACGCCGCTTACGTTGAATATCGGCACGGCGCGCGGCGCGGGGGGGGGGGGTTAAATCAAATTTACACGTGCACTCGCTAGCGACGCAGCGACCGACTGACACACTGAAACAGTGGGTAGTGCTATGGACTGTGGACTGATGGCCTTGACCGCTCAGCTGCGCGCGAGATCGCGCTACGATATGTTAACTGGAATTTTGTATATGCCTAGGGTGAAATAATTGTAAGTAAAAATTGAGATTTGACTTAAAAAAATCGTTGTTATTTTTGATTAAATTTACGTTCTATAAGTGGAACCAAACCACTGGTTTCAAGGACAAACAACGGTGTTTACACTAACACCCTGTATATATTATATAACTATACCACGTTTTTAAATTTCAATATCATTTTTGTAGTAACGATCTGCTTGTTACGTCAAAATTCAATTGATTGTCTAATTATAATAAAAATGGCAACTATAACTTCTAAATTCCATCTTTAGACTAGTCGTAGGTATAATTAAAGTTATAAAAGAAAATTTGGGTATGTCGTAACGGTTTAACGATCTGTGGTTATCGCAAGGAAACACGAACTACGCAGTAGGCATTTGTTTTGGCGGGAATTGATTATTAATTTTAGTTTTTGAGACAGTTTCGTGTCGACGTGCGTGTGAGCAGTTCAGTTGTTTTGTTTATTAAATTCTTGTAGTTATTACTTTTGTTGTTACGTTTAGTGTTTCTTGTTTTGTTTTAAAAATGCCTTACGCGTCCGTTTATAGTACTCGTGAATACGGCAACATATTAAAGTGCGACTTAATGGACAGCGATACCTAAACTTTAAAAATGAACAGTTGATTGACATTTTGGATGACCTATTGTTGGTTGAATATCACTGTACATGGTTCCAGCATGATGATGCACCTCCACATGTCGTGAGGTTTGTCCATGGGTACCTCACCGAGCTATTTCATAATCGCTGAGTCGGCAGACTAGGACCACCATCTCATCAGATCTCACCAGGAGTTACAGACAGTTACAGTCGGAGATACAGAGTCAAAAGGATTCGAATAATTTATATTGCATTAATCCTTAATTATTGAAGGATCTGTAACTGAATCCGATTTGTGTTTTCGTAAAGTGATGTTTGTTTTTTCTATTATTATTAATTCTTTAATTACTTTAAAATTACAAATCACTGTAATTAACTAAATATTTTCAGATCAGTAGTGACATCTGTTGGTTGGTCATACTAGTATTTTATTAACAATCAATGTATGTTATTTCGTTCTACCGTTAAATTTAGTTAGTTAGTTAGAAAACGGTCTGTATTTATATTAAATTTGTTGAAATGGTAGTTGGTCCGATTATTTCACAATTCACTATATATCTTTTTGTGTCACAGCACTGTGTGTCTGGAAACACTTTCACAATCACTTGAGATATCTTGAATTTTTCTGGATTAGTCGCTGTTACAATTATTTATTTAGCAGCATTTTTGTTTATTTTACACACAAATACCTTGAATTACACTGGTGCCGTCATTTAGTGTGTAGTGTGCGTGTTTGTAGTTACTTTATTACACTAATCACTGTTTAGAACTTATAAAAAACTGTACATTGATTAAAACTACTTTTACGGATTTTTTCGCGTTTTATTTATTTTATTTTTAATACCCGACGTTTCGGGTGCTTTCCAGCACCCATGGTCACGGGGGACTGAGGTGACTGACGTCTCGATGTCAAAGTTAACCCGGAGTACCTTCAGCTTTTTTAATTATTGTCTTTGGTCCGATCTACGCAGAATGAACTAACTGTGGTTTGAAGTCTTGCAGTGGTATGCTTGGATTTAGTTTTAATTTTATTAATTATCCTGCTTGGGATCTTATAATTAATAAAATTAAAACTAAACCCAAGCATACCACTGCAAGACTTCAAACCACAGTTAGTTCATTCTGCGTAGATCGGACCAAAGACAATAATTAAAAAAGCTGAAGGTACTCCGGGTTAACTTTGACATCGGGACGTCAGTCACCTCAGTCCCCCGTGACCATTGGTGCTGGAAAGCACCCGAAACGTCGGGTATTAAAAATAAAATAAATAAAACGCGAAAAAATCCATAAAAGTAGTTTTAATCAATTATAAAAAAACTGTTAAAATAAATTAAAATATTAAGAGCTCGTACAGAACACTGTTTATTCAACTACCGCCGCCGGTCAGCGTTATGTTCTGAGTTTCTCTTGCAGTGGAAAATATTTATGGTTTTTGGTGTCTCATTATTATATATCATAATATGCTCTGGTGGACATAGATTTATTCATGTTTTCGGGCAGATTTCCTGTTCCCGCATCAGATCTCTTACACCTTAGACTCTGCATCAAATCCATGGTTATAATATTTTAAATGTTGCCATTTCTGAGAAGGATATTTTAGCAAGATGAGTGGTACAGTAGAAAATTTTTCCCAATTTAACTTTATGACCAACGGAATAAAGCGTGTCGATGACGGCATTTTGTAATTTATTTTCAAATACGTTTGCCTTTTTTACAATAAGTCTTACAACTCTCGTCTCAAGCAACTAGGAATCATTAAAAGGTAGAAACTCGATTTCGAGCTATCGCTGAATAAGTAAACGTATGCGGTATGTGAAACTGCGGCCCTACAGTTACACCTGAATAAAACAGCAGTTGTACCTTACTGCGTTTATTGTTTATTGACCACGTAACTTAATATACCTGAGTATTGCTTATGTTAAAGCGATACATATTGCAATATATATATATATATATATATATATATATATATATATATATATATATATATATATATATATGTGTGTAACAAAAACACGTTTTTTCGTATTCTTTAACTTCACTTTTGTCTTAGGTGAAAATAAATATTACATATTTTACAAATAAATATTATAAAAGTAAAAAGTGTAATTTGCTAATGCCGTCGATACGATCTTGCTATTGATGATTTTGTATTTCACATTCTGCCATTAACATCTGATACATATATCATCACAATAGTAAATCATTTCATGATATAAGAACATATTGCAAAAACTGTCTTAAAACATTAGAAATTACACAAAGATTAGTTTCAAAGACCATTGCCAATGTAATTTTTTATTGGACAATCCGGCACTACAAAGATTATGATCTTAACATAGGACAATTGTTTATGTTACATACAGTATGTCACAACAACGTAATTTTCTTTATATTCGAATAACCATGCATTATAACAATAAAATGTTTAGTATACTGACATTTCTGGAAGGTTATTCCCAAACTTCTATTTTCACAATCGATTTTTTGTAATAAAATCAACTTTAATATTCTCATTTATGAAAAATCTAATTACGAATGTGAGACAGTTGTGCTGCGTACAAAACAAAACTTATAAAGGGATAGAATGGTGTGTATTAACCATAAAAAGAAAACACAATTATATGTGACACACACATACTAACTTTGTCAAAAACAACATTAAGGAAGGCAAACACAAAGTTAAGAAATCTGAGAAATTAAAATATTTTGATAATGACAAAATCTGTCATCACGTGTAGGGGCACATCGTCTACTTGCAACGTCATGTACAGGAATGTTTATTGGCACTATCATTTACTATTACTTAGAATAGAGAAATAACTTATCATGTTTGCTTTTCCTCACGTGAGGTGAGAGAATATGGGACCACGAGTACCTCCATTGCAGTGCACAAGTGCCGCTCGGCCACTCGTAAGTTTCCAGCTCCGCGCTTTATAAAAGCACTTCCCGTAGGGCCTACGTAACCACGCAAAGGGCTTTCTTTCAACATTCACTTCTTGACACTTTTAAATAAAGCGCTCTGTTTATTAGAGCTAGTAGAGCACTTTGAATCTAATTCTTATCTGAACTACTCGTATTATTTCATTCATTTATTACAGCCCTAAACATAAGCTTTCCTGATAGATTGTTTCGTAGGAGAATATGCGGGGGGAGGGGGTTGACAACCACATATTTTTATTATTTTTGCGTTATCTTGTATGTTGCTGCCCATCTCCTGTTTCTATTTTTTTGTTGCCTCTAACAACTCCCACGGAATGGTATTCTAGGGTAATTGGTATTTTAAGCGGCAGCTACAGGGAAAATGTGACCCATATATATCTTCTTTCTCTAAAAGTGTTGATTCAAAGTCAATTTTTAGCATTTTTTTTACTTCAACATCATATTATTACATAACTATGAGTGCCAAAGCATAAGTTTACGTTACACGTTACGTACGTTATACGTTATCTATATATATATATATATATATATATATATATATATATATATATATATATATATATATATATATATATATATATATATATATATATATATATATATATATTATATAATATATATATTCCATCGTGTGAGGTATCGTTGGTTAGATCTTTCAAAAACATTGGGCGGTATGAAAGAACATCTTTTGATTCGGTGATTCGTTTGCGAAATTTTAAGCTTTAAAATATGGTGTCAATTCCATAGAAATTGCATAAAACTGGCTGCATAATAAATTTGTAATGTTATTGTGAACCGTAAGAAATAAACATTTTATGAAAGAACCGACTTATATACATTACTTAGTTTTTTTATTTATTTATTTTATCTTCAAGGGAGACATACATAATTTTAGTCTATTTTATATAATTTTAGTCTATTGTATATTATTTATCTTACACTTAACAATAAACTTTCCACAGTTAAGTAACGCATCGACAACAAGCGAACATTATGACATACCTAAGTGTGCAAAAACCAAAGTAAAGTTAAGTCAAAGTAATGTGTAATATTAAAGTGAAATGATAATTTAGGTATTAATTTAACTTTTATCCATTACAGCTTCAATTTCCTTTTTAAACTGTCCATATGACAAAGAAAATACATCAACATGTGAAAAGTTGTTATTATAAGAATTACATGTATAAGTTATAAAATTGTTCTTGCCATATTTTGTGCGCATAGTAGAAGTACAAAATAAAAGTTTCTTTCTAGCACTTATCCTTTGGCATCTGAAATTTATTTCACTTAGAAGTGGTTTGGAGTCGACCTTATAATGAATGATTTTATATTAAAACATCTGATCCCCGACAGTACGGCGAGATTTTAGGTCAAAAGCTAGTCTACACCAATTAGAGGCACCTTCGGCTAATCTAAATTGGATTTGCTTCAGAAAATTATTGTGAATCTTTTCAATTTACTCTATGGTTGGGCGGCGGGCTTTAGGGTTGCTGAGTCCGATTCCCCGGTCGAGCCTTGACCCTACTACGCGAGATGTTATACTAGATGGACTCTATACGCGGTAAGCTTCTTCTGCTTCAACAAAATGGCGAATGTAGCATGCGGTTCCTTGACAATGCACTTGCTTTTCCGAAATCTATTGTTTTCCAAGGTTATGAAGGAATCCTGCTTGAGCACATTAGGAGAAGTGAAATGGGGCGGATTAACTAACAAACAAATACTCAAGCAGGCATTGAGTTATAGGAAAAAAAACACACTTACCGCGGTGTGACTTCGATGCGGCTTGGACGCTTCTGTTGCTGCGGTGCGACTTTTGGCAGATCTCCTGTGGTCCCGGGGATGCGGTCCTGGCCGGTGAAGCGATGGAAGAGAGCGGTGCGCGACGATATCTAGCACTAGGTGAGGCAGTTACTCCTGGAGCTCGATTGCTCCTGGTTGGTGCGGTTTGAAACTAGCGGTGCGTGAGGCAAGAGCCCTCTAGGACGCGACTGTCCCAGGCGGTGTGGTTCCAACCAGCGGCGTAAAGGCAAGAGAGCGCTCGAACCCAGCGCGTGAGCTTATATCGGCTTCTTTCCCACCGAAGTCGGGCGCTCTTCTCATTGGTTGCGAGGATCACGCAACATTCTAGAATCTCTTCTTTCCCCTCTCACCCCACCACCCCGGTGTGTACGGAAGGGATAAGTCGAAGGAAGGACAACGCTTGGCAAGCATGCCCTCGAATAAAATAAAAATA
The DNA here is from genome assembly GCA_036936625.1 of Parnassius smintheus behrii. NCBI lineage: Eukaryota > Metazoa > Arthropoda > Insecta > Lepidoptera > Papilionidae > Parnassius > Parnassius smintheus. The sequence goes on from JAUPFT010000006.1 coordinate 58,388,078, forward strand.
CAAATGGTTTTCCGCGCAACCATCCCCCTCGGCTTGAAGGGTCCCCTTCAAAAATAACTAAAACAACTAACACTAAGATTAAATTAACCACATAACTAACGCTAAGATTAAACTAACCACATAACTAACGCTAAGATTAAACCTAAATTTCGACTACAATTTCTAATCTAGAACACTAATCCAAATATTGAATGGGCAAAGGACACGAACGGATTGTGTTGCTCGACAGGACCTAAGGTCCGCCATTTCCGACAATGACGGCTTAGGACGTACTTGAAAGCAAGCTATACATCTGTGCACCCGATTGCGGATCAAATCACGCGCTGAAAAAATCCAATAATTCTGACGCAAGATTGACATCAGCAAGTTGGGGCCAGCGTGAGAATTCAGTTTATGATGATAATCAACTAAATTAATATTACTAAAACTAACTAAATTACTAAACATAATTAATAAAATTCATGATATGGTCTTTACGCGGTAAACTACACTATATTAGCTTTATAACCTCGGTGGTGGTTAGGGTGGCCTTTTCCACGCTATCAACCGAATAGACAAAATCAACCATATATAATCCACTTTCAATTGCCCTCTGAGCTTTAGGATAAGAGGGACCTTCATCGTAGGCGAGCTGTCTCACCGTGCGTAAAGCATGAAATGGGCTCGACTTTAAACCAAAGCAAACGCGGTTAAATTCAAACACCATTAGAGGTTCTTTTGGATCAAAACGATATAAAATGCGTTGGAATCGATAGTCGCATTCACGGACCCCTATGCGAAGAAACATTTGGCGAATATCGGTGGATAGTGCTACACTGAACAAACGAAAATTTGCTATTATATTAAAAAACTGCCCTGTAAATTTTGTCCACTATAGAGGATATCGTTAAGAGACAGGTGAGTGCTAGTTTTAGCACTAGCGTCGAGCACTACACGTAACTTAGATGTACGTTTGTCTTCCCTAATGACCCCGTGATGTGGTATGAAATACGACGGTGTGTTTTCGTAGTTGTCTAATTTTGGAGCCACAAGTGATATGTAACCCTCCCTTATATATTTTTATTGACGCCGTCATAAGCTTCCTTTAATCGGGGTGAGGCGAACATCCTACGCTCCTAACTGTAGAAACGTTTTTCTGCCATTTGACGCGAATCGCCGAGAGATAAAACATCTCTTTTAAGGGTAGCGCTACACTTTATCGACCGTCGCGATCACGAACGGTCGTGCGGACGTAAATTTCCTCGCATAATCTATCATCTGGGCTAACTATAGGTGGAACGTTCACCTCCTTCATCTCCCAAAATTTGCGAACTAACGACTCGAGCGTTTCGACAGCCATACAACAATAAGAGGTTGCCGAAATATTATTGCCCCGAAATAGGGGCGGAGCCAACGATGACGTAGCCCAAGACGGTTTCCAGTGCGTAAGGTGCGGTATACGAGGAGTTGCCCCTGATCTTATTGTGTAACAAAAGATGAGGGAAAAGCGATGCTCCAATGAGCATGTCTATGTCTCCGGGGACGGCGTAAGTATCGTCTGCCAGTGTCAAATTTTCAAAATCAATCATTGCCGAGGTGTCAACCGAAACGGTTGGCAGACGTTCAGTGACTTTATCCACTACTAACGCATTTATATTAAAGTTAATGTTACGATCTAGCCAAGAATAAAATTTCAAATTTATAGAGCCCTGGGTAATTTTATTAGTATCTCCGATGCCTTTGACTACAGGATATGAAGTTATCTTATTTATTCGCAGTCCTAAACGCTGACAACATTGCCGCGTTATAAGGCTACTCTGGATTCCTCTGTCCAGCAATGTACGGACACTTTGTTCGTTTCCACGCGAATCCCTAACTACGACACGGGCTGTACCCAGTAACACGGTTGAAGGAGACTATGTTCCCATATTCGACAATGAGCACAGTGCGACGTCACCAGGTCGACCACTAGAATCGTCAACTTTAGTAGATGTGATTTCCTTATCCGATTTACTTGACGCGGATATGTTGTCGTTTTCGAAATGTAATAACGTGTGATGTCTGCTGGTGCACTTATTACACAGGGAACTAGAATTGCATTTAGCAACTAAATGTCTATCGCTTAGACAATTCAAACATAAGTTGTTCGTCTTTACTATTCTATAACGTTCGCTGGGTGAATGTTTACGAAAGGTCGCACAATTATATAAATTACCGTGTTGTTTATTTTTACATAGAACACAGGCGCTATGAAGCGATGCAGGCACAGCTGTTACGTACGTTAGAGACCCTGCGATTCTAGATGATAAAGTCTGTCTGCGGTCGACACATTTCTTAACTTCTTGTTTGACATTCGAGGAGCGCGTATCACTTTAATTTGATCTCGCACAAAGGATGCTAATAAATCGAATGATGGCAACTCAGAACTACGATGCCCCATTTCAAACGCACTGTTATACCCTGTATTTGTTAGCCTTATTGCTGCACTGCCCCTTAATAATGTTGACTTAGCCTTAAGGTTCAGTGAGCATAGCAGTGGAAGCAGACTGAAGTGGCCGAACTGGCCACTTCAGTCTGCTTCCATCTTCGAACCTGCTCAGTCGCCTACGGACCTAAGTTAATTTCTAACCAGTTTATAATATTTAATCCCTTTATACTTAATTAAATTTCAGTGTGTTAAATAAATCTTTTTTTTAAAACCTAACAGCCCGTCTCCGTATAACATTTTGGTGGCAGCGGTGGGATACGGAAATCCCCAGTGTCAAGTGAAGTGGAACCGCTCAGTAAACTCGCTCCGTATCCTAAAATCTTTTAAACTTAAATAAATTCCTGTGTCGTCCTGGCGCGTCCTAATAGTGCAAGTGCTATACTTATCGCTACGGCCTGGACGTCCATCCACGACGGAGACCCAATTGATTCCTGGAAAGGAATCCACATAATTACCAAGGAAGGGCCGCGATTGCATCCCGAACCACAATCATCAAGGAAATTAGCCTGAAAACATCCATTCTCATAAAATAATTATCGTCAGAGAATTCATTAATTAGCATTCATCAAGTCCCGTTCCAGTGTGCTACAGAAGACGCGCTTATCATCGCAATGTTCCCGCTTATCGTAATCGCAGCCGTCGCCCACGCATTCTTAATACTGTGAGTCATTGGTCATTGTTTTGTCTAGACTGTATAAGCCAAAGTTTCTCAACCTTTTATGTTCCTTTGTTTAGATGAACTTAAATGTTTGAAAATTTATTAATTTTTTATTTTTCTGATTGTTCTATATTATTGTGTGTTTTTATTCTGAATATTTTACATTGTTTTTTGTGTTCTTTTGTATTTGTTTTGTATTTTTGCTGCGTTTTCCTTAGACTTATATATATTTTATTATGCCAAAAGTAGTTAAAGGGGAAGAAGCCAGTTTAACCTTCGAATTCTTAGAACCGGGTGTTAGCGACACCCCAAAATCCACCCCAGCTACTCCAAGAGTCACTAAGGCCAGCATTGTGACTACTGCAATGATCGAGATGGATTTAAATACTTTATTCAAGTTTGTTAAACCATATGACGGCAGTAGGGAGACCGTAAATTCTTTTATAATTAATTGCAATTGGTGGATTTGGCGTTTGGCCTTCAACCACCAAACTGCCGGTTCAAATGTATTAAATAATGATATGCGGTGCGGCTATTAATTTACATAGAATAGTGGACTGTATATGAGCGCGGTGCGAGCGGTGAATGGAATTTAATTTATTCATGATACTGCAAATCCCCCAAATTCGGGATATAGCAAGGACGTGAAGGAATGCATGTGCACCCACCTGGACTTCCGCTGATCTGCCTCGTGTCTCGATGGCTGCCGGCTGTCTTCACACTTATCAACCTCACAGATAATCACGAAATATAGCGTTATTGCAAATGTCTATACTTTTTACTATATGCTTGTATAATTCAATATCCAAATTACACAAGGGCGGGAGCGATGATGCGAGATATAAGCGGTGCGGTTGATTGCGTATCTTCTCAACTTGTGTGAGCCCGTTAACACACGAATGCACATGCTGGGCATAAAGCGGTAGATAGGAAACCGGAAATGGGCTTTGCAGTAATCTTATTGGATAATAATTAACGAATCCCTTATAAGCGTTAAGCGATAGTGCAAAGTGGCGCGAACACCCCCCGGCCTTGAGGTATCCTCAACTAGCAAGTAAAGTATAAAAATATAGATATATATATATATATATATATATATATATATAGATAAATACTTATATAGTAGTGAAATGAAGCGACGTTATGATCTAAGAATTAAACTAAATATATAAACGATAATGTAAAATTAACTATATTAATCACTGTGTTGGTAAAGGACACAGTTTGATAAGAGGGCGTTTTAAAGTGGAATTCTTAAGTTTAACTTGCGCAACGCGTATCACACCATCCTTACCGGGAAACAATTCGGTGACAACGCCTAGAGGCCACTGAAGCGGTGGAGTATTATCCACGTCTATTAGAACAATCGTCCCTACAGAAATGGCAGTAGAGTTCTTATTTCACTTCACTCTACTCTGTAATGTATGTAAGTATTCGAATCTGAAGCGTTTCCAAAAGGACTGAACTAAAGAATCTATTAAAGAAAAGCGTGATAACAGTTTAATACGTTCCTTGCTTAAATCTGCAGCTGGTAAGCATTCAAGTGGTTTTAAACTTAGAAAATGTGCGGGTGTAAGTGCGGTAGGTTCCGATGGATCACTGCTTAATACATAAAGCGGGCGAGAATTTAAGATACACTCGATCTGACAAAGAGTAGTAAGCATTTCTTCATACGTGAGGATTTGCTTACCTATTACGCGAAACAAATGGGTTTTTACAACCTTAATATTGGACTCCCACAAACCCCCGGATTGTGGAGCACTTGGAGGGTTGAGTTTCCAAACAATGCGATTATCAGTGAGCACCTGACTGAATGCCTTATAATATTCTTCTGATTTTAAAAATCCATGTAATTCATGTAAATATGAACGCGAGGCGACAAAATTAGTACCGTTATCGCTGTATATAAATCGATACGGACCTCTACGAGAGATAAATCTCTTAAAAGCGTCTAAACAACCCGCCGAACTTAGATTAGACGCTAATTCTAAATGCACTGCCTTAGTAACGAGGCGTATAAATAAACATAAATAAGCCTTCTGGCTTCGTATACCACGTTTACGCGTCAATGTGATATAAAGTGGGCCCGAAAAATCCACACCTGTGTGTGTAAACGCATTACACTGCTCTAGGCGGCAAGCAGGCAAGGCAGACATCATGGGGTAAATAGGTTTGGGGTTATGTCGAAAACAAATGTTACACCTATGAATGCGGTATCTCACTACACGGCGAGCTGATAATATCCAATATTTCTACCGTAATGCAGCAACTAAATACTGAGGACCAGCATGGAAATGTTTATAGTGATAATAATCAATTATAGGATCAACAATATGCTCCTTTTTTGGTAGCAATATTGGATGCTTTTGGGAATCCGATAAAGACGAATAATCTAACCGACCACCTACTCGAAGTACATCGTCCGTGATAAATGGCGATAACCTTCGTAATGTTGATGAACATAGTTGTCCTTTTTTAATATTTTTTATATCTTCGGCGAAAGCGATGCCTTGCACAATTTTAATAACTGTGATTTCAGAAATCTCTATGTCGGATGCGGTTATAATTTTATTTATGCGCGGTAATTTGTTTAAAAACCTTAAAACGTAAACAACGGATCGTAAATACTTATTCCAATTAGAAAATTTTAAGCTTAACGAGATAAATGGGTTTTCTTCCATGTCACTGACTCCAAGCGACACAGTCTTTTCTTCTGGTAAACTGATATGAGTTGATGCGAACCTTTGTACAGGCCATTCTTTACACGGCAAGGAAACCCACGAAGGCCCATGTAACCAAAGGTCACAATTTAATTTTGTGAGGGTAACAGTCCACGCGAAATATGATCTGCAGGATTTTCCGAGCCGGCGATGTGGTAAAAGTTATCCGGTAATAAATAGGACTGTATTTGCGAAATACGGTTAGCAACAAAGGTGTTGAACTTATGCGGTGAAGAACACGCCCAACAGAGCGCGACTTCCGAATCTGAAAACGCATAAATGTTGTCGATCGGATGCCTCAATGACAACGAATCGTAAACGATGCGTACTATCTTAGCGAGCAAAACCAAGGCACACAACTCAAGCCTGGCTAAAGTTATAACCTTTAATGGGGACACCCGAGATTTATAACATAGGAGCGTTATAATTGGAGGATTATTTCCGTTAACAACATGCGAATAGATGACACACCCGTAAGCTTTTTCACTAGCGTCGGCGAAGGCTAGTAGCGACACATGGGATTTTTCATTTACGCCGATATGACGTGGAATAGAAGTAGTAGAAGTATAAATGTCTTCACATTCCTACTCATCACGGCTCAAATATATTTTTTGCGGAAGTTCTTCATTTTTCCAAAATTTTTCCATTATATCATTAAGACAATTTTGATTTAAGTTTGTATCGTAAGAACAGGAAACAAATGAACGCGGGGAGTGATGTGATATAGCGACTTCAGCATCACCCATAATAATATATCCGAGTGATGTTTCTATGGCACTAGGCCATTGCGAATGAATTAAGTTTTCAGGCGACAAACGGTTTTTACAACCTTAATATTGGACTCCCACAAACCCCCGAATTGTGGAGCACTTGGAGGGTTGAGTTTCCAAACAATGCGATTATCAGTGAGCACCTGACTGAGTGCCTTATAATATTCTTCTGATTTTAAAAATCCATGTAATTCATGTAAATATGAACGTATTTGTCACGGTATGGAGAATCATCAATTTCATTTTTCAGGATTTCAGCAATGCCTTCATTACTGTTGATCATGATATCCTGTTATGGATTCTGCGTTCTCTTAACATATCTCCAACTGCAATTTCCTGGTTTCAAAGTTATTTGCACGGGCGCCGGCAACGTATTCGTGTCCAAGATAGACTTTCTTCGTGGCTTGATACCGTAGCTGGCGTTCCACAGGGTGGTGTCTTATCTCCTCTTTTATTCGCAATCTTTATTAATACGATTACATCCCAAATATCTTCTCTCTACCACTTGTATGCAGATGACTTTCAAATATATTTACAAACAACCATCAAAGATCTTGCCAAAGCAGTTGAATGTATCAACAAGGATCTGGCTTTTATTCTCGACTGGACACGATCTTATGGGTTGACGGTTAACCCTTCAAAATCGCAAGCTATAATTATTGGGAGTTCAAGAACTATTTCCAAAATTAAAAAATGTCAAATTCAACCCGTTGTATTTAATGGTATTCTTATTCCATATAATGAAATAGTTAAAAATTTGGTTATCTTTTTGGATTCCAGTCTGTCTTGGACACCCCAAATTAATGCAGTGAGCCGAAAAATGTTTGCGGCTTATGCTTCACTCCGAAGGCTTAACTACTTTTTACCCATTTCCACCAAAATTACGCTTGCACAATCTTTGCTACTCCCTATCCTCGACTATGCTGACATTTGTTACCTTGATATCACCGAGGAGCAACTTATTAAACTTGAGCGACTCCAAAATCTCTGTATACGGTTCATATTTGGGCTTCGTAAATATGACCATGTCTCTGAATACCGCACTAAACTCAAGTGGCTCCCAATCCGTCTTCGTCGGAATACTCATAAACTTTCTGCGCTCTACTGCGTCTTATTTAATGCATCAAGTCCTCACTATCTGAAAGAACGTTTTAAATTTCTTAACTCTTGTCACGATTTTTCCTTACGGTCCAAAGAAAACCTTTCGCTCCAATGTCCTATACACTCCTCGACATTTTATGATAAATCTTTTGCTGTTCTTGGAGTAAGACTCCGGAACTCCTTGCCCCAGACCATTAAAAGTGCTCAATCTTTAAATGTGTTCAAGAAACAAATTAAGGAACACTATTTGTCTCTTTAACTCCTCTCTCTTTCTCCTCTTAGTTATGGTCACTAATATACCTTAAGTATGTTGTTGTAGGTGTGCCGCGCACACACATGTAAACTTCGCAACGTTGTATTGTAACTATATTATGTAGTGAATAAGATTTTTCAGGCAGTCACTAGTTGCCCGCCAACTGTATGGCACGTTTCGCTATAATAAATATATATTAGTAAAAGAATTCACCTTTCATTATGGTCACCAATAGGCACCCCTACGGAGTCAGCTCCTAAACTGGTGACCCCGACGTGATCAAGATGACTGAAGTGGTCTATGTGATGTTAATGCAGTAGTGGGCAATATTCGCGTGGTTGTGATCAGTGGACAATAGATATAGTAACATGAGTGCGCCGTTTCCGCCTACGTCACAGAACGTGCCGCCTGTTAACGTGCCACCCGTTCAAGACATCCAGCCACCCGCGCAACCGCCCATCATGGCGCCAGGGGTAGATGCAGTGTCCCTACAGTCTCGCCTCGCAGACTTTTGGACGGACCAGCCACGCGTATGGTTCGTACGCACGGAAGCTATCCTCGCACCTCAGAGGTTGAGTGATGAGGCGAAGTTTGACCTGGTCGTGTCTAAGCTAAGTAAGGAGGTTATCGCGCAAGTGACGGACATATTACTCAACCCGCCTCCTACCTACAAGTACGACGCACTCAAAGCTCGGCTACTCCACATCTATGAGGAGTCAATGTCGAGGCAGATCGAGAAGCTTATGAGCGAGCTAGAGCTGGGCGACCAGAAACCATCTCAGCTGCTTCGGCGGATGCGTGAGCTCGCTACTGACAAGGTTCCTGATGAAACCCTTCGCGTCTTGTGGCAGGGTCGTCTTCCGACACAAGTCCGAGCCGTGCTAACTGTGTCCGACTCCAAGGACCTGGACAACCTAGCAGCAGTTGCAGATAACGTCATGGAAGCTGTGCGGCCTTCATATGCCGCCACCGCTACTTACACCGTGCCAGCGCCAGCATCTACTACCGCCTATGACTTGGCCCTGTTGAGAGCTGAGGTGGCTAAAATAAAGGCTACCGTGGACCGGATCGATCAGCAGAGGTCGCGGTCCCGCGCCCCGGATCGCAACCGGCGTCGTTCACAGTCCAGGCGCCGTAGCAGTTCCTGCCGTCCCCGGAAGGAGAACTACTTATGCTTTTACCATTACAAGTTCCGAGAAAAGGCCAACAGGTGTACGAAGCCTTGCGCGTGGAAAACAACACAGCCGGAAAACTGAGCAGCGAGGTACAGTCCGAGGGTCTTCAGGTCTGTACCGTTTTTCCATTCAATCGTTTGTGTGTGTCAGACAGTAACTCCGGACTTAGATTTTTAGTTGACACCGGTGCCAATGTGTTTGTTTTACCAGCCGCGAGAAAAGATCGTCTAAATCAGTGTAGTGCATATAAATTATACGCAGCTAACGGCAATGAAATCGCAACTTACGGTACCAAGACAATAGTGTTAAACTTAAACTTACGCCGACCTTATCGTTGGGAATTCGTTGTAGCAGATGTCAAACAACCAATTTTGGGCGCCGATTTTTTAGCGTACTACAAATTATTAGTTGATTTAAACGCGCGTAAATTAATAGATAAAACTACAGAATTGAATGTTTCGGCATCTGTTGTCAATGTATCTCAACCTAGTGTTAAAACTATTGATGTAAATCATCCATATCAGGATTTATTGTTAAAGTATCCGGACATCACTAAACCAGCGTCATTCCGAGAAACTGCGAAACACGATGTCGTCCACTATATCGAGACCTCTGGCCCGCCCATGCACGCGAAAGCGCGCCCGTTGCCACCGGACAGGTATAAAAAGTTAAAGAAGAATTTCGCATCATGCAGGAACTGGGCATCTGTCGTCCTTCAAAGAGCGCGTGGGCTAGTCCGCTCCATGTAGTTCCTAAAAAAAATGGAGATATAAGACCTTTTGGGGACTATCGCCAGCTGAATGCGATAACAAAGCCCGACAGATACCCGATTCCTCGCTTGAACGATTTTACTTTTATTCTTCCGGATAAAAAGATATTTTCAAAATTAGACATCAATAGAAGTTATCATTTTATACCTGTCGCACCAGGTGACGTGGAGAAAACCGCTATCATAACACCATTCGGACTTTTCGAGTTTCCTCGAATGACCTTCGGTTTGCGCGGAGCAGCACAAACCTTCCAGCGCTTTATGAACTCCATTTTACAAGGTCTTGATTTTGTCTTTTGTTATTTAGACGACTTACTTATAGCTAGTGACAACGAAGTTCAACACAGGCAACATTTAGAAATTATTTTTAAAAGGCTTAATAAATATGGAATTTCGATTAATTTGGCAAAATGTCGTTTCGGACAAACTAAACTAGAATTTTTGGGACACGAGATTAGTACCGACGGCGTCAGGCCGTTGCAAGATAAGGTTCAGGCAATTGTGGAATTTCCGAAGCCGAAAACTGTTGCAGAGCTAAGACGTTTTCTCGGTATGGTCAATTTTTATCGAGCTCATCTTCCTAACGCAACTTTATATCTAACAGAATTAAATAAATATCTTAAAAGCTCAAAGAAAAATGATAAGACTCCCATCGTCTGGACGGATAGTGCGAACGAAGCATTTACGCAATGTAAGGCAGGTCTCACACAGGCCGCTACATTGACGTACCCTAGAGTGGGTTCCGAACTCGCTTTAATGACTGATGCATCCAATATATGCGTGGGAGCAGTCTTGCAACAAAAGGAAGGAGATAGCTGGAAACCATTGGGCTATTTCTCAAAAAAATTGACCACCACCCAACAGCGATATAGCACATACGATCGCGAGTTGCTCGCTATATACTTAGCTATAAAACATTTTCGGAAATTATTTGAAGGGCAAGAAATAACCGTGTATACGGACCATAAACCTTTAGCTTTTGCATTTCAAAAGGTAGGACGCGATGAAAGCGAAACGCCTCGGAGAACGAGACATTTAGCTTTCATAAGTGAGTTCACTACAAATATAAAACATATAACCGGTACGAATAACATCGTAGCTGACACCTTATCGCGCATCGAAGCCGTGACTATGCCAACTGCGTTGAATTTCGATGACATTGCAAATGAGCAGCGTAGCGACAGTTATATCATGAATGTTATGTCTGGTTTAAATACCGATAATATTTTGTTAAAGGAACTAGTTATACCTATGTTAAATAAGTCTATTTTTTGTGAGATGTCTACTGATACAGCTCGTCCGTACCTACCGGAAAAGTTTCGACGCCTAGCTTTTGATAGTTTACATAATTTGAGCCATCCTGGAATTCGTTCTACGCGAAAGATGTTAGCCAAAAAGTATTTCTGGCCTAGTATGAATCGTGATGTTTCTTTGTGGGCAAAAACGTGCATACAATGTCAACGTTCTAAAGTTAACAGACATACGGTATCGAACCTGACTAAGTTTCCGGAAGTAGAGCGTTTTGAGCATTTGCACGTCGATATCGTTGGCCCTCTTGAGATCTCTCCAGATGGTTATAGATACTTACTTACGATAATTGATAGGAGGACCAGGTGGCCTGAAGCTTTTCCGTTACGAGACATTACGGCAGAAACTGTTGCCAAACATTTATATGAAGGTTGGATTTGTCGTTACGGTTGCCCGATAAAGTTAACTAGCGACCAAGGTCGCCAGTTTGAGAGTAGTCTTTTTAACCAGCTGTTAAAAATGTTGGGGGTTAATAGAATTCGAACTACTCCTTATCATCCGCAAAGCAATGGCGCAGTTGAACGTTGGCATCGTTCTTTAAAAGCAGCACTTTCAGCTCGCCTGTCACATGGGTCCTGGGTGGAAGAGCTACCCACAGTATTACTGGGGCTTCGCGCGGCCGCCCGCAGCGACTCAGGGGTTAGCGCCGCCGAGTTAACGTTCGGACGAAACTTGCGTCTACCGGGAGACTTTTATGACAGCTTTTCGAACAACCGTAACGTCAATGATTATTGTTTAGTGGATAAGATTAGAGATACTATTAGTAGTTATAAGCCTACATCCGACGATTCACGTAACTGTCATAGTCTTTTTGTGCACAAGGACTTACGTAACTGTGAATATGTCTTTGTTAGGGACGATTCAATACGTAAACCTTTGAAACCACCCTACGACGGTCCGTACCGCGTGATAAAAAGGGGCCCAAAGGTTTACCTAATTCAATTACCCGATAGACAGGTACATATTTCTATCGACAGATTAAAGCCTGCATATGTATTAAAGGAATGTGATGGTAACGAAGCAACGCCACGCCAAAGTAACGCTGACAACGCAGCGGATGTTGCACCTGCGCATGTACGGTTCCCGTTACCACCGTCCACACCGCTGACGTCGTTGTTACCCGGCCCGAGCAACCCGATAACCGTGAAAACAACGCGAAGTGGTCGGATTGTTAAGTTACCTTCACGATTTATAAGCTAGTGTTAATATAAAATATATATTATACAATTACATGTCTAAATGATAATCAGGTTTAGTTACTATGGATGTGAAAGTATTATTTGCATTGTCTAGTGCATAATATTTTCATTCAGGATATTCAAGTTACATTATTTAAGTTGAATGTAATTGTAGAAGCATCGTGTTCAGTATTTTGCGTATACTGCACTTTCATATAGGTTCCAGGTAGCTAGTTAGTTATAATGTATTTAATATAATTTCATTCGAAATACTTCCTTTGCGAAAGCATTAGCGCGATAAGTTTTACGATTTTTACTATGGGTAATTTGCAAGAAAAACCAGTTATTGTTTCTCAGGCTCAAAATACTGTAGAGAATAAAGTGGATAATTTTCAAACATGGTTATATGTGATAGCCAGTTTTATGGGGGCGATAATCCTGTACACTATTTGGGTAAAGTTTAATAAGAAGTTCAAAAGCTGGCTTCGTCATCAAGTGTTAATGGCAGGCATTCCGATATCGGGCCAGAATATGGGTCAGATGATAGGTGCTTCTAGCACCAGTCTGCAGCATGTGCCCGCGCCCGCCGCGGCCGCCACCCCTTTCGCGGGGGTCTCCGTACAGCCCTGCGCACAAGCGCATTAGCAAGTTTTTGTTGTTAGTTTTAAGTTTATATTCATTGTATAGTTTTAAGTTTTTTTTGTATTCAATTGTTGTAAAGGGGGAAGTATTGTAGGTGTGCCGCGCACACACATGTAAACTTCGCAACGTTGTATTGTAACTATATTATGTAGTGAATAAGATTTTTCAGGCAGTCACTAGTTGCCCGCCAACTGTATGGCACGTTTCGCTATAATAAATATATATTAGTAAAAGAATTCACCTTTCATTATGGTCACCAATAGGCACCCCTACGGAGTCAGCTCCAAAATTGTCATTATATAGTATATAAGTTATATTTTTTTTGTCTAATTTAGTGCACCCTACCCATTAATCTTATTTTTATTTTTATTAATTTCCTCTTCTGGGTTGTCTGGAAGAGATTGCTATGTATCAATAAGACCGCCTTTTGTTTATCCCTCATTATTTTTAAAGAGTATTGTAGTATTTTATTGTATTGTATACTAGGCCGAGGAAGGATTTAATGTCTTTGGGTGATTTTGGAACTGGAAATTCGGTGACGGCTCTCACCTTTTCGGGATTGGGTTTGACACCGTTTTCGCCGATTATATGGCCTAGATAAATTACTTCTTTACGAAGGAATTCACATTTTTCGGGTTGTAACTTGAGATTGTAATTTCTGAGTCTCTTAAATAGGTTAGGTTAGGTTAGGTTTTTTTTTTTATAGTTATTATTTCTACTCTACAGACTCGTAGTCCGTACCCTTTATTAGATTTTTTTTTAATTGTTATGATATTACATATGTAGTTTCTAAGCTTTAACATCTCTCCGCGTTTTTTGAATATACTTTTTCCATTAACATAGATTACTATAATATCATGGTTTTTTTTTCCTCTTTTTTTTTCTTTTTCTTTTTTTTTTGGTTTGTTTATTTTGTTCTTTTTTTTCTTTTTTTTTCATGCATCTTAAACTATGGTTTTAAAACTTTTGTCTTCATACTTATTACTAACTGATAACTAATTCATAATTTTTTTTTGCCAGGTTTTTTTTTTGTTCTTTTTTTTTCATGCATCTTAAGGTTAGGTTAGGTTAGGTTAGGTTAGGTTAGGTTAGGTTAGGTTAGGTTAGGTTAGGTTAGGTTAGGTTCCCCCCCGAACGGGTTCCCGCCTTGTCGTGGCGGGGGGGCTTAGTAGCCGTGGCTTGGTCTCCCGCGGTGAACAAAGAGGAACCCACTTGGCTGGCCCGAGGGGAAGGGCCGGCCCGAAGTGGCCACTCCGAGTGGGCTTGGGAAGCCCACTTCGGATGTGTGCTGGTGGACTGCAGCGAGAGGGGAGTCTGCACCCTCTACCGCTGCAGCCGAGGTGGAGTCGCGGAGGAAGAGGAGTGTTGGTATGGCGATGCGCCACTCGCCCTATCCTCCGCGACTCAAACGGGGCCGCACCGTTGATGCGGTGGTGGTGGGGCTGCGGGGGAAGAGGATTGTCGGTATTGCGAGGCGCCGCTCTCCCTATCCTCCGCAGCCGAAACTTGGTTGGCGGCGGAGCCATAGACCAGATCCGCCGCTGGGGTCGGGAAGGCTAGTACTTCTAAGTGCTCGTTTTTCCTGGCCCCATGGCCTTCGCGCATCGAACGCGGGGGCGTCTGATGCGCATATTTAATTGGAGGCCGTGGAGGAAGGCGCGCCATGTGTTCTGGTGCGCCTTACCTGGGATGGAGAACGGGGAGGAATATTCCTCTCCCGAGGAGGTGCTGCGATGGGGCGGCAGGCGCTGGTAGGGCCGCGGAAGTGTGCGAAAGCGTTCCCGTGGCCCTGCCAATATGCGACGAAGGTGGAACACCATGGGGTTTTAGTCGGTGCGAGTCCGACATAACCCGTCATTGCCCCCGCGAGGCGGGTATGCGTAGGCATTTCCCCATGTAAAAAAAAAAAAAAAAAAAAAAAGGTTAGGTTAGGTTAGGTTATGCTAGGTTAGGTTAGGTTAGGTTAGGTTAGGTTAGGTTAGGTTTTTTTTTTATATTCTAGTTCCCCCTAACATGGAGATCAGGGACTTTTTCCATCTTTTTATTTTTATTTCTTTATTTATGTCTTTTCTAATTTTTTATTTTGTCTTTTTGCTTTTTTCTTTTTTACTTCTTTTTGACTTACATTCTATTACATTTCTTAAAGTTAGTTTACACAAGTCTTACATTACTACATTTATCTTTATTACTATATCTTAATCTACTTTTATTCTTAGATTTATCTTTAGCTCTTAGTATCTGATGCAGTTCTTATTTCTATTTTAATATATCTTACATTTTTATTAATATATTACTTTTATATTTGTTACTATTACTTAATCTATTTTTATTTTTGCTATTTTACGGGGCTGTTAACATTATATACCTATATATAATTTACAGTTTTCCTTTTTATACTCTTATTTATTCCTTTGTATCACCTTATTAGCTATAGTTTTACAGTACTTTAGGAACCTACTTCTAACATATTTATTTCTTATTATTTTACATATATTTTCTTTACTAATTTTTATTGCTAATTTTATTTCTATGTCATTTCTATATTTGCTATAGACAGGACATTCTGTAATTATGTGTATTACATTTTCTTCCTTCATCGGATCACAGACACATGCCGGGCTCTCTTTACATTTGAATCGATGCAAATATTCTGAGAACCCGCCATGTCCTGTCATCACTTGCACCGTTAGCGAGTTCATGTGTATTTTCCTTATTATAGGATAGGCGCTTAAGGCGTCTGGGAAGAAGACTTTTGTTATGGAGGCCGTTTCGCCTTCCATGTAGCGCCAGTTCCATTCGTCAAGCGAATCTAGACGAATCTGTCGCTTGACGAATGAAATCGGGCACTTATCATAGTCCGATTTGCGTTTAATTTTTAATGCAGCCTCTTTCGCTAACTTTTCCGGACTCTCGTTTCCCTCCAATCCTGCGTGTGCCTTAATCCAAAACAATTTGAGTAATTTTCCCTTTTTGTTTATTTCTAATATGTTTTTTCTAATTTTTTCCGCTAGGGGATGGAGGGAAACGCTCTGGACAAGTGTCTGGAGGGCAGATCTAGAGTCGCCGTATATGTGGCAGATCTGTGCCGGATCTTTCAGGGCATAATTTGTTGCCTCGTATATGGCCAGCAATTCTGCCTGGTAGACAGTGCAGAAGTCTTCCAACTTTAATTTTCGGGTACTTGTCTCCGCTGCGTCATTCCAAATTGATAACGCAGCGCCGACTTTCCCCTCGATCTTGCTCCCGTCTGTAAATATTTTTAAACCATCATTGTTATGTTGGTCGACCTGTGCACCATACTCCAGGCATGTGAACTGCAGCCCAACTTGATACGCGGGGTGAGGTGTCTTTACATACTCTACTTTTCGTTCCACGTCCCGATCTCCCACTACTCGCTGGGAATGACCTTTCTTTATTTCATAAAATAAGGCCGCTTCTCGGACTCTTAGGTCCAAGGGAAGTAACCCAGCGAGCAGTAGGGCAGAGTGCAGTGATACGGTTTTATAAGACTTTATTATTTTTTGTACGAACCCGCGTTGTACCGTGTCGAGCTGCTTTTTTACTTTTTGTTTGCATGTTGCCGGCGCCCATACGCTTGCCGCATACAATATGATCGGCTCCGTTACTGCCACATAAATGGTCCTGATTATCTCCGGGTTCAAGCCCCAACTAATTTTTGCAGCACTTGTCAATTGACAGTACAGTCTTTGTACCTTGCAACACACATTTTTCACATGTGTGTTGAAGGTCAGCCTATCGTCTATAGTGAGCCCAAGAATTTTCATTTCCCTGGACAATTCTATGTTCTCCCCGCCCATTTTCAGAAGTGGTGAGTCATACTTTATCTTTTTTGTTATCACCATAGCTTTCGTTTTGTGTGGTGCGAATTTGAGCTTGTTTTGGACTCCCCACTTTTGAACACGTGCGAGGGCTGCATTGACCCGATCCTGTACATCCAGTGCCTTATCCCCGGAGAAAATCAGGACCACGTCGTCTGCGAAAGCCTGGCAATATTCCCCTTTTTTGCTTAGTTCGTGTAGTAGTGGGTCAATCAATATATTCCAAAATATAGGACCGCCTATCGATCCCTGCACACATCCCTTTTCAGTCTTTTTCACCCATTCTGCTCCTGCGTACCTGATGCAGACTCTTCTGTCTTCGAAGTAATTATCTATAACCCGTCTTAGGTTTATCGGGCACCGAGTTTCTGCCAGTCTACATCTGATAGCCGGCCACCACGCGTTATCGAAGGCTCCCTCTATGTCCAGTGATACTAGCACTATTATCTTTTTGTCCTCGAGCTTAGATTTTATGAGCTGTATCATGTCATAGAGGGAGTCCTCGGTGCTGCGCTGTGGCATGAATCCGTATTGTCTCCAGCTAAGTTGGGGAACAATATGCCATTTTATTCTTTTAATTAAAAAAATTTCCAAGATTTTCCCAAACACAGGTAGCAGTCCAATGGGTCGATAAGATTTGGGATGTGTGTAGTTTTCTTTCCCAGGCTTTCGCAATACGACTATTACCGCCTCTTTCCACTTCTTTGGGAAGTATGCCAGACTGAGGCATTTATTTAATATCGCCAAGAACATTGTCGGGTCTAAAGTAATGACTGTTTCGCAGATATCGGCCGTAAGACCGTCGTTCCCTGGTGCCTTTTTTGGGTTGAAGCTAGACACAGACCACATCAGCTCCTCCATCGTAAAAGGTGGGTCACATGTATCATCATGTGACCCTTCGTTTACATCTCTTGCTGCCTCTCTCAACAGCCTGTGTCCTGCATCATCCTCCCGAGTGTTGTCTTCTGGGAAGAACGTATCTGCTAAGGTCTTGGCTGATTCCTGGTTTCCCATGATTTTTCCATTTAGGATGAGGGGAATGTCCTCCTGCCTCTGTTTTGTGCGACCTATCACTCTATAAATTCCGTCCCACATTTATTCTCGCTCCTATCGGCAGCAGAAGTTCTTCCAGCTGGAAGTTTGGGCCCTTTTGACTTCTTGCTGGTACTCCTCTTTTGCATTGAGGTACTGTTCTACGACCCATTCTCGACGAATTGGTGCTGCACATGATATTCGACGCTTTAATGTGGAGACTTTCTTCTTGCGCTGTGTTAATTCATCGGTCCACCAGGGCAATCCTATTCGTTTTTTGTTCTTCAATTTGGGTAGATATTTATCACATGCTTCCGTTACTGTCTTTGTTATTTCTTCTATCTTTGTTTCGATGTCTTCTCTTGTTTTTATTTTGTCTATTTCTGTTTTGACTATTGCTTTGCTGTTCCGAATCTGGAGAAGTTTCTCACGAAACCCGCTCCAGTTTGCCTTTTTTGTGCTATACTTCCTGGTATTTCTACTAATGTCTGTCCCAATTGATTTTTCTAGATTTATATCGAATAGGATTGCTCTGTGGTCCGAAACAGTTATTTCTTCAGATAGCCTCCAGTTTTCTACCCTCCCAAGCAGGCTCGTCGAGCAGGTAGTTATATCCACTGAACTAGAGAACCTTTTCCCACCTCTGATAGTGTTGAAAGTGGGACCAGTTCCTCTATTAAGTATATGAAGCTCCAATTCGTCGAGTTTGGCGGCCACATCTAGCCCTCTACTGTCCGCCTCCCGACTCCCCCACCAGGTGTTCCATGCGTTCACATCTCCACCGAGTATCACGCTTGCCGTCCCTAAGGCTTCCACCGCCTTTCCGATCACGTCCAGGTATGGGTCGATTGGCTTATCACCCTCCAGATAGACAGACACCACTGCCATCTCCCAGGTCCCCGTCCTCAACTTTGCGACTGCAATATTTTCAGTCGTTAGGTCGGGACACTGGGTTATGTCAATGGTGTCGTCAAACAATACAATGGCAGCTTTGATTACCCTTCCAGTGTTAGGTTCTCTGTGACATTGTATTACTCGTGTCCCTGGGTAGTGTTTCATTTCTCCAATATGACCAATGTAAGGTTCCTGGACCAACGCGAACTTCGGATGTGTGTTGGTGGACTGCGGTGAGAGGTGTGTCCTCCCCACCTACCGCTGCAGCCGAGGTGGAGTCGCGGAGGAAGAGGAGTGTTGGTATGGCGATGCGCCACTCGCCCTATCCTCTGCGACTCAAACGGGGCCGCACCGTTGATGCGGTGGTGGTGGGGCTGCGGGGGGAGAGGATTGTCGGTATTGCGAGGCGCCGCTCTCCCTACCCTCCGCAGCCGAATCTTGGTTGGCGGCGGAGCCATAGACCAGATCCGCCGCTGGGGTTGGGAAGGCTAGTACTTCTAAGTGCTCGTTTTTCCTGGCCCCATGGCCTTTGTGCATCGGACGCGGGGGCGTCTGTTGCACAGACGTAATTGGAGGCCGTGGAGGAAGGCGCGCCATGTGTTCTGGTGCGCCTTGCCTGTGAAGGAGAACAGGGAGGAATTTTCCTCTCCCGAGGAGGTGCTGCCATGGGGCGGCAGGCGCTAGCAGGGCCGCGGATGTGTGCGAAAGCGTTCCCGTAGCCCTGCCAATATGCGACAAAGGTGGAACACCATGGGGTTTTAGTCGGTGCGAGTCCGACATAACCCGTCCTTGCCCCCGCGAGGCGGGTATGCGTAGGCATTTCCCCATGTACAAAAAAAAAAAAAAAAAAAAGATTAGGTTAGGTTAGGTTAGGTTAGGTTAGGTTAGGTTAGGTTAGGTTAGGTTAGGTTAGGTTAGGTTCCCCCCCGATCGGGTTCCCGCCTTGTCGTGGCGGGGGGGCTTAGTAGCCGTGGCTTGGTCCCCCGCGGTGAACAAAGAGGAACCCAAATGGCTGGTCCGAGGTGGAGGGCTGGCCCGAGGTGGCCACTCCGAGTGGGCTTGGGAAGCCCGCTTCGGATGTGTGTTGGTGGGCTGCGGTGAGAGGTGTGTCCTCCCCACCTACCGCTGTAGCCGAGGTGGAGTCGCGGAGGAAGAGGAGTGTTGGTATGGCGATGCGCCACTCGCCCTATCCTCCGCGACTCAAACGGGGCCGCACCGTTGATGCGGAGGTGGTGGGGCTGCGGGGGGAGAGGATTGTCGGTATTGCGAGGCGCTGCTCTCCCTACCCTCCGCAGCCGAATGTTGGTTGGCGGCGGAGCCATAGACCAGATCCGCCGCTGGGGTCGGGAAGGCTAGTACTTCTAAGTGCTCGTTTTTCCTGGCCCCATGGCCTTCTTGCATTGGACGCGGGGGCGTCCGTTGCGCAGAAGAAATTTGAGGCCGTGGAGGAAGGCGCGCCATGTGTTCTGGTGCGCCTTACCTGTGAAGGAGAACGGGGAGGAATATTCCTCTCCCGAGGAGGTGCTGCAATGGGGCGGCAGGCGCTGGTGGGGCTGCGGATGTGTGCGAAAGCGTTCCCGTGGCCCTGTCAATAAGCGACAAAGGTGGAACACCATGGGGTTTTAGTCGGTGCGAGTCCGACGTAACCCGTCCTTGCCCCCGCGAGGCGGGTATGCGTAGGCATTTCCCCATGTTAAAAAAAAAAATAAAAAAAAAAAAAGGTTAGGTTAGGTTAGGTTAGGTTAGGTTAGGTTAGGTTAGGTTAGGTTAGGTTAGGTTCCCCCCCGAACGGGTTCCCGCCTTGTCGTGGCGGGGGGGCTTAGTAGCCGTGGCTTGGTCTCCCGCGGTGAACAAAGAGGAACCCACTTGGCTGGCCCGAGGGGAAGGGCCGGCCCGAGGTGGCCACTCCGAGTGGGCTTGGGAAGCCCACTTCGGATGTGTGCTGGTGGACTGCAGCGAGAGAGGAGTCTGCACCCTCTACCGCTGCAGCCGAGGTGGAGTCGCGGAGGAAGAGGAGTGTTGGTATGGCGATGCGCCACTCGCCCTATCCTCCGCGACTCAAACGGGGCCGCACCGTTGATGCGGTGGTGATGGGGCTGCGGGGGAAGAGGATTGTCGGTATTGCGAGGCGCCGCTCTCCCTATCCTCCGCAGCCGAATCTTGGTTGGCGGCGGAGCCATAGACCAGATCCGCCGCTGGGGTCGGGAAGGCTAGTACTTCTAAGTGCTCATTTTTCTGGCCCCATGGCCTTCGCGCATCGAACGCGGGGGCGTCTGATGCGCATATTTAATTGGAGGCCGTGGAGGAAGGCGCGCCATGTGTTCTGGTGCGCCTTACCTGGGATGGAGAACGGGGAGGAATATTCCTCTCCCGAGGAGGTGCTGCGATGGAGCGGCAGGCGCTGGTAGGGCCGCGGAAGTGTGCGAAAGCGTTCCCGTGGCCCTGCCAATATGCGACGAAGGTGGACCACCATGGGGTTTTAGTCGGTGCGAGTCCGACATAACCCGTCCTTGCCCCCGGGAGGCGGGTATGCGTAGGCATTTCCCCATGTAAAAAAAAAAAGGTTAGGTTAGGTTAGGTTAGGTTAGGTTAGGTTAGGTTAGGTTAGGTTAGGTTAGGTTAGGTTAGGTTAGGTTAGGTTAGGTTAGGTTAGGTTAGGTTAGGTTAGGTTAGGTTAGGTTAGGTTAGGTTAGGTTAGGTTAGGTTAGGTTAGGTTAGGTTAGGTTAGGTTAGGTTAGGTTAGGTTAGGTTAGGTTAGGTTAGGTTAGGTTAGGTTAGGTTAGGTTAGGTTAGGTTAGGTTAGGTTAGGTTAGGTTAGGTTAGGTTAGGTTAGGTTAGGTTAGGTTAGGTTAGGTTAGGTTAGGTTAGGTTAGGTTAGGTTAGGTTAGGTTAGGTTAGGTTAGGTTAGGTTAGGTTAGGTTAGGTTAGGTTAGGTTAGGTTAGGTTAGGTTAGGTTAGGTTAGGTTAGGTTAGGTTAGGTTAGGTTAGGTTAGGTTAGGTTAGGTTAGGTTAGGTTAGGTTAGGTTAGGTTAGGTTAGGTTAGGTTAGGTTAGGTTAGGTTAGGTTAGGTTTTTTTTTTTTTTTTCCACTCCTTCTTTTCCATGAGGAATTGCTATCGGTATACAATTAGTTAGGTTAGGTTAGGTTAGGTTAGGTTAGGTTAGGTTAGGTTAGGTTAGGTTAGGTTAGGTTAGGTTAGGTTAGGTTAGGTTAGGTTAGGTTAGGTTAGGTTAGGTTAGGTTAGGTTAGGTTAGGTTAGGTTAGGTTAGGTTAGGTTAGGTTAGGTTAGGTTAGGTTAGGTTAGGTTAGGTTAGGTTAGGTTAGGTTAGGTTAGGTTAGGTTAGGTTAGGTTAGGTTAGGTTAGGTTAGGTTAGGTTAGGTTAGGTTAGGTTAGGTTAGGTTAGGTTAGGTTAGGTTAGGTTAGGTTAGGTTAGGTTAGGTTAGGTTAGGTTAGGTTAGGTTAGGTTAGGTTAGGTTAGGTTAGGTTAGGTTAGGTTAGGTTAGGTTTTTTTTTTTTTTTTTTTTTTAAAGCTTTTCCCCGATCATGGGATCATCGGGTCCTTATTAATCTATATTACTCATGCATTCCAGTTCTCGCATATATTCACACTTTCAGGCCGCATACTTAATCTTTCTTTTATCCATCCACGCTCATTCTTTGCCGGGTGGGACTCCCGCTACTCTATGCTTATTTTTATTTTATTCGGGAAAATAAGGTTTCTTACACTTTATTTTATTTTCTGTTTAGTTACAATATTATTTATACTTAGCATCTTATAATTTCTACATACTTATTTTTATTCAATTTACAAATTTCCTAATTTTACATATTTATTAACTTACAACTATTGTACTTTCTTTTAACTATTTTACTTATCATTATATTTCTTAGTTCCTACGTTACCTATTTCTTAGTTCTATTTTTAAATTTATAGATCTAACTTCATTATATACCTAATATTCTCTATTGTCTTATTTCTAACATTCTATTACAGTTTCTTAATTCTGTACTTATAATTGTTATTTGTACAACAGTAAGAACATATGTTTATATTATCATTAATTTGCAGTTTACAATTTTACCAGATCTTTACAGTAGTACATTCAGAAGGATTAGTGAGTTTTCTGTTTTGTTGCATCTGTTTTGTGCTTTCTTTTATATTTTTTAAAAACGCTTTTATCTAGGCAATAACATATATATAATAACTTATACATATTTATTGTCCATTTCCTTTTCCAGTTTCATTTCGTACTGTTTTTTCTTTTGTTTTGGGGTACTGTTTGTGGTGTATGTATGTGTTCCTGTGCTGATATAATCGTGTATATATTTAATATACATTCTGTATATCAGTTGTGTTCGTTTGCCACGTATTTCGTGTTTGTATGTGTCGTGTTTATGTTTCTGTGTGCTTTGTGGTTGTGTATACGTGTTATGTGTTGTCCTGCGTATGGATCAGGCATAGGCTGTGTTTGCACGAGCCAGGTAGTCCCACTTTTTGCGTACCGGGCAGTCAGCACTAAACGCATTGTGGTCGGTCTTCCGCATCCCAGAGTGTGAGCAATTGCAGCACTGCGGTTCATTACCTGCGGTAAAGTCTGCGCATTTCTCGCGCAGATGCGGTCCTCCACAGTGACTACATTTGTCCACACTCTCGGTGCAGAATTTCCGACCATGGCCGAATGCGAGACACTTCGTGCATTGGATGAGCGGAGACTGGTCCTCGACTCTGACCCTTTGAAGGTCCAGATAGAGGGCTCCAGCTTCCGTCATCCTCTGCCATACGTTAGGCTTCACCTGTAAGATTACGTGCAATGTCTTAGGATTTCGTGTGCGTTTTTTAAATTTTACCACCATTTCCTTATCTTCTTCTGGTAGGCCCACGAAAATGTCCTTATTTTGAGCGTAGAGCGCCTTAATCATATCGTCGTCTTCGCTATCCAAAAACACATCTTTAAGGACAACGAGAGGATTTTTATTTTTCATAGGCGCTACTTTCAGTCCATCCCCGCGACTCTCTATGATTTCTTGGACTTTTTTCATCTCCTCTTCTGTGTCGCAACCCAATATTACCGTTTGGTTCTTGGCCTTACGAACCTTGTTAATTTTAAGGCCAGTGCCTCTCGCGTCGACCGCTTTTCTCACCCTGGCGAGCACCTCGTCAGCAGTCTCCAGACCACTTTCGAAGGTGACCGCCATCGAGTGAAGTGCGGGGCGGTGGGCTGGTTTGGCTGCTACGACGCTGGCGTATGTCTTAGGAACTGGGGCTTTATTTAGTCCGCATGCCAGCCCTTTTGCAACCTCCATGAGTTCTTTTTTGGCTGCGACGACATCATCGGCAATACCACCGACCAGATCTTTAAAGAGAGCCTGCGTTCGCCTCTCGGCCTTTTCGGCCGTTTGGTCTACAGCAGCTCTGGTCTCGTCGATCCTGTCGATGATCTTGTCGATCATGTCGGAGCCTCGGTCATCGTTGCTGTCATTGAGTCCTTTTATGTCCGTTTTCAGACTTCGCTCCATCTCATCTATGCGCTCGGTCAGTGCCGCTTCCACCTCTCCCATTTTCTTGAGGATGACATCCTGCCCATTGGACGACGAGATTCTTATAGGTGTCCCTGTTGTTGGGACCTCTGCTTCGAGGCTTTGGATACGCCTACTGAGCTCGAAAATTGCTCGTATGCCTTTATCTGACTGCGCCTCCAGAAAATGTTTTATGTCTCTCCTCATCTGAGGGTACTCCTTGACTTTCGAGGGTATATCCTCGAAGGTTTTCATTATTTCCTGGAGGAGCTGATTACTCGGTAACGCAGCGTAGTTCTGTTGCTGCTTTTTGTATATGTCCATGTTATCGAGTGATCTTCTTTTAGCGTCCGGTCTTTTGATAAAAGTCCTAGCGGCGTCCTGCGCTGCTGCGGTTGTGGTAGCAGGGCTAGGAGTGGTGGGCTTTTTGGCAGCGCCAGAGGTCGTGGGTGTGCGGTACATGTTAATTATATGAGTGTGTATGAGTGCGGTGTGTAGTGTAGGTTATTGTAAGTGGATCGGGGAAAGTTGTCCCTTTATGAAATGTTTTTAGACCCTGTAAAGGGGGGTCAGTGTCAAGTATAAAATAAAAACTAATCTATCCTATATATATATATATATATATATATATATATATATATATATATATATATATATATATATGTTAATAAAACTAGCCTATCTTATTTTTATGAGGGAGAATCCAGCTCTTTTAAGTTATTTTTAACCTTTACTAACGTAAAGGGGCTTGATCTAGGGCTTATAAGCCTTCAGGACCTGATTCCCGCCAAAATTAAAAAGTCAAAAAAAATAAATGAAAAATATATTTTTTTTTTTTTTTTGACTCTATCTGGAGTCAATCCAAGTGATTACAGTTATAGATCTCTCCGAGCCCTCTCGTTTGAACCCAAACACGATTGTCCTATCTTAAGGGGTTCCGCAGGAACAGCAGTCCAAATTTCTGGCCGCCGATCCAAGATGGCCACCAGAATCCGGTAACAAGCTGTTTCTCCGCAACCACAAGTCCAAAACCTGCCGTGCCCGGGGTCTCCCAACTGGGCTCGACGAGATCTACAACTTGATGAGGGTTGAAACCCTATGGCACCAAAAAACTTGAAAAGTAGTGAGGCGGGTGGAGACCGTCCCTCTGAACTCCACCAAGAAAACCGCAACTCGCTACGACTCCTGGATCTTAAGTTACGTCGATTTTAAATTTTTCAAAATGGCCGCCAGTTCAGACCACAATAACTTATTTCGGGCGGCTTTTAACCGATTTGGGCCGTGTTTGGGGTCATATAAAAGGTCTCGGTGTCAGTATTCCAAATAAATAAGTAATTTGGTAATTGAAGCCCCCTATGAATTGGTTTTTACAAAAAATTTAAAAGAAATTTACAAAATTTTGATTTTTATGGCCGGTTTTAGTTTTAAAATTCTACAAAAAATTATGTACAGTACTAAAGGTATTCTTAATCTATATATATATTTTTATAACTGGAAATACGTTATAATAGGTGGTACGTGGTCAACAAACTAATTTAAAAAAATCGTAATTAAAAAACTACTTACAATAAAAATCTCAAAAATTTTATGTACCTTTCTTATGTTAACCTAAACACTATTTAAGTATAAAAACAAGGGGTCTTCGCTTTAAATTTTAAAATATTAAATTTTGAAAATTTCACTAAATTTAAAAGTTCAATTATTCCGCAGCCACTTAACTTATTAAAATTCCGAAAGTTGCTCCCGGCTCCCCTCCAGGCTGGCTACCAGAATGCGACTTCAAAAGTAGCCGCACGATTCTCCTTCTCGAAACACGTGCCCACGTGGTACTTGTTTTTTTGCCTTTTTCTCCGAGACTATGGCTCGGAAAATTTCCAAATTTTTAACACGTGTAGAGGCCGTGTGTAGGATCAAGGCCACACTTTAAAAAACTAGGGTTACAGCACTTAAACACTCAGCGTTTCAATTTTAAAATTTGAAATTTCCGAAATTTCACTTTTTTCGCTATAACTTTGTCACTTTCACTCCGATTTAAAAACAATTTGCACGACTATAAGCCGCAAGTTAAGCCGCGTCTTTTGGTGTATAGCACACAAAAATCGGACGTAAAAAACCTACTTAAACGAATTTTTAAGCGCGGAGCAACTCAGAAACGTGGCGTTCGGGACGACAGTTGGCACCGGACTGGGGGTTAGGTTAGGTTAGGTAAGGTTAGGTTAGGTTAGGTTAGGTTAGGTTAGGTTAGGTTAGGTTAGGTTAGGTTAGGTTAGGTTAGGTTAGGTTAGGTTAGGTTAGGTTAGGTTAGGTTAGGTTAGGTTAGGTTAGGTTAGGTTAGGTTAGGTTAGGTTAGGTTAGGTTAGGTTAGGTTAGGTTAGGTTAGGTTAGGTTAGGTTAGGTTAGGTTAGGTTAGGTTAGGTTAGGTTAGGTTAGGTTAGGTTAGGTTAGGTTAGGTTAGGTTAGGTTAGGTTAGGTTAGGTTAGGTTAGGTTAGGTTAGGTTAGGTTAGGTTAGGTTAGGTTAGGTTAGGTTAGGTTAGGTTAGGTTAGGTTAGGTTAGGTTAGGTTAGGTTAGGTTAGGTTAGGTTAGGTTAGGTTAGGTTAGGTTAGGTTAGGTTAGGTTAGGTTAGGTTAGGTTAGGTTAGGTTAGGTTAGGTTAGGTTAGGTTAGGTTAGGTTAGGTTAGGTTAGGTTAGGTTAGGTTAGGTTAGGTTAGGTTAGGTTAGGTTAGGTTAGGTTAGGTTAGGTTAGGTTAGGTTAGGTTAGGTTAGGTTAGGTTAGGTTAGGTTAGGTTAGGTTAGGTTAGGTTAGGTTAGGTTAGGTTAGGTTAGGTTAGGTTAGGTTAGGTTTTTTTTTTTTTTTTTTTTTCTTTTTTATTTTTTGCGCTTTTCCCCGATCATGAGATCACCGGGTCCTTATTTATCTATATAACTCATACATTCCAGTTCTCGCATGTATTCGCACTTTCAAGCCGCATACTTGTTCTTTCTTATATCCATCCACGCTCATTCTTTGCCGGGTGGGACTCCCGCTACTCTATGCTTATATTTATTTATTTTTTCTCTTATTTGGGAAAATAAAGGTTCTCACAATTTTATTTTAATTTCTGTTTTGTTTACACTAATATTTATGCTTACATATAATACCTAACCTTACAGATTCAATATACTTATTCTTATTTTAATTTACATCTTCCTTATTTTTACACCTTTATTAACTTACATAGGTTCTTTTCACTATTGTACTTATCATTATATTTCTAGCATTTTCACATTTCTTATTTCTTAGTTCTATCTTACATCTATAATTACATCGATATATACCTACTTACTTATCATCTTATTTCTAACATTCTTCGATTTGCTTTTCCTTAATACTATTCTTATATCTATTTTGTACAACAATTAGTGCTTTTATTTATTTAGTTACTACATTGCATTTTACATTTTTTTTTTTTTTTCAAGATATTTTCAATTGTGCATTTTGCAGGATTGGTGTATTCTGTCCTGTTGTGTCGGATTTTGTATTTCCTTATGTATTTCTAAAACATACTTTTGCCTAGCCAATAACATACATATACTGAATTTATACATATTTATTGACTATTTCTTGTGCCAGTTTTCATTTTATACTTCATTTTTCCTTTGTTTGAGTTACTGTTTTTGGTTCGTGTAGGTGTTTTTGTGCTGATATATTTGTGTATATTCAATATACGTTCTGTATATCAGTTGTAATCGTTTTTATGTATTACATGTTTGCGTGTGTCGTGTTTGTGTTTGTGTGTTCTTTTGTGTTTATGTGTGCGTGTCGTGTAATAACCTGCTTGTGAGTTATGCATAGGCCGTGCTTGTACGTGCCAAGTAGTCCCATTTTTTCCGTACTGGGCAGTCGGCACTGAACGCGTTATGGTCGGTCCTCGGCAACCCAGAGTGTGAGCAGTTGCAGCACTGCGGTTCATTTCCCGCTGTAAAATCTGCGCATTTCTCGCGCAGATGCGGTCCTCCACAGTGACTACATCTGTCCACACTCTCGGTGCAAAATTTCCGACCATGTCCGAATGCAAGACACTTCGTGCATTGGATGAGCGGTGACTGGTCCTCGACTCTGACCCTTTGAAGGTCCAGATAGAGGGCTCCAGCCTCCGTCATCCTCTGCCATACGTTGGGCTTTACCTGCAGAATGATGTGTACTGTTCTGGGATTTCTTGTACGCTTTTTATATTTTATCACCATTTCCGTTTCCCCTTCAGGTAGGCCCACAAAGATGTCTTTGTTCTGAGCGTGGAGCGCCTTGATTATTTCCTCATCTTCGCTGTCCACAAACACGTCTTTCAAGACAACTAGAGGGTTTTTATTTTTCATGGGCGCTACTATCAGTCCCTCTCCGCGACTCTCTATCATTTCCTGTACTTTCTTCCTTTCCTCCTCAGTGTCGCAGCCTAATATAACCGTTTGGTTCTTGGCCTTTCTTACTCTATTAATTTTGAGGCCAGTGCCTCTGGCATCGACCGCCCTTTTCACCCTGGCGAGCACCTCGTCAGCAGTCTCAAGACCACTTTCGAAGGTGACCGCCATCGAGTGTAGTGCAGGGCGGTGGACGGGTTTGGCTGCTGCGACACTGGCGTATGATCTAGGTACTGGGGCTATATTTCGTTCACATGCCAGTCCTTTTGCGACTTCCATTAGTTCCTGTTTGGTTGCTACGACATCATCGGCAATACCACCGACAAGATCTTTGAGGAGAGCTTGCGTTCGACCTTCAACCTCCTCGGTCGTTTGGTCTATAGCAGCTCTGGTTTCGTCGATCTTGTCGATGATCTTATCGATTACGTCGGAGCCTCGGTCATCGTTACCATTATGGAGCCCTACTATGTCCGTTTTCAGACTCTGTTCAATATCATTCAACCGCTCGGTCAATGTTTCTTCCACCTCTCTCAGTTTTTTCAGGATAACATCCTGCCCATCGGAACACGAGGTCTTTGTTGGTGTCCTTGTTTTTGGGACCTCTGCTTCGAGACTTTTCAGACGCCTACTGAGCTCGTAGATATTTCGTATGCCCTTATCTGATTGCACCTCCAGGAACTGTTTAATGTCTCTCCTCATTTGAGGGTACTCATGAACTTTCGAGGGTATGTCCTCGAAGGTTTTCATTATCTCCTGGAGGAGCTGCTCACTCGGTAGTGCAGCGTAGTTGTTTTGCTGCTTTTTATATAGGTCCATGTTATCGAGTGACCTTCTTTTGGCGTCTGGTCTTTTGATAAAAGTCCTAGCAGGGTCCTGCGCTGCTGCGGTTGTGGTAGCAGGACTAGGAGTGGTGGGCTTTTTAGCAGCGCCAGAGGTCACGGGTGTGCGGTACATGTTAATTATGTGAGTATGTATGAGTGCGGTGTGTAGTGTTGGTTATTGTAGGTGGATCGGGGAAAGTTGTCCCTTTATAAAATGTTTGTTAGACCCTGTAAAGGGGGGTCTGTGTCAAGTATA
Organism: Parnassius smintheus behrii; assembly: GCA_036936625.1. NCBI lineage: Eukaryota > Metazoa > Arthropoda > Insecta > Lepidoptera > Papilionidae > Parnassius > Parnassius smintheus. Next base: position 58,417,876 of record JAUPFT010000006.1, read on the forward strand.
AAATAAAAACTAACCTATCCTATATATATATATGTTAATAAAACTAGCTACTAAAAATCTTATTTTAATGAGGGAGAGTCCAGCTCTTTTAAGTTATTTTTAGCCTTTACTGATGTAAAGAGGCTTGAGCTAGGGCTTATAAGCCTTCAGGACCCGATTCCCGTCAAAATTTAAAAGTCCAAAAAATATAAAATAAAAATAAAAAATTTAGAAAAAAAATTTTTTTTTTTTTTTTGACTCTACCTAGAGTCGATCTAAGTGATTACAAGGATAGGTCTCTTCGAGCCCTCTCGTTTGAACCCAAACACGACTGTCCCAGTCTAAGGGGTCCCGCAGGAACCGCAGTCCGAATTTCTGGTCGCCGATCCAAGATGGCCACCAGAATCCGGTTACAAGCGGTTTCTCCGTGACCACCCGTCCAAAACCTGTCGTGCTTGGGGTCTTCCGACTGGGCTCGACGAGCTCTATAACTTGATGAAGTTTTACACTGAAAATTTTTCAGTTCCTGAAAACTCCTGAAGGGTAACTAGCGGAGTAGAAGAGGTGCTGCCTTTGTCCCCAGAGAAAACTAGAGCCCTCTACGACCTTCGGTTCGGATATTATCGGCGTCTGAAGTTTGGTTTGACAGTTCAAGAACTGTCAGAATCAATCTTCGACCCCGGACAATTTTCCTTCCAGTGGTCGTAGAAAGCCCGTGTTTGGGCCCAATTGGCTTGTCCTGACTCGCTCTATCGTTTCAACTGCCCTTCAGGATCTGAAACCCTTTGGCACCAAAACGCTTGAAAAGTAGTGAGGCGGATGTGGATCGTCACCCTTAACTCCACTAAGAAAACCGCAACTCGCTACGACTCCTAGATCGTTAGTTATATCGATTTTAATTTTTTCAAAATGGCCGCCAATTCAGACCACTATACGTTATTTCAGGCGGCTTTCAACCGATTTGGGCCGTGTTTGGGCTTAATTGAAAGGTCTCGGTGTCAGGGTGACAGCTAAATAAGTATTTTGCCGTTTTAAGCCCCCTTTGAATTAATTTTTAACAAAAATTATTAAATTTTTTACAAAATTTTGTTTTTAATGGCCAATTTTTATTTAAAAATTTTACAAAAATTTATGTATAATACAAGAGGTATTCTCAATTTATATATATATATTTATACCTAGAAACACGTTATAATAAGGTAGCACGTGGTCAACAAATTAATTTAAAAAATCCTAATTAAAAAACTACTTACATTAAAAATCTGAAAAATTTTATGTAGCTTTCTTATATTAACCTAAACACTATTTAAGTATAAAATCTAGGGGTCTTCGCTTTAGATTTTAAGATATAAAATTTTGAAAATTTCACAAAATTTAAAAGTTCAATTATTCTGCAGCCACTTAACTTATTGAAATTCCGAAAGTTGCTCCCGGCTCCCCTCCACGCTGGCTACCAGAATGCGACTTCAAAAGTAGTCGCACGATTCTCCTTCTCGAAACACGTGCCCACGTGGTACTTGTTTTTTTGCCTTTTTCTCCGAGACTATGGCTCAGAAAATATCCAAATTTTTAACACATGTAGAGGCCGTGTCAGGGTTCAAGGCCACACTTTAAAAAAGTAGGGTTACAGCACTTAAACACTCAGCGTTTCACTTTGAAATTTTGAAATTTCCAAAATTTCACTTTTTTCACTGTAACTTTTTCACTTTTACTCCGATTTAAAAACAATTTGCACGACTAGAAGCCGCAAGTTAAGCCGCGTCTTTTGGTGTATAACACACAAAAATCGGACGTAAAAAACCTACTTAAACGAATTTTTAAGCGCGGAGCAACTCAGAAACGTGGCGTTCGGGACGGCAGTTGACACCGGACTGGTTAGGTTAGGTTAGGTTAGGTTAGGTTAGGTTAGGTTAGGTTAGGTTAGGTTAGGTTAGGTTAGGTTAGGTTAGGTTAGGTTAGGTTAGGTTAGGTTAGGTTAGGTTAGGTTAGGTTAGGTTAGGTTAGGTTAGGTTAGGTTAGGTTAGGTTAGGTTAGGTTAGGTTAGGTTAGGTTAGGTTAGGTTAGGTTAGGTTAGGTTAGGTTAGGTTAGGTTAGGTTAGGTTAGGTTAGGTTAGGTTAGGTTAGGTTAGGTTAGGTTAGGTTAGGTTAGGTTAGGTTAGGTTAGGTTAGGTTAGGTTAGGTTAGGTTAGGTTAGGTTAGGTTAGGTTAGGTTAGGTTAGGTTAGGTTAGGTTAGGTTAGGTTAGGTTAGGTTAGGTTAGGTTAGGTTAGGTTAGGTTAGGTTAGGTTAGGTTAGGTTAGGTTAGGTTAGGTTAGGTTAGGTTAGGTTAGGTTAGGTTAGGTTAGGTTAGGTTAGGTTAGGTTAGGTTAGGTTAGGTTAGGTTAGGTTAGGTTAGGTTAGGTTAGGTTAGGTTAGGTTAGGTTAGGTTAGGTTAGGTTAGGTTAGGTTAGGTTAGGTTAGGTTAGGTTAGGTTAGGTTAGGTTAGGTTAGGTTAGGTTAGGTTAGGTTAGGTTAGGTTAGGTTAGGTTAGGTTAGGTTAGGTTAGGTTAGGTTAGGTTAGGTTAGGTTAGGTTAGGTTAGGTTAGGTTAGGTTAGGTTAGGTTAGGTTAGGTTAGGTTAGGTTAGGTTAGGTTAGGTTAGGTTAGGTTAGGTTAGGTTAGGTTAGGTTAGGTTAGGTTAGGTTAGGTTAGGTTAGGTTAGGTTAGGTTAGGTTAGGTTAGGTTAGGTTAGGTTAGGTTAGGTTAGGTTAGGTTAGGTT
>JAUPFT010000006.1:58423111-58435611 GCA_036936625.1 Parnassius smintheus behrii
GAGGGAAACGCTCTGGATAACTGTCTGGAGAGCCGATCTTGAGTCGCTATAGATATTGCAGCTCGGTGCCAGACTTTTTAGGGCATAATTTGTTGCTTCATATATGGCCAGCAACTCCGCCTGGTAGACAGTGCAGAAGTCTTCCAGTTTGAATTTTTGGCTACTTATCTCCGCCGCGTCATTCCAAATGGATAACGCAGCGCCGACTTTCCCCTCAATTCTACTCCCATCTGTGTAGATTTTTAGACCCTTATTATTGTGTTCGTCGACTTGTGCACTATCCTCCAGGCATACAAACTGCAGCCCAACCTGATTCGCGGGGTGAGGTGTATTCGCGTATTCTAGTTTCCGTTCCACTTCCCGGTCTCCCACTACTCGCTGGGAGTAACCTTTCTTCACTTCATAAAGTAAGCCTGCTTCCCGAACCCTGAGGTCCAAAGGAAGCAACCCAGCGAGTAGTAGGGCCGAGTGGAGGGATACGGTTTTATATGATTTTACGATCTTTTGAATAAACCCGCGTTGTGCCATGTCGAGCTGCTTTTTAACACTCTGTTTGTATGTGGCCGCTGCCCATACACTAGCGGCGTATAATATGATCGGCTCCGTTACCGCTACGTAGATGGTCCTAACGATCTCCGGGTTCAGGCCCCAACCAATCTTGGCAGCTCTTGTTAATTGACAATACAAACGTTGTACCTTGCAACACACATTTTTTACGTGTGTGTTGAAGGTCAATTTGGCGTCTATGGTTAGTCCTAATATTTTTATTTCTGTGGACAACGTAATATTTTCCCCGCCCATCTTCAGTAGTGGTGAGTCATATTTTATCTTTTTTGTTATTACCATCGCTTTGGTCTTATTTGGTGCGAATTTGAGCTTATTTTTGACTCCCCACGTCTGAACATGCGCGAGGACAGCGTTTGCCCGATCCTGCACTTCAAATGACCTGTCACCGGAGAAAATGAGGACCACGTCGTCCGCAAAAGCCTGGCAATATTCTCCTTTTTCGCTCAGTTCATGTAAAAGAGGGTCAATCAACAGGTTCCAAAATATAGGACCCCCTATTGAGCCCTGCACGCACCCCTTAGCAGTGGATTTCGTGTGTTCTGCTCCTGCGTACCTAATGCAAACGGTTCTATCCTCGAAGTAACTGTCAATGAGACGTCGTAAGTTAATTGGGCAACCAGTTTCTGCCAATCTGCATCTGATTGCAGGCCACCATGCGTTATCGAAGGCTCCCTCTATGTCCAAGGATATTAATAATACTATCTTTTTGTCTTCAAGCTTGGTTTTTACTAGCTGTATCATGTCATAGAGGGAGTCTTCGGTGCTACGCTGTGGCATAAATCCGTACTGTCTCAGGCTAAGTGTGGGTACAATGTGCCATTTTATTCGTTGTATTAACATTTTTTCGAAGATTTTCCCGAGCACAGGCAGCAGTCCAATAGGTCTATATGATTTGGGATGCGTGTAGTTCTCTTTCCCAGGCTTTCGCAGCACCACTACAACCGCCTCTTTCCATTTCTTAGGAAAGTGTGCCAAATTAAGACATTTATTGGCTATTGCCAAAAACATTGCCGGGTCCAGAGAAATAGATTTTAAGCAGATATCCGCCGTGAGACCATCCTTCCCAGGTGCCTTTTTGGGGTTAAAACTAGACACAGACCACATCAACTCCTCTGTCGTAAAGGGTGGGTCATATGAGTCATCATGTGATCCTTCATTTACAGTATTCGCCACTTCTCTCATTTGTCTGTGTCCAATGTTATCATCCCTGGTGTTATCTTCTGGATAGAATGTATCTGCCAGCACTTTCGCTGACTCCTGATTTCCCATGGTTATGCCATTTACGATTAAGGGAATGTCATCTTGCCTCTTGGTTGTCCGGCCTATGACTCTATAAATCCCGTCCCACATTGATTCCCGCTCCTGCTTGCTGCAGAACTCCTTCCAACTAGAAGTTTGGGCCCTTTTCACTTCCCGTTGGTACTCCTCTTTTGCGCTGAGGTACTGTTCCACAACCCATTCCCGACGAATTGGTGCTGCACAAGATATTCGACGTTTTAGCCTTGAGACTTTCTTCTTGAACTGTGTTAACTCGTCGGTCCACCAGGGCAATCCCATTCGCTTTTTGTTTTTTAATTTAGGTATGTGTTTATTACATGCTTCCGTTAGTGTTTGTGTTATTTCCTCTATTTTTGTTTCAAGTTGTTCTTTTGATTCCATTTTTTCTATTGCTATTTTGTTTAAAGTTTTACTATTCCAAACCTGGAGGAGTTTCTCACGAAACTCACTCCATTTTGCCCTTTTTGTGTTATATTTCCTGGTTGTCCTGCTTACGTCTGTTCCAACTGATTTTTCAAGATTGATATCGAATAGGATTGCTCTGTGGTCCGAAACAGTTATTTCTTCAGAAAGCCTCCAGTTTTCTACCCTCCCTAACAGGTTCGTCGAGCAGGTAGTGATGTCCACGCAACTAGAGAATCTTCTCCCTCCTCTAAAAATATCAAACGTGGGATCCGTTCCTCTGTTGAGTATGTGAAGCTCCAATTCGTCGAGTTTGGCAGCCAAGTCTGTTCCTCTTGTATCCGTCTCCCGGCTACCCCACCAGGTGTTCCATGCGTTCACATCTCCACCGAGTATCACGTTTGCCGTCCCTAAGGCTTCCACTGCCTTTTCGATCACGTCCAGGTATGGGTCGATTGGCTTATCACCCTCCAGATAGACAGACACCACTGCCATCTCCCAGGTCCCCGTCCTCAACTTTGCGACTGCAATATTTTCTGTCGTTAGGTCGGGACACTGGGTTATGTCAATGGTGTCATCGAACAATACAATGGCAGCTTTGATTACTCTTCCAGTGTTGGGTTCTCTGTGACATTGTATTACTCGTGTCCCTGGGTAGTGTTTCATTTCTCCAATACGACCAATGTAAGGTTCCTGGACCAACGCGAACGATGTTTTTCTCCAGGTTGCCTCGGTGATCAATTCGGCAGTGGCTAACTCACATCTCTGCAAGTTTGCCTGGATAACGTGATACCGGTGGATGCCCTGATCGAAGTTTCCGCCAGACCTTGAGACCACCTCAGCAATAAGCTACGGTAGATCTTGCCAAGGTCTCCCATCTCCTTCTCACAGGGCATTCTGTGCTGAACGCATTGTGGTCGTTCTTGTCCATCTTTGCCTTTATGCAATTTTTGCATGATGGTGCTTCTCCCGATAGCCAGTCGGCGCACTCGGTTTTGAGGTGTGGGCCTCCGCAGTGGCTGCAGACCTCTTGCGTTTCGTTACATATGCGCTTGGTGTGTCCATATCCCAAGCACTTTGAGCACTGGACGAGTGGGGATTGATCTGCTACCCTCACTCGTTGGAGATCTATGTGGATCGCTCCAGTCTCTGTAAGGCGGTTCCACAGCAGCGGCGAGACCCTCATTACAATGTGGGACGTATGTGAGTTTCTGGTCTTCTTTTTATATCTTATTTCTATTCGGTCTTCGTTTTCTTTTATGTCCCTGAAGAGTTGTTTATTTTGGGCTCTTATTGCTTTGATTATTTCGTCGTCGCTATTGTATTGCAATACGTCCTTTAATATTATTAGCGGATCTTTATTTTTTATCTCTTCTACATTGAGGTGTTTATTTGCATTCCTTAATCTTTCTTTGACTCGATTAATTTCTTCCTGGGTGCAGCATCCTACTATCACTTTCCTGTCTCTTGCTTTTCTTATTTTGTCTATCTTTAGGCCCTCTTCTTTTGCATTTATTACATTTCTGATCTTTTCCATCACCTCATCCCCTGTCTCCTTTTCATCGGTCGATGTGATGGCCACCGAGTGCATAGCCATACTTTCCGAAGGTAATCTCGGTTTCCCCGCTAGTACACTCGCGTACGTCCCTCTTTCTTCCTTGTTTCCCTGTTTTTTCATTTCATCTCTTAGCTTTTCGATCTCTTTGTTATTTTCTTCCAATAGTTTTCCATGTTCCTCCAACTTCTTTATCAGTTTATTCTGTTCTTCTAAATGTCTTACTTTATGTTCATCTTCTTGTCTTTCTTCCTTTTTCTCCTGCTGCTTTGACTTACTCTCTATTCCTATATTCTTTCCTGTCTCTGCTTCTTTAACTAACTGATAGAGCCTTTCAATGGCCTGCGTCACTTCATTCTTTATGTCCGTTTTCAAGTTTCGGGAATTATTTAGATGCAGTTTGGCTTTAGTGAGACAGGCACGGGCCTCCGTCAGACGGTCTGCGTATCTAGCAGTCTCTATCTTCGGTGAGCCTTCTGTTACCTGCTCTGGTACTTTGCGGGTTGCTCCCTTGCTCTCCTGCGATGCAGCAATTTTTGGTTTGGGACGCACAACCGATGCTACCTTTTTAGGGGAGTTGTGTGTTGTGGCTACTGTGTCTGTTTTTCCCCCCGTCTCCCATTCTCCTATACTTCTCCTTACGCTGGTAACCAGCGCACTCTGATTACTTTTTGGAGAAGGTCCTGCCTTTTCTGTCCTAGTTGGTGAGCCTTGAGGGCTCATGTCTTTGGCACTGGTCTCTGTTTTTTTGACGGGGGTACGGATGCCGATCATATTTAGAGGGAACGCGTCTCAAATCACGATAGTAAAATTAAATTGTATTAAAAGTATTTAAAATGTAAATTTGTATAAGTTGTAAAAATAAATGTGAAAATATAAAGGCATAAAATTTAACTGTATATTTTTGCAGTTCGACACGGCTGTCGTGAGTTTAAGTTAGGCCTCAGTCAGTTCTCCAACAGTATAAAAAGCAGACAATTTTTTAAATATATAATAAAATAAAAATTTTGTAGAGTCTCGACTCTACTTCGTTATATTCACCACAGTTTAAAGTGGCTCGGCGTCTATATTTTTATAAGTTTTTGATTGTCCAATTTAGTGCAATATCGGCGTTACTCTAAGCAGAGTCCGGCTTCATCCAGAGTTTGGCTCTATCAAGAGGACGGCTCCATCAAGAGTTCGGCTCTATCAAAAGTTCGGCCCTATCAAGAGTCCGGCTATATCAAGAGTCCGGCTCTATCAAGAGTCCGGCTCTATCGAAAGTTCAGCTCTATCAAGAGTCTGGCTCTTATTTCCAATCTACGCTTATATATGTTTGTATATACGTCTATAAAAATTTTCGGTCAACAAAAATATGGTATTGTTAATTATTCCACTAAGCTCCTTAGATAATATAATGATTTTCTCAACAAGACTATTTTTGCTGCCTTACTCTATAGTATACAAATTAAATAAATGTGTTATAAAAGTTCCTAAAATATAACACTTAACTATGACTAAAAAATTTTTTGTAAAAATTTCCAAAACTTGGACTTACAGGTCAACAGGTCCCTGGCTCTATGTAGAGTCAATTTCTCCTAGACCATTAAAAGCGCTCCTCGAGCCCTTTCCAAAGAACCCAAACTCGATAAGTCCAGCCCAAAAGGTTCAGTAGTTACAGCGCTTTAAAATCCTGGTTGCAAAGCAATATGGCTGCCAGTTCTTTGGTTAAAACGCTGTATCTCCCGAACGAGTGGGCTTACAGCTTTGTGCTTGGGCTCTTTTTGGTGGGTTTGGCCAGGGCTGCAATGTATTACGCTTTTCAGGACACAAAAAATTTGATACTGAAAATGCCTGAAAACCTATCAGTCCGTTTCTAGACTCCTTTTTAATATTTATAATCAAAGTCCCAGTCTTCTACGACTTCCCGTTCGGCAGATATAAGCTTTTAAAGTTTTTCAAAATGGCCGCTTAAATGTCAATGTTGAGTTTTAAATGCCGATAACTTTGCTTCTAGTAGTCGCAGAAGATCCGCGTTTCGACCATGCTCCTATAGTTTTCCTAATCTGTCCGCTAAAGTCACTTTCAGAACACTAAAAAATATGGGCTCCAAAAAGCCTGAACTTCGGGGGGTTGGTAGAACTCAATCCCGAAATGCAAGTATCAAAATCCGCAGGTTTCTGCGACGCCTAGGGCCGAAGTTCTGGCAGTTTGAAGTTTTTCAAGATGGCCGCCCAGCTGTCAAAAGCTATCTTTAGAAGCCTGTAACTTTAAAACTAAAAGTCATACGGAGACGGGGTTTGGAATATACAGCTGGGCTGGACCTAAATTGTGTCCTGAAAATGGTTTCAGGAGAAAAAAAATTTCAGGCATCCAATACGCCTGAAAACTAATTACTATTACAAACTTTTTGCTCCTAAAGCCTATGTTTAAAATCCGAGGTTTCTACGACCAGGATCTTCGAAGATACAAGCAAATAAAAAATAAAACCAAAAAACCAAATTGTTGAATTTTTTCTAAAATCGCCAATTTTGGGACTTTTGATGTTGAGTTTGGGCTTAATTAAGTCGTCTTCTATGTAATTAGACTATATTTAGTGTCAATTTTAATTTATTTCTATTTATTTACTAGTAATTGAATAAAAATACATAAAATTTTATATCTTCGAAACCCGATGTCGGAAAAATCCAGAAAAAATTTGATAAATATTAGGAATATATACTTAATCCTATACCACACAAATTTTTTAAATTTATTTACTATTTTATATAAAAATTTTAAAAATAATATTTTTTAACAAAATTAATTGTTTTAATAGTTTTTGCAAGTAAATTTTAAAATTTAAACACGTTTATATATAGTTTCGGTTAGCGCGCAAAAGATAGCAGTTGCAAAATTTTCGCGAACGCTATACAATCTGAGAAAATTGTGTCCGAAATTTCAATTTTGAAAATGTAATAACTTAAAAAATATACAACATAAAAATCGACAAACTGTTTTGAAGCTCTCTTCTTATCTAATTCTTGGTTCTTGAAAATTTTCAGCCCGGTAGCTACTTCCGTTCTTGATTTTCAGCACCACGTGGTACTTGTTTTTTTGAGGATTACTCCGAAATCCGTGGTCCAAAATTTTTTCTATTGCACCCAAAATCTGCAGATCACTAAAGCCCTGCTTGGGGCAGTCGAATTTTGAGGGGGCACTCGTCAAAATCAAAAGATACTGACGTCTAAACGTTTATTTTTCGAAAACTAACCTCAAAAAAGGTAGTTTTCTTGTTCCTGTGCTTTACCAGGAAAAGTCCGGGTTGTTTTCTCAATTCAGGTGTATAGGTTTTAGGTTTCCACACCTGCCGACACTTCACTTGTCCAAATCGGACCACAATAACCCACTATTTTGAATTTTTTAAGTTGGAGCACGTGCAAAATGATGCGTTTTCGAGCGCGGATCGATTGCAACTGGTTAGGTTAGGTTAGGTTAGGTTAGGTTAGGTTAGGTTAGGTTAGGTTAGGTTAGGTTAGGTTAGGTTAGGTTAGGTTAGGTTAGGTTAGGTTAGGTTAGGTTAGGTTAGGTTAGGTTAGGTTAGGTTAGGTTAGGTTAGGTTAGGTTAGGTTAGGTTAGGTTAGGTTAGGTTAGGTTAGGTTAGGTTAGGTTAGGTTAGGTTAGGTTAGGTTAGGTTAGGTTAGGTTAGGTTAGGTTAGGTTAGGTTAGGTTAGGTTAGGTTAGGTTAGGTTAGGTTAGGTTAGGTTAGGTTAGGTTAGGTTAGGTTAGGTTAGGTTAGGTTAGGTTAGGTTAGGTTAGGTTAGGTTAGGTTAGGTTAGGTTAGGTTAGGTTAGGTTAGGTTAGGTTAGGTTAGGTTAGGTTAGGTTAGGTTAGGTTAGGTTAGGTTAGGTTAGGTTAGGTTAGGTTAGGTTAGGTTTTTTTTTTTTTTTTTTTTTTTAATGTATGCTTTGCTGTTTCCCTCTGACATAAAGGTCAGAGACATTGTCAGCTCGACACGGACTTTAAATTCTTGTTTTTTATTTCCTTTGTCCTTGATATAATGAAGGGTGTAGAGGACTCCGGGTTTTCGTTCGGGAGTCCTGCTACTCTTAATCTAATGCATGCAAACAACATATTCGAATACTTAATGCTAGGGGCAGTGACAACTTATTTATTACTTACTTGACTAATATTTTTCTTAGTTATTGCTTATATTCTATATAATTTATTATTATACATATTACAACTTATTTATAATGCTGATCTGTAATATAATACAATATATTATGACAGCATCCTTTCTTAAACAGTTTTATTCCTAGTTATTACTCTTTTTGCGATTTTTAAACAATAACTCATAAATTTTTCTCTATATTTACTAATCATTATAATACTTATATTCTCTTTTATTAACTTTAATTTAATTTCATTTTCTATTTTCAGGCGCTCTGCGGCATATACGGGACACTCCAGCAAAATGTGTGGCACAGTTTCCTCAACTCCGTAGTCGCAGATGCACGATGGATTCTCTCCACACTTAAAACGGTGTAAGTATTCCGAAAATCCACCGTGCCCCGTCATGATTTGAGTCGTCACGCTGCTTGCTTCGAATTTTCTTACAATTCGGTAGGCCATTTTCACGTCTGGGAAAAACAACTTTGTAATGTTTGCTGTCTCGCCAATCTGATATCTTCGATTCCATTCGTCCAGCGTTGCTACTCGAATGCTTCGCTTGACGAACGAAACCGGGCAAAGATCGTAATCCGGTCTCACTTTGGAATTTTTGGCAGCCTCTTTTGCTAGACCATCTGCTCGCTCATTCCCCTCTAAGCCCGCGTGGGCTTTAATCCAAAACAAAGTTACTACTTTGTCTTGGAGAGATATTGATCTTAAGTTATCTCTGCATTCCACGGCTAACGGGTGCAGGCAGTTTGGGTTTTTGATCGTTTGAAGGGCCGCCATTGAGTCACTGTAAATTCCAAAGGAAGACGCGCTGTGTTTGAGGATTCGCCTAGTCGCCCTGCAAATGGCCAAAAGCTCGGCTTGGTTAGGTTAGGTTAGGTTAGGTTAGGTTAGGTTAGGTTAGGTTAGGTTAGGTTAGGTTAGGTTAGGTTAGGTTAGGTTAGGTTAGGTTAGGTTAGGTTAGGTTAGGTTAGGTTAGGTTAGGTTAGGTTAGGTCAGGTCAGGTCAGGTTAGGTTAGGTTAGGTTAGGTTAGGTTAGGTTAGGTTAGGTTAGGTTAGGTTAGGTTAGGTTAGGTTAGGTTAGGTTAGGTTAGGTTAGGTTAGGTTAGGTTAGGTTAGGTTAGGTTAGGTTAGGTTAGGTTAGGTTAGGTTAGGTTAGGTTAGGTTAGGTTAGGTTAGGTTAGGTTAGGTTAGGTTAGGTTAGGTTAGGTTAGGTTAGGTTAGGTTAGGTTAGGTTAGGTTAGGTTAGGTTAGGTTAGGTTAGGTTAGGTTAGGTTAGGTTAGGTTAGGTTAGGTTAGGTTAGGTTAGGTTAGGTTAGGTTAGGTTAGGTTAGGTTAGGTTAGGTTAGGTTAGGTTTTTTTTTTTTTTTTTTTTTATTACAATAAGTTTACTCTACAGACTCGAAGTCCGTACCTTTTTTTGCTTTACTTTATTTTATTAACTTTTAAAATACTGTTATAAATATACTCCTTACACTACTTACATTACTTAAATATTTAAGCCTAAGCAGTGAGTTCATATATATATATATTTTTTTGGATTTTTTTTTTGTATTTTTTTGTATTTTTTTTTTTTTATATTTCTATTATCTTACATACTTAAGGTCTGCAAACTAATATGCTTACATGCGACATGCACTTAATCGCTATATTTTTTTATAATATTTTTTTTTCATTATTATTTTTGTTTTGTTTTTTTTTTTTTTTTTTTGGTTTTTTTTTTTTTTTTGTGGGCATCGTTGTTACTTATCTTTTTTTTTGATGTTTAAACATAATAATTGTCGACCCACTTTGTGTTTTATGTTTTTTTTTTTTTTTTTTTTTTTTTTTTTTTTTTTTTTTTCCCCTTATGTAGTCATCAACATAATCTACGTGCTTAATGTACATGGCCTTACATGCTATGTAAATTTTTATGTTACCAGATTTTTTTTTTTCCTTTTCCTTGTACTTAATATCGTGGAGAGTGCTCCATCTTTAACTGTTTGTGATATCTGTTGACAGGGCTTCCACAATCGCTTCGTCTCTGTTTCTAATTGCCATTTTCAGATTATATTCTTTGATTCTTTTCGTTGTCGCAGCCATTGCGCTCTCAACCAGCCTTCCAGTTGCATCGTCGCAATCGTCCGTGTAATAAACACAGCTTTCTGTGTGCCTGGACACTGCCACTACTGCATGTTGGACGCTTTCATAAATTTTGAGCTTCTCTGTTGTTGTCCTCATTATGACCACTCTCCCGTATGTGAGACCTTGGGCCTCATGTACGGTTAAAATTCGCGACCCGGGACCCGAACCATATCCCTGGCTGGTAAGGGACTCCTTTTCTGCTTGCGTAAATACAAGATATAAGGTGTCGGGCACGGTACCTGGTATGACGGCTCCCGTGTACCTCTTCCTTTCTAGTGAGTGCACCTGAGATCTGGATGAATAAATGCCACTGTAGATTTCATTCAGGGCATATGCCACATCCATCGGATTCCGGTGCGTACACAGGAGCTCTTGGCTGATAGTGGTTACGAGGCTTGGGCGAGTATATTGCATCGCAAAGAGGTTTTCCCTGTCGATATAAGGGAGTTGATTGATGTCACCAAAAAGCAGTATTTTTTCGGCTCCACTTAGCCGCATTGCCATTACTATGGCCCCGAAATGGTTCATGAGAGCTTCGTCGACTAAAAGTCGAGTACATCTTCCCTTTTGCCTTCTCATACCATTTACTAAAACTGAGGCCATAGTGCGCACTTTTGTTTTTGCGTCAGTGGCTATGCGGTTGGCTAACTTTTCTCTAAGATCTTTAGCTGCTTCTGTTGTTGTTGTGACAATAAAATCATCCTCCGCATCGAATTGGTTTATAACCCAAGTTGTTTTGCCACATCCCGGGACTCCATTGACCCAATTTATCGTCGGCACCGTCCAGTTTTCCCAAGGATCTCCCAATGCACAGGCTCCCGAGATGGTTTCCGCCATTTTCAGGATCCTGTCCTCTAGCATCACCCTGGTACAACGGGCGGTGACCACAATAGGGTCGTTGGGTGGGGTTTTGAATACTAATCTTCCCTGTCGTTCTGTCTCCTCCTCATCCAAGGCTACGAAGCCCGCCGACCCGCTATAAGCCGCCATGTGATGACCCATTTTACCTTTTATGACAGTAGATGTTTTGTTGTCATAAATTGCGGCCTCTGCTTCCTCGAGCTGCACTCCAAGGAACTCATGACTACCGAGGTGGAAACTTTGTAAGATATTCTTGCAAGTAGTTTGGTTCACCTCAAGAGTTGCTTTTATGAGGGCCTTAAACTCTAGGAAAGCGTTGATTATGTGGTCTTTAGGCTCGACCGCCGGTAGAAGTCTTGGAGGGCTGACACGTCCCGAGCAGGGTCTAGTGTGGGTGGGTTTGGATTTCTTGAGTACTCTTGGAGGCTCTCTTATTAAGTTATCGGCTTGTCTTAACTTACTCAACTTTCGCATTGCTCTTCCTGGAATACTCTGGGCCGCTGCACCGATGGTTTTAATTAGTGCACTTACCCCGCTTTGTGACTCAGAACTTTTGCTAAGTTTTTCCCTGGCTGCGGCCTTTTCTTTGGCCGTTTTCAGTTGCAGGCGTTCTGAGCCACTAAGTGTCTCTGAATTTGCTACAAGATGTTGGGTTGCCTTTGTCGAGTCATGATGTTTGAGGAAGCTCAGGTTTTCACCCCTATCCTCATACACGACTATTTCATGTTTGTTTGAGGCTTTTATGCAACCAATGTGGTCCATGACTTCACCTTTCTCATATAGGACCACCATGGCATCCACACTTATGATGCGGGGTATGACAGCTGTCTCCTCCTCACCGAGTCTCGTTAGCAGTGAGCATGCCTGGGCGAATGGGGTTTTTTCTTCGCTCCATGTGAACAGCAAGATCGTTTTGTTTTTCGATCTTACTATTCGACATCGTTGCTTTGCAACCTCTATTTCAACTAGCGCCTCATATGTTTTGCGCTTCATGCTCGTTTTGAGAGTACTGCCGTTTAGTAAGCTTGCGAGACCGGGAGATATTTTGACATAGTTTCGGCCAGTTGTTAAGCAAAAACTTAAGCCGAAACGCTCTGTGTTGTTATCCATGAAGAGAGCTACTCCTCGAATTCTCAGGCCTGGGTTACCTCTTTCAGCGCATGCTAATAGCTGATGTTCTGCTTTATTGGCTGGGATGCTCTTCTCTTTTACGGAGACCTCTGCGAATTCGGTTTGCTGCTGCCTGGGGAATGGATAGTTTGTGGCGTTACGCTTTGCAGCAGCGCGAAAGATGGACTCTACGAATGCCAGAAATTTGGGCCTTTTGTCTTCGTCTTCGATGATTCTGTGTAGGTCAGACTTGTCAAGATTGGTGTTAATGCAAAACTCGAGATCCAGACGTGCCGCCTGATAGCGGGGACACTCCAGAATCACATGCCACACTGACTCACTGACATTGGGATCGCACTCGCACCCTGGTGTATCCTTAAGCTTAAAGCGGTGCAAGTACTCCGCAATTCCACCATGTCCTGTTAACACTTGTACATGTGTGGGTGTCAACTTCGTTTTTCTC
>JAUPFT010000006.1:58440611-58450611 GCA_036936625.1 Parnassius smintheus behrii
TCGAGCTGCTTTCTAATATTATTTTTATTGGTTGCTGTTACCCACGCGCTAGCCGCATACATCACTATTGGTTCCACCACTGCGATGTATGTGGTCCTGACTATCTCGGGGTTTAAGCCCCAATGGATCTTTGCGGCTCTCGACAGTTGACGATACAGGTTCTGTACCCTACAACACACATTCTTGATATGTGTGTTGAAGGCAAGCCTGTCGTCAACTGTGAGGCCGAGTATTTTTATTTCCCTGGAGAGCTCGATGCGCTCTCCGCCCATTTCCAGAAGTGGTGAGTCATATTTTAGCTTGTTGGTAATAATCATCGCTTTAGTTTTTTGTGGAGCAAACTTAAGTTTGTTTTTGATTCCCCACTTCTGGACTTGCGCGAGGGTCTCATTCGCCTGGTCCTGCACCTGCCTGGTTGAGTCCCCCGAGAATATCAGAACCACATCGTCTGCGAAAGCCTGGCAATGAATTCCTTGTTCGACCAACGATTTTAATAGTGGGTCCAACAGGAGGTTCCAAAATATTGGACCCCCTATCGAGCCCTGCACACACCCTTTGGTTGTCTTTTTATTCCATTGTGCCCCAGCATACCTGACGCTAACCGTTCTATCCTTAAGATAGCTATCAATAAGGCGCCTCAGGTTTACTGGGCACGCCGTTTCCGCGAGTCTACATTTTATTGCGGGCCACCATGCATTATCGAAGGCTCCCTCTATGTCTAATGATATGAGCAGGATAAGTTTTTTGTTCATTAGCTTAGTTCTTATTAACTGCATCATATCATAGAGGGAGTCTTCGGTACTGCGCTGCGGCATAAACCCGTATTGCTGTCGGCTTATTGTTGGCACAGTGTACCACTTTATTCTTCGAATTATTAATTTTTCAAAAATTTTCCCTAGTACAGGCAATAGCCCAATCGGCCTGTATGATTTCGGGTGTGTGTAATTATCCTTACCAGGCTTCCGCAGTACTATCACTGTGGCCTTCTTCCACCGGATGGGAAAGTATGCTAAACTAATACATTTATTTAACAGTGCCAAGAACAATGATGAGTCTAGAGTGATTACCACCCCACAAATGTCTGCAGTAAGTCCGTCGTCTCCTGGCGCCTTTTTTGGGTTAAAACTTGACACGGACCACATCAGCTCATTCTCAGTAAAGGGCGGGTCACATGGACTATCATGTGTCCCTTCGTTCACAGTCTTTGCAATTTGTCTTATTTGTGTGTGGTCCGTGTCGTCATCTTCGATCTTGTCCTCGGGATAAAAAGTCTCCGCCAGAATCCTAGCTGACCTTTCACCCTCTAAAACTTCTCCGTTACAGACCAGTGGAGTATCCTCCTGTCGCACCATTGTACGGCTTATCACCCTGTATATGCTGTCCCACATTGTTTCTCTGTCCTGTCTGCTGCAAAACTCTTTCCAGCTTGTGGTCTGGGCCTTTTTCACTTTCTGCTGGTACTCTTCTTTAGCTGTTTTATACTGCTCGACCACCCATTCTCGTCGAACCGGCGCCGCGTGAGCAATTCGACGCTTCAACCTGGAGACTTTCCTTTTAAGCTGTGTGAGCTCGTGGGTCCACCAGGGCAGTCCCATTTGTTTTTTATTATTTAATTTTGGTATGCTTTCTTCACATGCTTCAATTATTGTGTTAGTAAATAGTTCTATTTTATTTTCTAATTCTTGTGTAGTTTTAACTTTATCTATTTCTGCTTTATTTAATTGCTTTTTGTTCCAAATCTGGACGAGTTTCTCACGAAACTCGTTCCAGTTTGCTTTTCTAGTATTATATATCCTAGTTGTTCGTTTAATGTCAGTACCTAATGACTTTCCTAAATTTATATCAAATAGGACTGTCCTGTGGTCAGAGCTAGTTATTTCTTCTGAAAGTCTCCAGTTGTCTATCTTTCCAAGTAGGCTAGTCGAGCAGGTTGTGATATCCACACAACTGGTGAACCTCTTCCCACCTCTGTATGTATCAAAAGTAGGTTCAGCTCCTTTGTTTAAGATGTGAAGTTCTAGCTCGTCGAGTTTTGCAGCGACCTCTGTTCCCCTAGTGTCTGTCCTTCGGCTGCCCCACCAGGTGTTCCAGGCATTCACATCCCCACCGAGTATCACGTTTTTGGTGCGTAATCCCACCACGGCCGCTTCGATCATTTTCAGATGTGGTTCAATCGGCTTCTCTCCCTCCAGGTAGACGGACACCACCCCCACCTCCCATGCCCCTGTCCTCATCTTAGCGACTGCTATGTTCTCCGTCATCAGACAAGGGCATGGGGTCATGTCGATGGTGTCGTCAAACAGCGCAATAGCTGCCTTATTCACCTTTTCGGTGTCAGGGCGTCTGTCTTTTTGCGCTATTCTGGTTCCTGGGTAATTCTTCATTTGGCCTATGCTGCCGATATAGGGCTCCTGTATCATGGCGAAAGTTAGCTTTTTCTTGATTGCCTCTGTTATTATTTCGGCCGTGGCTAGCTCGCATCTCTGAAGATTCGCCTGTGCGACGTGATATCGGTGGTTTGTGGTACCCGGTTCCCTATTGAGCCTTGGGACAACTTTAGCAGTAAGCCACGGTGGACCTCGCTAGTATTTCCCACCTCTTCCTTACTGGACAGTCCCCACTAAATGCGTTATGCTCTCTTTTCTCTAGCTTTGCCTTATTACAATTTTTGCAGTCTGGGGTTCCTCCGGTAAGCCAGTTATCGCATTCAGTTTTCAGATGTGGGCCTCCACAATGGCTACAGACATCAGTGGTTTCATTACAGATACGTTTACTGTGTCCGTAGCCCAAGCATCTCGAGCATTGGACCAAGGGCGATTGATCCATCACCCTTACCCGCTGAAGGTCCACGTGGATTATTCCTGCCTGTGTTAAGCGGCTCCATATTTGGGGTGAGACTCTTAAAACAATGTGGGATGTTAGTGGGTTCCTGGTTCTTTTCCTATATTTTACTTCCATTCTACATTCTTTTTCTGGAATATCTTGGAGGAGATGCTTGTTCTGAATCTGTATGGCCTTTTGTATGTCCGCATCCGTGTTGTACTGCAATACGTCCATCAGGATTATAAGCGGATCCTTGTTTTTAATGTCGTCAACATTAAGGTCTTTCCCTGCCATCTTTAGTCTTTCCTTAACTCTATTGATCTCTATCTCTGTTCGGCATCCTACTATTATCTTCCTGTCCCTAGCTTTTCTAATCTTGTCTATTTTTAGACCTTCTTCTTTAGCATTCATAACTTTCCTTATTTTGTCCATAACTTGGTCTCCTGTCTCTTTTTCATCACTCGATGTAATCATCACCGAGTGCATGGCCGTGTTTTCTGGAGGCGAGACCCTTTGTGGGCCAGCCACTATACTGGCGTATGTTGCTCTATCCTCTTTACTTTCTTGCTTTTTGATTTCTTCCCTTAGTTTTTCCATTTCTTTTTTGCTTTCTTCTAGAAGTTTTCCGTGCTCCTCCAATTTCTTTATTATATTTTGATCTTCTTCTTTCCTTTTCCTTCTTTCATCATCCAATCTTTCCTCTTTCTTTCCTTGGTCTCTCAATTTTTCTTCATTTTCTGTGCTCTTGCCTTTTTCTGTCTCTTTTACCAGTTGGTAAAGCCTCTCTATGGCCTGAGTGACTTCTACTTTAATGTCAGTCCTTAGGTTTCGAGAGTTGTTGAGGTGTAGTTTGGCTTTATGGAGACAGGCTCGAGCCTCTGTTAGGCGATCCACATATTTATTGGTCTCCACTTTTGGTGAGCTTTCTACAACCTCAACAACTGCTTTGCGGGCTGTTCCTTTTGCTTCCTGGGTTAGGGCAATTTTCTGTTTTGTCCGAGCCAATGGAGCTACCTTTTTTGGAGATGTCTGTTTTGCCGCTAGCGTATCTACTTGTCCTGTTTCCCATTCTCCAATGCTCTTTCTTACATTAGGGACCTGTATCGTTTGTTCCTTATTAGTAGAAGGCCCAGCCTTCTCTGTCACGTTCGGGGAGCTCTGAAGACTCGTGTTCTTGGCACTATCCTCAGTACTTTTAGTTGGAGTACGAAAACCGAACATTTTGCCAGGGGAAAGCGTCTTGGGTCTCAACAATCAACAAAATAATAATTTAATGAATAATAGAATTATTGTCAACAAAATAAAAGGATTATTTAAGGTTTGTAAAAGTTATAAATATTTTTCTTTAAAATGACGAGGTTGCAGTTATTTAAAGTTTACTTAATTCAAAAGAACCACAAACACCTCGTCCCGTTCCTTAAAACTATAAAAATATAAACAAAACAAAAAGACAAGAAAAAAAAAAATTTTTTTTTTTTGCTCTATGTAGAGTCGTGACTCTACCTATTAGAATTTTGTCACTCTTTATACTCACAATACATACATTTGTAATATAGTCTTAATAGTAGTAATAAAATATTTAACTTAAATGAGACTCTACCTAGAGTCAGTCTAATTCTTTATCCTATGTTCAGTATTAGTTCCTAAATCTAAGCCTTTGATAATAAAATAAAATAAAAGTAAAGGAGATAAAATCACATATCTTTATAGAGCTCTACATAGAGTCAGTCTATATACACACAGATAATAGAGTCAGTCTACATACATACACACAGATACAATTTGTTAGGCCTACTTATATACAATTTTTAACAAAAAACCCCGTTCTAATCGGTCCACCGGTTGCTGTGTTTTAGATGTTAGATGTTTTTCATCCCCCAGAGACAGTTTGGGTCCAAGGTCTCCAAATCCAGAGGTCAACTTAGGGGTAGGGGGTTGAAAATATGTCCAAATGATCCGCTGGGGGCCGAAGACTACCCGTTTACTGGGTAGTGTGGGGGGGGGTTAGGGGGGGGGGCCCCCGAAAAAATTGTCAAAATTGAGCTAGGAGGCTCCGTTTTCCTGTAAACTGAAAACACAGTTATTGTGCAGTTTTCAGGACCTCCTAGCTCTCACTAAAAAATTTATATCTCCTAAAGTACTCCTTCAAAAATTTTGCAAAAAATAATGTAAGTAGTCTAATAGATGGGGCTGTTTTTGATATATTTTTCAATTTTATTGTCCTGAAAATTTTTTGGTTTTTGGTGTTCTGAAAAACAATTTGTGATTACCAAGAACCGCAAATAGCCTCTAAATCGAATTTTATAGATGTAAAAATTTTGAAAAAATTTGGGTTAATATAGTTAAGCCTAAGCTACCTTCAGGAATTTTTTCACAATTTTCAGGAGCACTTTCAGGAAAACACGTGTTTTACTTAATATTAAAAAAGTCTCTTACTATATAGTTTGCACTCCAAAAAAAACCAATATTGGTGTCGTTCTTTAGGTCTTGCAATGCTTCATCTGATGAGCGTAAAAAATAGGTATGTTTTCGCTGAAAATTTTTTGAAAATCTTCTTTAAAATTTTCAGTCAAAAAATCTTCCTTTAAAGTGTTGTAACTTCTTTGTTTATTGTTCGATTTTCGTGAACGATATGTCAAACGTCTTGTATTGTTGTCCTCTTTAAACTGGTAATGTTGTAATTGGCCTCAGATGTTCGGGTCAAAAAACACGTGTCCACGTGGTTTTGTTTTTTGGGTTATATTTCCGTACGTAAGCGTCGGAAAAATCAGAAAACTCAGTTCAGGAAGATGAAGCGTGCCGGGATACACCTTATAGCACTTTAAAAACACTATGTTACCGCTTTAGTTTTGGCAGCGTTTCAATTTTTTGTTTTTTAGGTTATGAAAATTTTGTTTTTTCACTGTTTATTTCTTATTAGCCGCACTTTTCTCACTTTTTCTTATATCACCGTATGCGCCTCGGCGAGGCGAATCTTCCGGTATATCACACTTGATATTTTGGTCACTTTCACCCACAACTTTGATTTTTGAGGTACGGAGCGGTTTTAAAACGCTGCGAACGAGACGGCGTTTGGAGCGCAACGGTTGGTTAGGTTAGGTTAGGTTAGGTTAGGTTAGGTTAGGTTAGGTTAGGTTAGGTTAGGTTAGGTTAGGTTAGGTTAGGTTAGGTTAGGTTAGGTTAGGTTAGGTTAGGTTAGGTTAGGTTAGGTTAGGTGGTTAGGTTAGGTTAGGTTAGGTTAGGTTAGGTTAGGTTAGGTTAGGTTAGGTTAGGTTAGGTTAGGTTAGGTTAGGTTAGGTTAGGTTAGGTTAGGTTAGGTTAGGTTAGGTTAGGTTAGGTTAGGTTAGGTTAGGTTAGGTTAGGTTAGGTTAGGTTAGGTTAGGTTAGGTTAGGTTAGGTTAGGTTAGGTTAGGTTAGGTTAGGTTAGGTTAGGTTAGGTTAGGTTAGGTTAGGTTAGGTTAGGTTAGGTTAGGTTAGGTTAGGTTAGGTTAGGTTAGGTTAGGTTAGGTTAGGTTAGGTTAGGTTAGGTTAGGTTAGGTTAGGTTAGGTTAGGTTAGGTTAGGTTAGGTTAGGTTAGGTTAGGTTAGGTTAGGTTAGGTTAGGTTAGGTTAGGTTAGGTTAGGTTAGGTTAGGTTAGGTTAGGTTAGGTTAGGTTAGGTTAGGTTAGGTTAGGTTAGGTTAGGTTAGGTTAGGTTAGGTTAGGTTAGGTTAGGTTAGGTTAGGTTAGGTTAGGTTAGGTTAGGTTAGGTTAGGTTAGGTTAGGTTAGGTTAGGTTAGGTTAGGTTAGGTTAGGTTAGGTTAGGTTAGGTTAGGTTAGGTTAGGTTAGGTTAGGTTAGGTTAGGTTAGGTTAGGTTAGGTTAGGTTAGGTTAGGTTAGGTTAGGTTAGGTTAGGTTAGGTTAGGTTAGGTTAGGTTAGGTTAGGTTAGGTTAGGTTAGGTTAGGTTAGGTTAGGTTAGGTTAGGTTAGGTTAGGTTAGGTTAGGTTAGGTTAGGTTAGGTTAGGTTAGGTTAGGTTAGGTTAGGTTAGGTTAGGTTAGGTTAGGTTAGGTTAGGTTAGGTTAGGTTAGGTTAGGTTAGGTTAGGTTAGGTTAGGTTAGGTTAGGTTAGGTTAGGTTAGGTTAGGTTAGGTTAGGTTAGGTTAGGTTAGGTTAGGTTAGGTTAGGTTAGGTTAGGTTAGGTTAGGTTAGGTTAGGTTAGGTTAGGTTAGGTTAGGTTAGGTTAGGTTAGGTTAGGTTAGGTTAGGTTAGGTTAGGTTAGGTTAGGTTAGGTTAGGTTAGGTTAGGTTAGGTTAGGTTAGGTTAGGTTAGGTTAGGTTAGGTTAGGTTAGGTTAGGTTAGGTTAGGTTAGGTTAGGTTAGGTTAGGTTAGGTTAGGTTAGGTTAGGTTAGGTTAGGTTAGGTTAGGTTAGGTTAGGTTAGGTTAGGTTAGGTTAGGTTAGGTTAGGTTAGGTTAGGTTAGGTTAGGTTAGGTTAGGTTAGGTTAGGTTAGGTTAGGTTAGGTTAGGTTAGGTTAGGTTAGGTTAGGTTAGGTTAGGTTAGGTTAGGTTAGGTTAGGTTAGGTTAGGTTAGGTTAGGTTAGGTTAGGTTAGGTTAGGTTAGGTTAGGTTAGGTTAGGTTAGGTTAGGTTAGGTTAGGTTAGGTTAGGTTAGGTTAGGTTAGGTTAGGTTAGGTTAGGTTAGGTTAGGTTAGGTTAGGTTAGGTTAGGTTAGGTTAGGTTAGGTTAGGTTAGGTTAGGTTAGGTTAGGTTAGGTTAGGTTAGGTTAGGTTAGGTTAGGTTAGGTTAGGTTAGGTTAGGTTAGGTTAGGTTAGGTTAGGTTAGGTTAGGTTAGGTTAGGTTAGGTTAGGTTAGGTTAGGTTAGGTTAGGTTAGGTTAGGTTAGGTTAGGTTAGGTTAGGTTAGGTTAGGTTAGGTTAGGTTAGGTTAGGTTAGGTTAGGTTAGGTTAGGTTAGGTTAGGTTAGGTTAGGTTAGGTTAGGTTAGGTTAGGTTAGGTTAGGTTAGGTTAGGTTAGGTTAGGTTAGGTTAGGTTAGGTTAGGTTAGGTTAGGTTAGGTTAGGTTAGGTTAGGTTAGGTTAGGTTAGGTTAGGTTAGGTTAGGTTAGGTTAGGTTAGGTTAGGTTAGGTTAGGTTAGGTTAGGTTAGGTTAGGTTAGGTTAGGTTAGGTTAGGTTAGGTTAGGTTAGGTTAGGTTAGGTTAGGTTAGGTTAGGTTAGGTTAGGTTAGGTTAGGTTAGGTTAGGTTAGGTTAGGTTAGGTTAGGTTAGGTTAGGTTAGGTTAGGTTAGGTTAGGTTAGGTTAGGTTAGGTTAGGTTAGGTTAGGTTAGGTTAGGTTAGGTTAGGTTAGGTTAGGTTAGGTTAGGTTAGGTTAGGTTAGGTTAGGTTAGGTTAGGTTAGGTTAGGTTAGGTTAGGTTAGGTTAGGTTAGGTTAGGTTAGGTTAGGTTAGGTTAGGTTAGGTTAGGTTAGGTTAGGTTAGGTTAGGTTAGGTTAGGTTAGGTTAGGTTAGGTTAGGTTAGGTTAGGTTAGGTTAGGTTAGGTTAGGTTAGGTTAGGTTAGGTTAGGTTAGGTTAGGTTAGGTTAGGTTAGGTTAGGTTAGGTTAGGTTAGGTTAGGTTAGGTTAGGTTAGGTTAGGTTAGGTTAGGTTAGGTTAGGTTAGGTTAGGTTAGGTTAGGTTAGGTTAGGTTAGGTTAGGTTAGGTTAGGTTAGGTTAGGTTAGGTTAGGTTAGGTTAGGTTAGGTTAGGTTAGGTTAGGTTAGGTTAGGTTAGGTTAGGTTAGGTTAGGTTAGGTTAGGTTAGGTTAGGTTAGGTTAGGTTAGGTTAGGTTAGGTTAGGTTAGGTTAGGTTAGGTTAGGTTAGGTTAGGTTAGGTTAGGTTAGGTTAGGTTAGGTTAGGTTAGGTTAGGTTAGGTTAGGTTAGGTTAGGTTAGGTTAGGTTAGGTTAGGTTAGGTTAGGTTAGGTTAGGTTAGGTTAGGTTAGGTTAGGTTAGGTTAGGTTAGGTTAGGTTAGGTTAGGTTAGGTTAGGTTAGGTTAGGTTAGGTTAGGTTAGGTTAGGTTAGGTTAGGTTAGGTTAGGTTAGGTTAGGTTAGGTTAGGTTAGGTTAGGTTAGGTTAGGTTAGGTTAGGTTAGGTTAGGTTAGGTTAGGTTAGGTTAGGTTAGGTTAGGTTAGGTTAGGTTAGGTTAGGTTAGGTTAGGTTAGGTTAGGTTAGGTTAGGTTAGGTTAGGTTAGGTTAGGTTAGGTTAGGTTAGGTTAGGTTAGGTTAGGTTAGGTTAGGTTAGGTTAGGTTAGGTTAGGTTAGGTTAGGTTAGGTTAGGTTAGGTTAGGTTAGGTTAGGTTAGGTTAGGTTAGGTTAGGTTAGGTTAGGTTAGGTTAGGTTAGGTTAGGTTAGGTTAGGTTAGGTTAGGTTAGGTTAGGTTAGGTTAGGTTAGGTTAGGTTAGGTTAGGTTAGGTTAGGTTAGGTTAGGTTAGGTTAGGTTAGGTTAGGTTAGGTTAGGTTAGGTTAGGTTAGGTTAGGTTAGGTTAGGTTAGGTTAGGTTAGGTTAGGTTAGGTTAGGTTAGGTTAGGTTAGGTTAGGTTAGGTTAGGTTAGGTTAGGTTAGGTTAGGTTAGGTTAGGTTAGGTTAGGTTAGGTTAGGTTAGGTTAGGTTAGGTTAGGTTAGGTTAGGTTAGGTTAGGTTAGGTTAGGTTAGGTTAGGTTAGGTTAGGTTAGGTTAGGTTAGGTTAGGTTAGGTTAGGTTAGGTTAGGTTAGGTTAGGTTAGGTTAGGTTAGGTTAGGTTAGGTTAGGTTAGGTTAGGTTAGGTTAGGTTAGGTTAGGTTAGGTTAGGTTAGGTTAGGTTAGGTTAGGTTAGGTTAGGTTAGGTTAGGTTAGGTTAGGTTAGGTTAGGTTAGGTTAGGTTAGGTTAGGTTAGGTTAGGTTAGGTTAGGTTAGGTTAGGTTAGGTTAGGTTAGGTTAGGTTAGGTTAGGTTAGGTTAGGTTAGGTTAGGTTAGGTTAGGTTAGGTTAGGTTAGGTTAGGTTAGGTTAGGTTAGGTTAGGTTAGGTTAGGTTAGGTTAGGTTAGGTTAGGTTAGGTTAGGTTAGGTTAGGTTAGGTTAGGTTAGGTTAGGTTAGGTTAGGTTAGGTTAGGTTAGGTTAGGTTAGGTTAGGTTAGGTTAGGTTAGGTTAGGTTAGGTTAGGTTAGGTTAGGTTAG
>JAUPFT010000006.1:58455611-58483111 GCA_036936625.1 Parnassius smintheus behrii
AAAGGGATGCTGCCTCTTGGACCCTCAAGTCCAGAGGAAGCAGACCAGAAAGTGCTAGCGCCGAGTGTAGGGATACGGTCCGGTACGCTTTGACAATTTTTTGAGCGAATCCTCTCTGCACGGTATTCAGTTGCTTCCTGACTCCCAACTTTTCAGCAGCTGGCGCCCACGCGCTCGCTGCGTACAAAACCACCGGTTCAACGACCGCCGTGTACATCGTCCTAATAATTTCGGGTTGAAGGCCCCAACTGATCTTTGCCGCTCTTGATAACTGTGTGTAGAGAGAGGCGGCCTTCCGGCACACATTTCTAACGTGTGTATTAAACGTAAGTTTTCTGTCTACGGTAAGACCAAGCACTTTGATCTCCTCCGACAAGCGTACCGCCATACCGCCCATGCTCAGACGTGGGGAATCGTATTTTAGTTTGTTGGTTATTACCATTGCCTGGGTCTTATGCGGCGCAAATTTAAGCTTATTACGTATTCCCCACCTCATAACATGTTCCAGAGCAGCATCCGCCCGTCTTTGGACATCAAGCGCCGTGTCCCCCGCGAACAGAAGGACGATGTCATCGGCGAACGCTTGACATCGGTCACTTTTCTCTTCCATTTCTCTTAGCAAAGGGTCGAGAAGGAGATTCCATAGGACCGGTCCTCCTATGGAACCCTGTACGCACCCCTTTGTGGTTGCCTGTGTTTGTTCCACTCCTGCATATCTTAGTCTCACTTTCCTATCCCGGAGATAACTGTCCATTAATGTTCTTAAATTTTTGGGGCACTTTTCCTCAGCCAATCGGCATCTTATTGCTGGCCACCAGGCGCTATCGAAGGCTCCCTCTATGTCCAGAGATATTATCACAATGATCTTTTTGTTGCGCAATTTTAGTTGGATGTATTGCATCATATCATAGAGGGAGTCTTCGGTGCTCCCTTGTGGGGTAAAACCGTATTGGCGAGTACTACAACCTGGTTGGACATGGTATCTGATCCTTTTGATTATCATTTTCTCCAGGATTTTACCTAACACAGGTAGTAAGCCTATTGGTCTGTAGGCTTTGGGGTGCGTATAGTCATCCTTTCCAGGTTTCCGCAGAACAACTACCACTGCTTCTTTCCATTTGGTAGGGAAGTGTCCCAACTCCAGGCATTTGTTGGCCAGGCTCAGATAAATCTCCGGGCTGTGAAAGATAGCTTCTCGGCAGATGTCAGCCGTAAAACCATCCCCACCGGGGGCCTTTTTTGGGTTGAAACTGCTTGTAGCATGCCTTAGCTCCGCAAGAGTAAATGGTGGGTCACAAGAACTATCTTGCATCCCTGCATTTATCTTTTCAGCTAGCTCTCTTATACGCCGGTGGTCTGCGTTATCAGTTTCAGCTTCATCCTTTGGGTAGAAAGTCTCGGTCAAATATCTTGCCGATTCGGCATTATTTAGAGGTACTCCGTCTTTTGTGAGTGGCAGATCTTCGTGCCGTTTAGCAGTTCTGCCGATAACTCGGTATATGCCTTCCCACAACCCCTCTCTATCTTGCCTAGCACAGAACTCTTTCCAGCTTTTTATCTGAGCCTTTTTTACTTCACTTTCGTAATTTCCTTTTGCCTTCAGGTACTCCGCGATGACACTTGCTTTTCGTACTGTAGCTGCACATTTTATTCGTCGTTTTTTGTTGATGGTATCCTTTTTTAGCATAGCAAGTTCGTCACTCCACCATGGTAAGTTAAGTTTGTTAATATTTTTCTTTTTTCGAATTGTACTTTCACAAGTTTCTTTTATTGCTTCCAAATAATTTTCAATTACATTTTCTAGGTTGCACGTGTTATTTATTTTTCTAATTTCTATGGGACTAATATTTTTATCTGCCAATAATTGAGCTAATTTCTTATGAAACTTACTCCAATTGGCTTTTTTGCTATTATATAGTCTTGTGGTTCTTTGTATAGTTACTCCTGATGTTTTTACTGAATTAATTTTGATTATTATAGCGTTATGATCCGAGCTTGTCATGCCAGTGTCAACCTTCCAGTCCTCCACCTTCTTCAGCAAATTTTCCGAGCATGCTGTAATGTCGACATGACTCCTATATGTTTTCCCTCCTCTTATCGTGTCAAATGTAGGAGTATCACCTTCATTTAGTACGTGGAGGTTGAGCTCATTCAGTGTGCCTGCTACTACTTCCCCTCGTCCATCTTCTCTTACACTGCCCCACCACGGACTCCACGCGTTTCCGTCCCCTCCTATGAGTACGTCGATTTTCCCTATTTTGGTAAGTATACGTTTTAGTTGGTCCATGTATGGTTCAATGGGTAAGTCCGGTTCGAGATACAGAGATATCACTACCATCTCCCAGACTCCCATATCAATTTTGATCACCGTAAAATTGTTCGTGGTGAGAGTAGGATATTGAGTGACGTTGATGTTATTGTTAAAGACGGCAATTGCCGTCTTCACCACCCCAGATGTTCTTTTAACGCATTGATATATTCGAGCGCCTCGGTAGTTCTTCATGTTCCCCACTGCCCCCACATACGGTTCTTGGATTAGGGCGATACTCATCCCACTTTTGCTGGCCTCAATCATCAATTCGTTAGTAGCAAGTTCTTTTCTTTGAAGATTTGCTTGCACAAAGAAGATGGGTCCGTTTTCTGTTTTTACCTGTCTTGTTTGCTCATTGCCCCTGTTCTTAGCTACAGTTTTAGCAGTACGCCACACTTGACCTTGCTATAGCATCCCATTTCCTACGTACTGGACACTCACTGTCAAACGCGTTGTGATCTGCGCGATCCAACTTTGCTCTAAGACAGTTGATGCAAGAAGGTGTTTTCCCAGCAGTATACGCTGTACATTCACTTTTAACGTGTGAGCCTCCACAGTGGGAACATTGATCTTCTGTCTCCTTGCATTGTTTTTTGCCGTGCCCATACGCAAGGCATCTAGAACATTGCACCAGTGGTGAATGGTCTGCTACCACTACGCGCTGTAAGTCAATGTGTACGCGCCCTATCTCTATCAAACGTTTCCATAATGATGGGGACACCTGAAGGATCACGTGGTTTGTATACTGGTTTCTGGTCTTTTTCCGGTAACGCACTGCTAATCGTACCTCTTCGCTTTTTAATGATTCCAATAGGTTTTTATTTTGGTTTCTAATTGCGGTAATTATGTCTTCGTCGGTATTGATCTGCAGTACGTCCCTTAGAATTACCAGTGGGTCTTTATTCTTAGCTTCTTCGACTGAAAGTCCTATATGACCTGCTTTCAGTCGTTTAGCTACTTTCTCCAATTCCTCTCTAGTACCGCATCCCACGATCACTTTCTGATCTTTGGCCTTTCTCACTTTTTCAATCCTTAGGCCACTCTGTTTTGCATCTACCGCAACTCTTATCTTATTAAGTACTTCACCACTCGTGTCATTTTCATTGTCCGATGTAACTATAATTGAATGCATTTGTGAATGGACGGTGTTTTTCAGGTGGGTTGGGATAACTTTCAAGTGTTGACTCTTGGTGTAATTTGCCGTCACACTTGCATAGGTAGTTAATTTCTCGGTGTGGCATTTTACCTCTTCACTAAACCGTTGAGTTTCCATTTTATACTCAGTGAGCAGCTTACTGTGTTCTTCTAATTTCTTTATTAAATTGTGTTCTACCTCGGTCTTTTTCTCTGCAGTGCTAGATTCTTTTACTAATAAGATTTCCTTTTCTTCTCCCTCTTCTTTCGCCAACCTATATAATTTGTCAACAGCTTCTATAATTTTGTCCTTTAATTCCGTCTTAAGATTTCGTGAGCTATTTAATAAAAGTTTTATTTTAACCAGACACGCTTTCGCTTCTTGTGCCCTATTTGTATAAATAGTCATTTCTGGGTCAGCTTGATTTTCTACACTGCAAGTTGCAGGGGAGAGTTTATTTTGAGATTTTTGTTTGGTCGGTTGCGTGTTCGTCCTTGTTTTAGGAGCTGCACTAAGTCGCGACTCAAGCTCACCGACACTTTTTCTTACTTGGGATATCCCTTCCTGCGCTCTCCCCGCTGATGGTTCTATTTCTTCGGTTTGTTTTACGGAGTTATCCGTCAATACTGTAGTCTTATTAAGTGGGGGTGTTTTAAACATTTTGTCTTATTTCAAAGGGTTATTGTCAACAAAAATTTGAGAATTTATCAGATAAGATTTTCATAAATATGGGCCCAATAAATCAATAAAATAAGATAAGATAATTTAATATGCAAATTTATAAAGTCAAACGATTTCCGATATTATCTTTATAATATGTATACACATTTCTCTAAAACAAGAACAAATAAAAAGAGGTTTGTATAAGTTATAAAATACAGCAAACAGTAAATAACAGAAAAATTGTTGTCAAATTTTTAAAAGTTTTTAAGTTTGTATAAGTTATATAATTATTGAAAATTTGACGAGATTGTAGTAATATCAAATTTAAAAGGACCACCGAGATCCAGTCACCATTTCTGTCAAAATACTTCTCTATACAGAGTCGTAACTTTACCTTCGTTTGGGTACTAAATCAGTCTTATATATACACAATATTTGTAAGTCTTTGGCTCTCTACTCTACGTAGAGTCAATCACTTGTGATCAGTTAAGAGTACTCCCTGAGCCCCTTCTAAAGAACCCAAACTCGTTAAACCTAGCCCAAGAGGTTCGGTAGTAACAGCCTTTTATAATTTCGGTTTTAAAACAATATGGCTGCCAAAATTAGGGTAAAACGCTATTAAAATTAAAAGTTATAAAAGGTGTATTTCTAATAATGTAAAAATTTTCAAAAACTTTTTCTAAAATGAGAGTTATATACTAACAAGTTTTTGGCTCTACATAGAGTCTGTTTCTAACTATCAGGCAAAAGCACTTCTCGAGCCCTATTCAAAGAACCCAAACTCGGCAATCCTAGCCCAAGAGGTTCCGAAGCTATATCGCTTCAAAACTTTGGTTACAAAGCAATATGGCTGCCTAAAATACGGTTAAAACGCTATAACTCCCGAACGAATGGGCCTACAGCTCCGTGCTTGGGCTCGTTTTGGTGGGCTCGACCAAGGCTGTAATTTGGTATAGATTTCAGGACACAGAAATTATGGGCTCTGAATTTGCCTGAAAGCTATATAGCCTGTTTGAAAACTCCTTACTATCTCCTATGGTCAAAATCCCAGTCTTCTACGATTCCTAGTTTAGCAGATATCGACCTTTAAAGTTTTTCAAGATGGCCGCTGAAGTGTCAAAATCGAAGTTTAACTGACGATATCTTTACTTCTGGTTGTCGCAGAAGACCCGCGCTTCGACTATTTTACTATGTTTTTTCTAGTCTTTCCGTTAAAAGCACTCTCAGGACATCAAAAAATATGGGCTTCAAAAAGCCTGAAATTTTGGAGGTTGGTAAAACTTGATCTATTAATGTCGAAATCAAAAACCGCAGATTTCTACGACAATCGGAGCCAAAGCTATGGTAGTTTGAAAATTTTCAAGATGGCCGCTCAGCTGTCAAAGTCAATGTTTAGAAGCCCGTAACTTTAAGACCAGAGGTCGTACGGAAACGGGGTTTCGAATCTACAGCTGGGCTCGGCCTGAATTGTGTCCTGAAAGTGGTTTCAGGAGAAAAAATTTTCAGGCATCAAATATGCCTGAAAATTTATTGATATTGTAGAGTATGAGCTCCTCAAACATAAGTTAAAAATCCGAGCTTTCCACGACCAGGATTTTCGAAGATATAAGCAATTTAAAAATATAACCAAAAAACCAGATTGATGAAATTTTGACAAAATCGCCAATTCTCGGACTTTTCGCTTGAAGTTTGGACTTAAATGAAACGTCTCCTATATAATAAGCCTATACTTAATGATAAATTTAATTGATTTCTATTATTTTACTAATATTCCTGAAAAAATGCCAAAAAATTCATATCTTCGAAACCGAATGCCGTAAAAATCCCAAAAAATTTTGAAAATTAAGAGGAATACAAGCTTATTCTTATTGCGGAATATTGTTAAAAGATTTTTTACATTTTTCTTTAATAAACTTAAAAATAATGTTTTTTATAAAATTTAATAGTTTTATTTAAATGTACGAGTGAAATTTAAATAAAAAATCGTTTATATGTAAATACGGTTAGCGCGCAAAAGATAGCAGTTTCAAAATTTTTGCGATCGCTATACACACTAAGAAAATTATACTTAAAGTTTTAATTTTAAAAATGTAATTATTTAAAAAGTATATAATATAAAATTCTACAAACTATTGCGATGCAGCCTCCTTGCCTCAAACTTGCTTCTTGTAATTTTTCAGCTTGCTGTCTGCTTCCGTTCTTGGTTTTCAGCAACACGTGGTTTTTGTTTTTTTGAATATAACTTCAAAATGCGTGGTCAAAAATTTTTTCTGTTGCGCCCAAAAGTTGCAGACCATTAAGGCCTTACTTGTGGCATTCGAAGATTTAGGGGGCACTCGTCAAAATTACCGGATACTGGCATTTAAAGGTTAATTCCTCGAAAACTAACCTCAAAAAAGGTAGTTTTCCGGGTCCTGTGCTTCAGCCGTAAAAGTCCGGGTTGTTTTCTAGATCAGGGAATATAGCCCTCAGGTTGCCCGATCTAACGACACTTCACTTGTCCAAATCGGACCACAAAAAACCACTTTTATGAATTTTTTAGTGAGGAGCACGTGCAAAATGATGCGTTTTCGAGCGCGGATCGATTGCAACTGGGTTAGGTTAGGTTAGGTTAGGTTAGGTTAGGTTAGGTTAGGTTAGGTTAGGTTAGGTTAGGTTAGGTTAGGTTAGGTTAGGTTAGGTTAGGTTAGGTTAGGTTAGGTTAGGTTAGGTTAGGTTAGGTTAGGTTAGGTTAGGTTAGGTTAGGTTAGGTTAGGTTAGGTTAGGTTAGGTTAGGTTAGGTTAGGTTAGGTTAGGTTAGGTTAGGTTAGGTTAGGTTAGGTTAGGTTAGGTTAGGTTAGGTTAGGTTAGGTTAGGTTAGGTTAGGTTAGGTTAGGTTAGGTTAGGTTAGGTTAGGTTAGGTTAGGTTAGGTTAGGTTAGGTTAGGTTAGGTTAGGTTAGGTTAGGTTAGGTTAGGTTAGGTTAGGTTAGGTTAGGTTAGGTTAGGTTAGGTTAGGTTAGGTTAGGTTAGGTTAGGTTAGGTTAGGTTAGGTTAGGTTAGGTTAGGTTAGGTTAGGTTAGGTTAGGTTAGGTTAGGTTAGGTTAGGTTAGGTTAGGTTAGGTTAGGTTAGGTTAGGTTAGGTTAGGTTAGGTTAGGTTAGGTTAGGTTAGGTTAGGTTAGGTTAGGTTAGGTTAGGTTAGGTTAGGTTAGGTTAGGTTAGGTTAGGTTAGGTTAGGTTAGGTTAGGTTAGGTTAGGTTAGGTTAGGTTAGGTTAGGTTAGGTTAGGTTAGGTTAGGTTAGGTTAGGTTAGGTTAGGTTAGGTTAGGTTAGGTTAGGTTAGGTTAGGTTAGGTTAGGTTAGGTTAGGTTAGGTTAGGTTAGGTTAGGTTAGGTTAGGTTAGGTTAGGTTAGGTTAGGTTAGGTTAGGTTAGGTTAGGTTAGGTTAGGTTAGGTTAGGTTAGGTTAGGTTAGGTTAGGTTAGGTTAGGTTAGGTTAGGTTAGGTTAGGTTAGGTTAGGTTAGGTTAGGTTAGGTTAGGTTAGGTTAGGTTAGGTTAGGTTAGGTTAGGTTAGGTTAGGTTAGGTTAGGTTAGGTTAGGTTAGGTTAGGTTAGGTTAGGTTAGGTTAGGTTAGGTTAGGTTAGGTTAGGTTAGGTTAGGTTAGGTTAGGTTAGGTTAGGTTAGGTTAGGTTAGGTTAGGTTAGGTTAGGTTAGGTTAGGTTAGGTTAGGTTAGGTTAGGTTAGGTTAGGTTAGGTTAGGTTAGGTTAGGTTAGGTTAGGTTAGGTTAGGTTAGGTTAGGTTAGGTTAGGTTAGGTTAGGTTAGGTTAGGTTAGGTTAGGTTAGGTTAGGTTAGGTTAGGTTAGGTTAGGTTAGGTTAGGTTAGGTTAGGTTAGGTTAGGTTAGGTTAGGTTAGGTTAGGTTAGGTTAGGTTAGGTTAGGTTAGGTTAGGTTAGGTTAGGTTAGGTTAGGTTAGGTTAGGTTAGGTTAGGTTAGGTTAGGTTAGGTTAGGTTAGGTTAGGTTAGGTTAGGTTAGGTTAGGTTAGGTTAGGTTAGGTTAGGTTAGGTTAGGTTAGGTTAGGTTAGGTTAGGTTAGGTTAGGTTAGGTTAGGTTAGGTTAGGTTAGGTTAGGTTAGGTTAGGTTAGGTTAGGTTAGGTTAGGTTAGGTTAGGTTAGGTTAGGTTAGGTTAGGTTAGGTTAGGTTAGGTTAGGTTAGGTTAGGTTAGGTTAGGTTAGGTTAGGTTAGGTTAGGTTAGGTTAGGTTAGGTTAGGTTAGGTTAGGTTAGGTTAGGTTAGGTTAGGTTAGGTTAGGTTAGGTTAGGTTAGGTTAGGTTAGGTTAGGTTAGGTTAGGTTAGGTTAGGTTAGGTTAGGTTAGGTTAGGTTAGGTTAGGTTAGGTTAGGTTAGGTTAGGTTAGGTTAGGTTAGGTTAGGTTAGGTTAGGTTAGGTTAGGTTAGGTTAGGTTAGGTTAGGTTAGGTTAGGTTAGGTTAGGTTAGGTTAGGTTAGGTTAGGTTAGGTTAGGTTAGGTTAGGTTAGGTTAGGTTAGGTTAGGTTAGGTTAGGTTAGGTTAGGTTAGGTTAGGTTAGGTTAGGTTAGGTTAGGTTAGGTTAGGTTAGGTTAGGTTAGGTTAGGTTAGGTTAGGTTAGGTTAGGTTAGGTTAGGTTAGGTTAGGTTAGGTTAGGTTAGGTTAGGTTAGGTTAGGTTAGGTTAGGTTAGGTTAGGTTAGGTTAGGTTAGGTTAGGTTAGGTTAGGTTAGGTTAGGTTAGGTTAGGTTAGGTTAGGTTAGGTTAGGTTAGGTTAGGTTAGGTTAGGTTAGGTTAGGTTAGGTTAGGTTAGGTTAGGTTAGGTTAGGTTAGGTTAGGTTAGGTTAGGTTAGGTTAGGTTAGGTTAGGTTAGGTTAGGTTAGGTTAGGTTAGGTTAGGTTAGGTTAGGTTAGGTTAGGTTAGGTTAGGTTAGGTTAGGTTAGGTTAGGTTAGGTTAGGTTAGGTTAGGTTAGGTTAGGTTAGGTTAGGTTAGGTTAGGTTAGGTTAGGTTAGGTTAGGTTAGGTTAGGTTAGGTTAGGTTAGGTTAGGTTAGGTTAGGTTAGGTTAGGTTAGGTTAGGTTAGGTTAGGTTAGGTTAGGTTAGGTTAGGTTAGGTTAGGTTAGGTTAGGTTAGGTTAGGTTAGGTTAGGTTAGGTTAGGTTAGGTTAGGTTAGGTTAGGTTAGGTTAGGTTAGGTTAGGTTAGGTTAGGTTAGGTTAGGTTAGGTTAGGTTAGGTTAGGTTAGGTTAGGTTAGGTTAGGTTAGGTTAGGTTAGGTTAGGTTAGGTTAGGTTAGGTTAGGTTAGGTTAGGTTAGGTTAGGTTAGGTTAGGTTAGGTTAGGTTAGGTTAGGTTAGGTTAGGTTAGGTTAGGTTAGGTTAGGTTAGGTTAGGTTAGGTTAGGTTAGGTTAGGTTAGGTTAGGTTAGGTTAGGTTAGGTTAGGTTAGGTTAGGTTAGGTTAGGTTAGGTTAGGTTAGGTTAGGTTAGGTTAGGTTAGGTTAGGTTAGGTTAGGTTAGGTTAGGTTAGGTTAGGTTAGGTTAGGTTAGGTTAGGTTAGGTTAGGTTAGGTTAGGTTAGGTTAGGTTAGGTTAGGTTAGGTTAGGTTAGGTTAGGTTAGGTTAGGTTAGGTTAGGTTAGGTTAGGTTAGGTTAGGTTAGGTTAGGTTAGGTTAGGTTAGGTTAGGTTAGGTTAGGTTAGGTTAGGTTAGGTTAGGTTAGGTTAGGTTAGGTTAGGTTAGGTTAGGTTAGGTTAGGTTAGGTTAGGTTAGGTTAGGTTAGGTTAGGTTAGGTTAGGTTAGGTTAGGTTAGGTTAGGTTAGGTTAGGTTAGGTTAGGTTAGGTTAGGTTAGGTTAGGTTAGGTTAGGTTAGGTTAGGTTAGGTTAGGTTAGGTTAGGTTAGGTTAGGTTAGGTTAGGTTAGGTTAGGTTAGGTTAGGTTAGGTTAGGTTAGGTTAGGTTAGGTTAGGTTAGGTTAGGTTAGGTTAGGTTAGGTTAGGTTAGGTTAGGTTAGGTTAGGTTAGGTTAGGTTAGGTTAGGTTAGGTTAGGTTAGGTTAGGTTAGGTTAGGTTAGGTTAGGTTAGGTTAGGTTAGGTTAGGTTAGGTTAGGTTAGGTTAGGTTAGGTTAGGTTAGGTTAGGTTAGGTTAGGTTAGGTTAGGTTAGGTTAGGTTAGGTTAGGTTAGGTTAGGTTAGGTTAGGTTAGGTTAGGTTAGGTTAGGTTAGGTTAGGTTAGGTTAGGTTAGGTTAGGTTAGGTTAGGTTAGGTTAGGTTAGGTTAGGTTAGGTTAGGTTAGGTTAGGTTAGGTTAGGTTAGGTTAGGTTAGGTTAGGTTAGGTTAGGTTAGGTTAGGTTAGGTTAGGTTAGGTTAGGTTAGGTTAGGTTAGGTTAGGTTAGGTTAGGTTAGGTTAGGTTAGGTTAGGTTAGGTTAGGTTAGGTTAGGTTAGGTTAGGTTAGGTTAGGTTAGGTTAGGTTAGGTTAGGTTAGGTTAGGTTAGGTTAGGTTAGGTTAGGTTAGGTTAGGTTAGGTTAGGTTAGGTTAGGTTAGGTTAGGTTAGGTTAGGTTAGGTTAGGTTAGGTTAGGTTAGGTTAGGTTAGGTTAGGTTAGGTTAGGTTAGGTTAGGTTAGGTTAGGTTAGGTTAGGTTAGGTTAGGTTAGGTTAGGTTAGGTTAGGTTAGGTTAGGTTAGGTTAGGTTAGGTTAGGTTAGGTTAGGTTAGGTTAGGTTAGGTTAGGTTAGGTTAGGTTAGGTTAGGTTAGGTTAGGTTAGGTTAGGTTAGGTTAGGTTAGGTTAGGTTAGGTTAGGTTAGGTTAGGTTAGGTTAGGTTAGGTTAGGTTAGGTTAGGTTAGGTTAGGTTAGGTTAGGTTAGGTTAGGTTAGGTTAGGTTAGGTTAGGTTAGGTTAGGTTAGGTTAGGTTAGGTTAGGTTAGGTTAGGTTAGGTTAGGTTAGGTTAGGTTAGGTTAGGTTAGGTTAGGTTAGGTTAGGTTAGGTTAGGTTAGGTTAGGTTAGGTTAGGTTAGGTTAGGTTAGGTTAGGTTAGGTTAGGTTAGGTTAGGTTAGGTTAGGTTAGGTTAGGTTAGGTTAGGTTAGGTTAGGTTAGGTTAGGTTAGGTTAGGTTAGGTTAGGTTAGGTTAGGTTAGGTTAGGTTAGGTTAGGTTAGGTTAGGTTAGGTTAGGTTAGGTTAGGTTAGGTTAGGTTAGGTTAGGTTAGGTTAGGTTAGGTTAGGTTAGGTTAGGTTAGGTTAGGTTAGGTTAGGTTAGGTTAGGTTAGGTTAGGTTAGGTTAGGTTAGGTTAGGTTAGGTTAGGTTAGGTTAGGTTAGGTTAGGTTAGGTTAGGTTAGGTTAGGTTAGGTTAGGTTAGGTTAGGTTAGGTTAGGTTAGGTTAGGTTAGGTTAGGTTAGGTTAGGTTAGGTTAGGTTAGGTTAGGTTAGGTTAGGTTAGGTTAGGTTAGGTTAGGTTAGGTTAGGTTAGGTTAGGTTAGGTTAGGTTAGGTTAGGTTAGGTTAGGTTAGGTTAGGTTAGGTTAGGTTAGGTTAGGTTAGGTTAGGTTAGGTTAGGTTAGGTTAGGTTAGGTTAGGTTAGGTTAGGTTAGGTTAGGTTAGGTTAGGTTAGGTTAGGTTAGGTTAGGTTAGGTTAGGTTAGGTTAGGTTAGGTTAGGTTAGGTTAGGTTAGGTTAGGTTAGGTTAGGTTAGGTTAGGTTAGGTTAGGTTAGGTTAGGTTAGGTTAGGTTAGGTTAGGTTAGGTTAGGTTAGGTTAGGTTAGGTTAGGTTAGGTTAGGTTAGGTTAGGTTAGGTTAGGTTAGGTTAGGTTAGGTTAGGTTAGGTTAGGTTAGGTTAGGTTAGGTTAGGTTAGGTTAGGTTAGGTTAGGTTAGGTTAGGTTAGGTTAGGTTAGGTTAGGTTAGGTTAGGTTAGGTTAGGTTAGGTTAGGTTAGGTTAGGTTAGGTTAGGTTAGGTTAGGTTAGGTTAGGTTAGGTTAGGTTAGGTTAGGTTAGGTTAGGTTAGGTTAGGTTAGGTTAGGTTAGGTTAGGTTAGGTTAGGTTAGGTTAGGTTAGGTTAGGTTAGGTTAGGTTAGGTTAGGTTAGGTTAGGTTAGGTTAGGTTAGGTTAGGTTAGGTTAGGTTAGGTTAGGTTAGGTTAGGTTAGGTTAGGTTAGGTTAGGTTAGGTTAGGTTAGGTTAGGTTAGGTTAGGTTAGGTTAGGTTAGGTTAGGTTAGGTTAGGTTAGGTTAGGTTAGGTTAGGTTAGGTTAGGTTAGGTTAGGTTAGGTTAGGTTAGGTTAGGTTAGGTTAGGTTAGGTTAGGTTAGGTTAGGTTAGGTTAGGTTAGGTTAGGTTAGGTTAGGTTAGGTTAGGTTAGGTTAGGTTAGGTTAGGTTAGGTTAGGTTAGGTTAGGTTAGGTTAGGTTAGGTTAGGTTAGGTTAGGTTAGGTTAGGTTAGGTTAGGTTAGGTTAGGTTAGGTTAGGTTAGGTTAGGTTAGGTTAGGTTAGGTTAGGTTAGGTTAGGTTAGGTTAGGTTAGGTTAGGTTAGGTTAGGTTAGGTTAGGTTAGGTTAGGTTAGGTTAGGTTAGGTTAGGTTAGGTTAGGTTAGGTTAGGTTAGGTTAGGTTAGGTTAGGTTAGGTTAGGTTAGGTTAGGTTAGGTTAGGTTAGGTTAGGTTAGGTTAGGTTAGGTTAGGTTAGGTTAGGTTAGGTTAGGTTAGGTTAGGTTAGGTTAGGTTAGGTTAGGTTAGGTTAGGTTAGGTTAGGTTAGGTTAGGTTAGGTTAGGTTAGGTTAGGTTAGGTTAGGTTAGGTTAGGTTAGGTTAGGTTAGGTTAGGTTAGGTTAGGTTAGGTTAGGTTAGGTTAGGTTAGGTTAGGTTAGGTTAGGTTAGGTTAGGTTAGGTTAGGTTAGGTTAGGTTAGGTTAGGTTAGGTTAGGTTAGGTTAGGTTAGGTTAGGTTAGGTTAGGTTAGGTTAGGTTAGGTTAGGTTAGGTTAGGTTAGGTTAGGTTAGGTTAGGTTAGGTTAGGTTAGGTTAGGTTAGGTTAGGTTAGGTTAGGTTAGGTTAGGTTAGGTTAGGTTAGGTTAGGTTAGGTTAGGTTAGGTTAGGTTAGGTTAGGTTAGGTTAGGTTAGGTTAGGTTAGGTTAGGTTAGGTTAGGTTAGGTTAGGTTAGGTTAGGTTAGGTTAGGTTAGGTTAGGTTAGGTTAGGTTAGGTTAGGTTAGGTTAGGTTAGGTTAGGTTAGGTTAGGTTAGGTTAGGTTAGGTTAGGTTAGGTTAGGTTAGGTTAGGTTAGGTTAGGTTAGGTTAGGTTAGGTTAGGTTAGGTTAGGTTAGGTTAGGTTA
This sequence comes from Parnassius smintheus behrii, assembly GCA_036936625.1. NCBI lineage: Eukaryota > Metazoa > Arthropoda > Insecta > Lepidoptera > Papilionidae > Parnassius > Parnassius smintheus. Next base: position 58,469,010 of record JAUPFT010000006.1, read on the forward strand.
GGTTAGGTTAGGTTAGGTTAGGTTAGGTTAGGTTAGGTTAGGTTAGGTTAGGTTAGGTTAGGTTAGGTTAGGTTAGGTTAGGTTAGGTTAGGTTAGGTTAGGTTAGGTTAGGTTAGGTTAGGTTAGGTTAGGTTAGGTTAGGTTAGGTTAGGTTAGGTTAGGTTAGGTTAGGTTAGGTTAGGTTAGGTTAGGTTAGGTTAGGTTAGGTTAGGTTAGGTTAGGTTAGGTTAGGTTAGGTTAGGTTAGGTTAGGTTAGGTATAGGTTAGGTTAGGTTAGGTTAGGTTAGGTTAGGTTAGGTTAGGTTAGGTTAGGTTAGGTTAGGTTAGGTTAGGTTAGGTTAGGTTAGGTTAGGTTAGGTTAGGTTAGGTTAGGTTAGGTTAGGTTAGGTTAGGTTAGGTTAGGTTAGGTTAGGTTAGGTTAGGTTAGGTTAGGTTAGGTTAGGTTAGGTTAGGTTAGGTTAGGTTAGGTTAGGTTAGGTTAGGTTAGGTTAGGTTAGGTTAGGTTAGGTTAGGTTAGGTTAGGTTAGGTTAGGTTAGGTTAGGTTAGGTTAGGTTAGGTTAGGTTAGGTTAGGTTAGGTTAGGTTAGGTTAGGTTAGGTTAGGTTAGGTTAGGTTAGGTTAGGTTAGGTTAGGTTAGGTTAGGTTAGGTTAGGTTAGGTTAGGTTAGGTTAGGTTAGGTTAGGTTAGGTTAGGTTAGGTTAGGTTAGGTTAGGTTAGGTTAGGTTAGGTTAGGTTAGGTTAGGTTAGGTTAGGTTAGGTTAGGTTAGGTTAGGTTAGGTTAGGTTAGGTTAGGTTAGGTTAGGTTAGGTTAGGTTAGGTTAGGTTAGGTTAGGTTAGGTTAGGTTAGGTTAGGTTAGGTTAGGTTAGGTTAGGTTAGGTTAGGTTAGGTTAGGTTAGGTTAGGTTAGGTTAGGTTAGGTTAGGTTAGGTTAGGTTAGGTTAGGTTAGGTTAGGTTAGGTTAGGTTAGGTTAGGTTAGGTTAGGTTAGGTTAGGTTAGGTTAGGTTAGGTTAGGTTAGGTTAGGTTAGGTTAGGTTAGGTTAGGTTAGGTTAGGTTAGGTTAGGTTAGGTTAGGTTAGGTTAGGTTAGGTTAGGTTAGGTTAGGTTAGGTTAGGTTAGGTTAGGTTAGGTTAGGTTAGGTTAGGTTAGGTTAGGTTAGGTTAGGTTAGGTTAGGTTAGGTTAGGTTAGGTTAGGTTAGGTTAGGTTAGGTTAGGTTAGGTTAGGTTAGGTTAGGTTAGGTTAGGTTAGGTTAGGTTAGGTTAGGTTAGGTTAGGTTAGGTTAGGTTAGGTTAGGTTAGGTTAGGTTAGGTTAGGTTAGGTTAGGTTAGGTTAGGTTAGGTTAGGTTAGGTTAGGTTAGGTTAGGTTAGGTTAGGTTAGGTTAGGTTAGGTTAGGTTAGGTTAGGTTAGGTTAGGTTAGGTTAGGTTAGGTTAGGTTAGGTTAGGTTAGGTTAGGTTAGGTTAGGTTAGGTTAGGTTAGGTTAGGTTAGGTTAGGTTAGGTTAGGTTAGGTTAGGTTAGGTTAGGTTAGGTTAGGTTAGGTTAGGTTAGGTTAGGTTAGGTTAGGTTAGGTTAGGTTAGGTTAGGTTAGGTTAGGTTAGGTTAGGTTAGGTTAGGTTAGGTTAGGTTAGGTTAGGTTAGGTTAGGTTAGGTTAGGTTAGGTTAGGTTAGGTTAGGTTAGGTTAGGTTAGGTTAGGTTAGGTTAGGTTAGGTTAGGTTAGGTTAGGTTAGGTTAGGTTAGGTTAGGTTAGGTTAGGTTAGGTTAGGTTAGGTTAGGTTAGGTTAGGTTAGGTTAGGTTAGGTTAGGTTAGGTTAGGTTAGGTTAGGTTAGGTTAGGTTAGGTTAGGTTAGGTTAGGTTAGGTTAGGTTAGGTTAGGTTAGGTTAGGTTAGGTTAGGTTAGGTTAGGTTAGGTTAGGTTAGGTTAGGTTAGGTTAGGTTAGGTTAGGTTAGGTTAGGTTAGGTTAGGTTAGGTTAGGTTAGGTTAGGTTAGGTTAGGTTAGGTTAGGTTAGGTTAGGTTAGGTTAGGTTAGGTTAGGTTAGGTTAGGTTAGGTTAGGTTAGGTTAGGTTAGGTTAGGTTAGGTTAGGTTAGGTTAGGTTAGGTTAGGTTAGGTTAGGTTAGGTTAGGTTAGGTTAGGTTAGGTTAGGTTAGGTTAGGTTAGGTTAGGTTAGGTTAGGTTAGGTTAGGTTAGGTTAGGTTAGGTTAGGTTAGGTTAGGTTAGGTTAGGTTAGGTTAGGTTAGGTTAGGTTAGGTTAGGTTAGGTTAGGTTAGGTTAGGTTAGGTTAGGTTAGGTTAGGTTAGGTTAGGTTAGGTTAGGTTAGGTTAGGTTAGGTTAGGTTAGGTTAGGTTAGGTTAGGTTAGGTTAGGTTAGGTTAGGTTAGGTTAGGTTAGGTTAGGTTAGGTTAGGTTAGGTTAGGTTAGGTTAGGTTAGGTTAGGTTAGGTTAGGTTAGGTTAGGTTAGGTTAGGTTAGGTTAGGTTAGGTTAGGTTAGGTTAGGTTAGGTTAGGTTAGGTTAGGTTAGGTTAGGTTAGGTTAGGTTAGGTTAGGTTAGGTTAGGTTAGGTTAGGTTAGGTTAGGTTAGGTTAGGTTAGGTTAGGTTAGGTTAGGTTAGGTTAGGTTAGGTTAGGTTAGGTTAGGTTAGGTTAGGTTAGGTTAGGTTAGGTTAGGTTAGGTTAGGTTAGGTTAGGTTAGGTTAGGTTAGGTTAGGTTAGGTTAGGTTAGGTTAGGTTAGGTTAGGTTAGGTTAGGTTAGGTTAGGTTAGGTTAGGTTAGGTTAGGTTAGGTTAGGTTAGGTTAGGTTAGGTTAGGTTAGGTTAGGTTAGGTTAGGTTAGGTTAGGTTAGGTTAGGTTAGGTTAGGTTAGGTTAGGTTAGGTTAGGTTAGGTTAGGTTAGGTTAGGTTAGGTTAGGTTAGGTTAGGTTAGGTTAGGTTAGGTTAGGTTAGGTTAGGTTAGGTTAGGTTAGGTTAGGTTAGGTTAGGTTAGGTTAGGTTAGGTTAGGTTAGGTTAGGTTAGGTTAGGTTAGGTTAGGTTAGGTTAGGTTAGGTTAGGTTAGGTTAGGTTAGGTTAGGTTAGGTTAGGTTAGGTTAGGTTAGGTTAGGTTAGGTTAGGTTAGGTTAGGTTAGGTTAGGTTAGGTTAGGTTAGGTTAGGTTAGGTTAGGTTAGGTTAGGTTAGGTTAGGTTAGGTTAGGTTAGGTTAGGTTAGGTTAGGTTAGGTTAGGTTAGGTTAGGTTAGGTTAGGTTAGGTTAGGTTAGGTTAGGTTAGGTTAGGTTAGGTTAGGTTAGGTTAGGTTAGGTTAGGTTAGGTTAGGTTAGGTTTTTTTTTTTTTTTTTTTTTTTTTTTTTATTTTATTTTTAATCTGATTCCCCTGACATGTTGAGATCAAGGACTTTTTTCATCTTGGTGTTGCTTTTTTCACCATTTCTATTGTTTTTTCTTTATTTATTATTGTTTTTTGTACTGTATTTTTTACTATATATATTTTTTCTATTTACATTAGAGTTCTTACTTCTACCTATTTTAATGGGACTGTTTACACGATATACTTTATATATATGTGTTACAGAGCCCGTTTTCTTATTCTATTTGTTCTTACTTACTACTTTACTTGCTATGTGCTTACAAAATTTAAGGAACTTATTTCTAATGTGCTTATTTCTAATTATTTCATTGACATTTTCTACATTTATTTTTACACCTATTTCTATTTCTACATCACTTCTTTCTCTACCATATATTGGGCATTCTGCTATAATATGTTCTACGTCTTCTTCTTTTGTTGGATCGCATGGACACGCTGGGCTCTCCTTACACTTGAATCTATACAAATATTTGGAGAACCCACCGTGTCCTGTCATAACTTGGACCGTTATTGGGTCCAAGTTTATTTTCCGAATTATACTATAGGCTTCGATGGCGTCTGGGAAAAACATTTTTGTTGTGGAGGCCGTTTCTCCTTCTCTATAGCGCCTATTCCATTCATCAAGCGACTCCAGTCGGATTTGTCGCCTGATGTATGAGATCGGACACCTCCCATAATCCGGTTTCTTTTTAATTTTAGTAGCGGCTTCTTTTGCTAGTATGTCTGCTCTCTCGTTTCCCTCCAATCCTGCGTGGGCTTTAACCCAAAACATGTTGAGCGTTTTTCCTTTTTTATTAATGTTTGCGATATTTTTTCTAACTTCCACTGCTAGGGGATGGAGGGAAACGTCCTGTACAATTGTTTGGAGAGCAGACATCGAATCGCTGTAAATATTACAATTTGGTGCTGGGTCTTGAAGCGCATATACGCTTGCCTCGTGTATAGCCAGCAACTCTGCCTGGTAGACGGTGCAAAAATTTTCCAATTTCAGTTTTCGGGTACTCGTCTCCGCGGCGTCATTCCAAATGGATAACGCCGCGCCGACTTTCCCCTCTATTTTACTACCATCTGTGAAGATGTTAAGGGTCTTATTGTTACATTGGTTGATTTGTGCACCGTCCTCCAGGCATATAAACTTCAACCCGACCTGATCCGCGGGATGTGGTGTTTGTGAGTAATTTATTTTGCATTCCACCTCTCGATCACCCACTATTCGCTGGGAGAATCCTTTCTTTATCGTATAAAGCGAGGCCGCTTCCCGGACCCTCAAGTCTAGTGGAAGCAACCCAGCGAGCAGTAGGACCGAGTGTAGTGATGCTGTTCTGTAGGATTTAACTATTTTTTGCAGAAATCCCCGCTGCACCATGTCGAGCTGCTTTCTAATATTATTTTTATTGGTTGCTGTTACCCACGCGCTAGCCGCATACATCACTATTGGTTCCACCACTGCGATGTATGTGGTCCTGACTATCTCGGGGTTTAAGCCCCAATGGATCTTTGCGGCTCTCGACAGTTGACGATACAGGTTCTGTACCCTACAACACACATTCTTGATATGTGTGTTGAAGGCAAGCCTGTCGTCAACTGTGAGGCCGAGTATTTTTATTTCCCTGGAGAGCTCGATGCGCTCTCCGCCCATTTCCAGAAGTGGTGAGTCATATTTTAGCTTGTTGGTAATAATCATCGCTTTAGTTTTTTGTGGAGCAAACTTAAGTTTGTTTTTGATTCCCCACTTCTGGACTTGCGCGAGGGTCTCATTCGCCTGGTCCTGCACCTGCCTGGTTGAGTCCCCCGAGAATATCAGAACCACATCGTCTGCGAAAGCCTGGCAATGAATTCCTTGTTCGACCAACGATTTTAATAGTGGGTCCAACAGGAGGTTCCAAAATATTGGACCCCCTATCGAGCCCTGCACACACCCTTTGGTTGTCTTTTTATTCCATTGTGCCCCAGCATACCTGACGCTAACCGTTCTATCCTTAAGATAGCTATCAATAAGGCGCCTCAGGTTTACTGGGCACGCCGTTTCCGCGAGTCTACATTTTATTGCGGGCCACCATGCATTATCGAAGGCTCCCTCTATGTCTAATGATATGAGCAGGATAAGTTTTTTGTTCATTAGCTTAGTTCTTATTAACTGCATCATATCATAGAGGGAGTCTTCGGTACTGCGCTGCGGCATAAACCCGTATTGCTGTCGGCTTATTGTTGGCACAGTGTACCACTTTATTCTTCGAATTATTAATTTTTCAAAAATTTTCCCTAGTACAGGCAATAGCCCAATCGGCCTGTATGATTTCGGGTGTGTGTAATTATCCTTACCAGGCTTCCGCAGTACTATCACTGTGGCCTTCTTCCACCGGATGGGAAAGTATGCTAAACTAATACATTTATTTAACAGTGCCAAGAACAATGATGAGTCTAGAGTGATTACCACCCCACAAATGTCTGCAGTAAGTCCGTCGTCTCCTGGCGCCTTTTTTGGGTTAAAACTCGACACGGACCACATCAGCTCATTCTCAGTAAAGGGCGGGTCACATGGACTATCATGTGTCCCTTCGTTCACAGTCTTTGCAATTTGTCTTATTTGTGTGTGGTCCGTGTCGTCATCTTCGATCTTGTCCTCGGGATAAAAAGTCTCCGCCAGAATCCTAGCTGACCTTTCACCCTCTAAAACTTCTCCGTTACAGACCAGTGGAGTATCCTCCTGTCGCACCATTGTACGGCTTATCACCCTGTATATGCTGTCCCACATTGTTTCTCTGTCCTGTCTGCTGCAAAACTCTTTCCAGCTTGTGGTCTGGGCCTTTTTCACTTTCTGCTGGTACTCTTCTTTAGCTGTTTTATACTGCTCGACCACCCATTCTCGTCGAACCGGCGCCGCGTGAGCAATTCGACGCTTCAACCTGGAGACTTTCCTTTTAAGCTGTGTGAGCTCGTGGGTCCACCAGGGCAGTCCCATTTGTTTTTTATTATTTAATTTTGGTATGCTTTCTTCACATGCTTCAATTATTGTGTTAGTAAATAGTTCTATTTTATTTTCTAATTCTTGTGTAGTTTTAACTTTATCTATTTCTGCTTTATTTAATTGCTTTTTGTTCCAAATCTGGACGAGTTTCTCACGAAACTCGTTCCAGTTTGCTTTTCTAGTATTATATATCCTAGTTGTTCGTTTAATGTCAGTACCTAATGACTTTCCTAAATTTATATCAAATAGGACTGTCCTGTGGTCAGAGCTAGTTATTTCTTCTGAAAGTCTCCAGTTGTCTATCTTTCCAAGTAGGCTAGTCGAGCAGGTTGTGATATCCACACAACTGGTGAACCTCTTCCCACCTCTGTATGTATCAAAAGTAGGTTCAGCTCCTTTGTTTAAGATGTGAAGTTCTAGCTCGTCGAGTTTTGCAGCGACCTCTGTTCCCCTAGTGTCTGTCCTTCGGCTGCCCCACCAGGTGTTCCAGGCATTCACATCCCCACCGAGTATCACGTTTTTGGTGCGTAATCCCACCACGGCCGCTTCGATCATTTTCAGATGTGGTTCAATCGGCTTCTCTCCCTCCAGGTAGACGGACACCACCCCCACCTCCCATGCCCCTGTCCTCATCTTAGCGACTGCTATGTTCTCCGTCATCAGACAAGGGCATGGGGTCATGTCGATGGTGTCGTCAAACAGCGCAATAGCTGCCTTATTCACCTTTTCGGTGTCAGGGCGTCTGTCTTTTTGCGCTATTCTGGTTCCTGGGTAATTCTTCATTTGGCCTATGCTGCCGATATAGGGCTCCTGTATCATGGCGAAAGTTAGCTTTTTCTTGATTGCCTCTGTTATTATTTCGGCCGTGGCTAGCTCGCATCTCTGAAGATTCGCCTGTGCGACGTGATATCGGTGGTTTGTGGTACCCGGTTCCCTATTGAGCCTTGGGACAACTTTAGCAGTAAGCCACGGTGGACCTCGCTAGTATTTCCCACCTCTTCCTTACTGGACAGTCCCCACTAAATGCGTTATGCTCTCTTTTCTCTAGCTTTGCCTTATTACAATTTTTGCAGTCTGGGGTTCCTCCGGTAAGCCAGTTATCGCATTCAGTTTTCAGATGTGGGCCTCCACAATGGCTACAGACATCAGTGGTTTCATTACAGATACGTTTACTGTGTCCGTAGCCCAAGCATCTCGAGCATTGGACCAAGGGCGATTGATCCATCACCCTTACCCGCTGAAGGTCCACGTGGATTATTCCTGCCTGTGTTAAGCGGCTCCATATTTGGGGTGAGACTCTTAAAACAATGTGGGATGTTAGTGGGTTCCTGGTTCTTTTCCTATATTTTACTTCCATTCTACATTCTTTTTCTGGAATATCTTGGAGGAGATGCTTGTTCTGAATCTGTATGGCCTTTTGTATGTCCGCATCCGTGTTGTACTGCAATACGTCCATCAGGATTATAAGCGGATCCTTGTTTTTAATGTCGTCAACATTAAGGTCTTTCCCTGCCATCTTTAGTCTTTCCTTAACTCTATTGATCTCTATCTCTGTTCGGCATCCTACTATTATCTTCCTGTCCCTAGCTTTTCTAATCTTGTCTATTTTTAGACCTTCTTCTTTAGCATTCATAACTTTCCTTATTTTGTCCATAACTTGGTCTCCTGTCTCTTTTTCATCACTCGATGTAATCATCACCGAGTGCATGGCCGTGTTTTCTGGAGGCGAGACCCTTTGTGGGCCAGCCACTATACTGGCGTATGTTGCTCTATCCTCTTTACTTTCTTGCTTTTTGATTTCTTCCCTTAGTTTTTCCATTTCTTTTTTGCTTTCTTCTAGAAGTTTTCCGTGCTCCTCCAATTTCTTTATTATATTTTGATCTTCTTCTTTCCTTTTCCTTCTTTCATCATCCAATCTTTCCTCTTTCTTTCCTTGGTCTCTCAATTTTTCTTCATTTTCTGTGCTCTTGCCTTTTTCTGTCTCTTTTACCAGTTGGTAAAGCCTCTCTATGGCCTGAGTGACTTCTACTTTAATGTCAGTCCTTAGGTTTCGAGAGTTGTTGAGGTGTAGTTTGGCTTTATGGAGACAGGCTCGAGCCTCTGTTAGGCGATCCACATATTTATTGGTCTCCACTTTTGGTGAGCTTTCTACAACCTCAACAACTGCTTTGCGGGCTGTTCCTTTTGCTTCCTGGGTTAGGGCAATTTTCTGTTTTGTCCGAGCCAATGGAGCTACCTTTTTTGGAGATGTCTGTTTTGCCGCTAGCGTATCTACTTGTCCTGTTTCCCATTCTCCAATGCTCTTTCTTACATTAGGGACCTGTATCGTTTGTTCCTTATTAGTAGAAGGCCCAGCCTTCTCTGTCACGTTCGGGGAGCTCTGAAGACTCGTGTTCTTGGCACTATCCTCAGTACTTTTAGTTGGAGTACGAAAACCGAACATTTTGCCAGGGGAAAGCGTCTTGGGTCTCAACAATCAACAAAATAATAATTTAATGAATAATAGAATTATTGTCAACAAAATAAAAGGATTATTTAAGGTTTGTAAAAGTTATAAATATTTTTCTTTAAAATGACGAGGTTGCAGTTATTTAAAGTTTACTTAATTCAAAAGAACCACAAACACCTCGTCCCGTTCCTTAAAACTATAAAAATATAAACAAAACAAAAAGACAAGAAAAAAAAAAAATTTTTTTTTTTTGCTCTATGTAGAGTCGTGACTCTACCTATTAGAATTTTGTCACTCTTTATACTCACAATACATACATTTGTAATATAGTCTTAATAGTAGTAATAAAATATTTAACTTAAATGAGACTCTACCTAGAGTCAGTCTAATTCTTTATCCTATGTTCAGTATTAGTTCCTAAATCTAAGCCTTTGATAATAAAATAAAATAAAAGTAAAGGAGATAAAATCACATATCTTTATAGAGCTCTACATAGAGTCAGTCTATATACACACAGATAATAGAGTCAGTCTACATACATACACACAGATACAATTTGTTAGGCCTACTTATATACAATTTTTAACAAAAAACCCCGTTCTAATCGGTCCACCGGTTGCTGTGTTTTAGATGTTAGATGTTTTTCATCCCCCAGAGACAGTTTGGGTCCAAGGTCTCCAAATCCAGAGGTCAACTTAGGGGTAGGGGGTTGAAAATATGTCCAAATGATCCGCTGGGGGCCGAAGACTACCCGTTTACTGGGTAGTGTGGGGGGGGGTTAGGGGGGGGGGCCCCCGAAAAAATTGTCAAAATTGAGCTAGGAGGCTCCGTTTTCCTGTAAACTGAAAACACAGTTATTGTGCAGTTTTCAGGACCTCCTAGCTCTCACTAAAAAATTTATATCTCCTAAAGTACTCCTTCAAAAATTTTGCAAAAAATAATGTAAGTAGTCTAATAGATGGGGCTGTTTTTGATATATTTTTCAATTTTATTGTCCTGAAAATTTTTTGGTTTTTGGTGTTCTGAAAAACAATTTGTGATTACCAAGAACCGCAAATAGCCTCTAAATCGAATTTTATAGATGTAAAAATTTTGAAAAAATTTGGGTTAATATAGTTAAGCCTAAGCTACCTTCAGGAATTTTTTCACAATTTTCAGGAGCACTTTCAGGAAAACACGTGTTTTACTTAATATTAAAAAAGTCTCTTACTATATAGTTTGCACTCCAAAAAAAACCAATATTGGTGTCGTTCTTTAGGTCTTGCAATGCTTCATCTGATGAGCGTAAAAAATAGGTATGTTTTCGCTGAAAATTTTTTGAAAATCTTCTTTAAAATTTTCAGTCAAAAAATCTTCCTTTAAAGTGTTGTAACTTCTTTGTTTATTGTTCGATTTTCGTGAACGATATGTCAAACGTCTTGTATTGTTGTCCTCTTTAAACTGGTAATGTTGTAATTGGCCTCAGATGTTCGGGTCAAAAAACACGTGTCCACGTGGTTTTGTTTTTTGGGTTATATTTCCGTACGTAAGCGTCGGAAAAATCAGAAAACTGTTCAGGAAGATGAAGCGTGCCGGGATACACCTTATAGCACTTTAAAAACACTATGTTACCGCTTTAGTTTTGGCAGCGTTTCAATTTTTTGTTTTTTAGGTTATGAAAATTTTGTTTTTTCACTGTTTATTTCTTATTAGCCGCACTTTTCTCACTTTTTCTTATATCACCGTATGCGCCTCGGCGAGGCGAATCTTCCGGTATATCACACTTGATATTTTGGTCACTTTCACCCACAACTTTGATTTTTGAGGTACGGAGCGGTTTTAAAACGCTGCGAACGAGACGGCGTTTGGAGCGCAACGGTTGGTTAGGTTAGGTTAGGTTAGGTTAGGTTAGGTTAGGTTAGGTTAGGTTAGGTTAGGTTAGGTTAGGTTAGGTTAGGTTAGGTTAGGTTAGGTTAGGTTAGGTTAGGTTAGGTTAGGTTAGGTTAGGTTAGGTTAGGTTAGGTTAGGTTAGGTTAGGTTAGGTTAGGTTAGGTTAGGTTAGGTTAGGTTAGGTTAGGTTAGGTTAGGTTAGGTTAGGTTAGGTTAGGTTAGGTTAGGTTAGGTTAGGTTAGGTTAGGTTAGGTTAGGTTAGGTTAGGTTAGGTTAGGTTAGGTTAGGTTAGGTTAGGTTAGGTTAGGTTAGGTTAGGTTAGGTTAGGTTAGGTTAGGTTAGGTTAGGTTAGGTTAGGTTAGGTTAGGTTAGGTTAGGTTAGGTTAGGTTAGGTTAGGTTAGGTTAGGTTAGGTTAGGTTAGGTTAGGTTAGGTTAGGTTAGGTTAGGTTAGGTTAGGTTAGGTTAGGTTAGGTTAGGTTAGGTTAGGTTAGGTTAGGTTAGGTTAGGTTAGGTTAGGTTAGGTTAGGTTAGGTTAGGTTAGGTTAGGTTAGGTTAGGTTAGGTTAGGTTAGGTTAGGTTAGGTTAGGTTAGGTTAGGTTAGGTTAGGTTAGGTTAGGTTAGGTTAGGTTAGGTTAGGTTAGGTTAGGTTAGGTTAGGTTAGGTTAGGTTAGGTTAGGTTAGGTTAGGTTAGGTTAGGTTAGGTTAGGTTAGGTTAGGTTAGGTTAGGTTAGGTTAGGTTAGGTTAGGTTAGGTTAGGTTAGGTTAGGTTAGGTTAGGTTAGGTTAGGTTAGGTTAGGTTAGGTTAGGTTAGGTTAGGTTAGGTTAGGTTAGGTTAGGTTAGGTTAGGTTAGGTTAGGTTAGGTTAGGTTAGGTTAGGTTAGGTTAGGTTAGGTTAGGTTAGGTTAGGTTAGGTTAGGTTAGGTTAGGTTAGGTTAGGTTAGGTTAGGTTAGGTTAGGTTAGGTTAGGTTAGGTTAGGTTAGGTTAGGTTAGGTTAGGTTAGGTTAGGTTAGGTTAGGTTAGGTTAGGTTAGGTTAGGTTAGGTTAGGTTAGGTTAGGTTAGGTTAGGTTAGGTTAGGTTAGGTTAGGTTAGGTTAGGTTAGGTTAGGTTAGGTTAGGTTAGGTTAGGTTAGGTTAGGTTAGGTTAGGTTAGGTTAGGTTAGGTTAGGTTAGGTTAGGTTAGGTTAGGTTAGGTTAGGTTAGGTTAGGTTAGGTTAGGTTAGGTTAGGTTAGGTTAGGTTAGGTTAGGTTAGGTTAGGTTAGGTTAGGTTAGGTTAGGTTAGGTTAGGTTAGGTTAGGTTAGGTTAGGTTAGGTTAGGTTAGGTTAGGTTAGGTTAGGTTAGGTTAGGTTAGGTTAGGTTAGGTTAGGTTAGGTTAGGTTAGGTTAGGTTAGGTTAGGTTAGGTTAGGTTAGGTTAGGTTAGGTTAGGTTAGGTTAGGTTAGGTTAGGTTAGGTTAGGTTAGGTTAGGTTAGGTTAGGTTAGGTTAGGTTAGGTTAGGTTAGGTTAGGTTAGGTTAGGTTAGGTTAGGTTAGGTTAGGTTAGGTTAGGTTAGGTTAGGTTAGGTTAGGTTAGGTTAGGTTAGGTTAGGTTAGGTTAGGTTAGGTTAGGTTAGGTTAGGTTAGGTTAGGTTAGGTTAGGTTAGGTTAGGTTAGGTTAGGTTAGGTTAGGTTAGGTTAGGTTAGGTTAGGTTAGGTTAGGTTAGGTTAGGTTAGGTTAGGTTAGGTTAGGTTAGGTTAGGTTAGGTTAGGTTAGGTTAGGTTAGGTTAGGTTAGGTTAGGTTAGGTTAGGTTAGGTTAGGTTAGGTTAGGTTAGGTTAGGTTAGGTTAGGTTAGGTTAGGTTAGGTTAGGTTAGGTTAGGTTAGGTTAGGTTAGGTTAGGTTAGGTTAGGTTAGGTTAGGTTAGGTTAGGTTAGGTTAGGTTAGGTTAGGTTAGGTTAGGTTAGGTTAGGTTAGGTTAGGTTAGGTTAGGTTAGGTTAGGTTAGGTTAGGTTAGGTTAGGTTAGGTTAGGTTAGGTTAGGTTAGGTTAGGTTAGGTTAGGTTAGGTTAGGTTAGGTTAGGTTAGGTTAGGTTAGGTTAGGTTAGGTTAGGTTAGGTTAGGTTAGGTTAGGTTAGGTTAGGTTAGGTTAGGTTAGGTTAGGTTAGGTTAGGTTAGGTTAGGTTAGGTTAGGTTAGGTTAGGTTAGGTTAGGTTAGGTTAGGTTAGGTTAGGTTAGGTTAGGTTAGGTTAGGTTAGGTTAGGTTAGGTTAGGTTAGGTTAGGTTAGGTTAGGTTAGGTTAGGTTAGGTTAGGTTAGGTTAGGTTAGGTTAGGTTAGGTTAGGTTAGGTTAGGTTAGGTTAGGTTAGGTTAGGTTAGGTTAGGTTAGGTTAGGTTAGGTTAGGTTAGGTTAGGTTAGGTTAGGTTAGGTTAGGTTAGGTTAGGTTAGGTTAGGTTAGGTTAGGTTAGGTTAGGTTAGGTTAGGTTAGGTTAGGTTAGGTTAGGTTAGGTTAGGTTAGGTTAGGTTAGGTTAGGTTAGGTTAGGTTAGGTTAGGTTAGGTTAGGTTAGGTTAGGTTAGGTTAGGTTAGGTTAGGTTAGGTTAGGTTAGGTTAGGTTAGGTTAGGTTAGGTTAGGTTAGGTTAGGTTAGGTTAGGTTAGGTTAGGTTAGGTTAGGTTAGGTTAGGTTAGGTTAGGTTAGGTTAGGTTAGGTTAGGTTAGGTTAGGTTAGGTTAGGTTAGGTTAGGTTAGGTTAGGTTAGGTTAGGTTAGGTTAGGTTAGGTTAGGTTAGGTTAGGTTAGGTTAGGTTAGGTTAGGTTAGGTTAGGTTAGGTTAGGTTAGGTTAGGTTAGGTTAGGTTAGGTTAGGTTAGGTTAGGTTAGGTTAGGTTAGGTTAGGTTAGGTTAGGTTAGGTTAGGTTAGGTTAGGTTAGGTTAGGTTAGGTTAGGTTAGGTTAGGTTAGGTTAGGTTAGGTTAGGTTAGGTTAGGTTAGGTTAGGTTAGGTTAGGTTAGGTTAGGTTAGGTTAGGTTAGGTTAGGTTAGGTTAGGTTAGGTTAGGTTAGGTTAGGTTAGGTTAGGTTAGGTTAGGTTAGGTTAGGTTAGGTTAGGTTAGGTTAGGTTAGGTTAGGTTAGGTTAGGTTAGGTTAGGTTAGGTTAGGTTAGGTTAGGTTAGGTTAGGTTAGGTTAGGTTAGGTTAGGTTAGGTTAGGTTAGGTTAGGTTAGGTTAGGTTAGGTTAGGTTAGGTTAGGTTAGGTTAGGTTAGGTTAGGTTAGGTTAGGTTAGGTTAGGTTAGGTTAGGTTAGGTTAGGTTAGGTTAGGTTAGGTTAGGTTAGGTTAGGTTAGGTTAGGTTAGGTTAGGTTAGGTTAGGTTAGGTTAGGTTAGGTTAGGTTAGGTTAGGTTAGGTTAGGTTAGGTTAGGTTAGGTTAGGTTAGGTTAGGTTAGGTTAGGTTAGGTTAGGTTAGGTTAGGTTAGGTTAGGTTAGGTTAGGTTAG
>JAUPFT010000006.1:58488111-58503111 GCA_036936625.1 Parnassius smintheus behrii
ATCCAGGGGGAGCAATCCAGCCAGGAGGAGGGCTGAGTTCAACGAGACAGTTTTGTAGGCTTTAACTATCCTCTGCACGAAGCCGCGCTGCACCAAGTTTAATAATTTTTTCGTTTGCACCTTTTTGGTTGCCGGTGCCCAAACGCTCGCCGCATAGAGAATTACCGGCTCTACCACCGCCAAGTATATGGTCCTCACTATCTCCGAATTGAGACCCCAGTTGATTTTAGCGGCCCTCGAAAGTTGGCCATACATTATCTGGGCCTTCCTACACACATTTTTTATGTGAGTATTAAATGTTAACTTTTCGTCGATGGTCAGACCAAGTATTTTAATCTCTCGGGAGTAAATTATTGCCTCCCCGCCCACGGTAAGAGCTGGTGAGTCATACTTAAGTTTGTTAGTAAAAAGTATTGCCTTAGTTTTTTGTGGCGCAAAACGTAGTTTATTTTTGACTCCCCAGCTCCACACATGCCCGAGGATAGCATTAGTTCGTCTCTGTACTTCCCGCGCCGTGGCTCCGGAGACAATGAGGACCACATCATCCGCGAACGCCTGACAGTGCTCCCCCTTCAAACCTACTTCTTTTAATAATGGATCTAAAAGGATGTTCCATAGGGTGGGACCACCGATTGAGCCCTGCACGCACCCCTTTGTCGTGTTTTTTAACCATTCTGCTCCAGCAAACCTGACGCGTACTGTTCTATCCTCAAGATAGCTGTCTATCAGTCGCCTCAGATTCGCTGGGCACCCGGTCTCTGCCAGTCTGCAGCGTATTGCCGGCCACCAAGCGTTGTCGAAGGCTCCCTCTATGTCCAATGACACCAGCACGATCAGTTTTTTGAGTTTCAACTCATTTCTGATGCACTGCATCATGTCATAGAGGGAGTCCTCGGTACTACGTTGGGGTAGAAAGCCGTATTGCTTATGGCTGATGGTCGGCGTGGTGTACCATCTGATCCTCCTGATCAGCATTTTCTCTAATATCTTGCCTAGAACTGGCAGTAGGCCAATTGGTCTATAGGACTTGGGATGCGTGTAGTTCTCTTTTCCCGGCTTTGGTAGCGCGACCACTACAGCTTCCTTCCAGAGCTTTGGGAAGCATGCCAATTCGAGGCACTTATTCGCCAAAGCCAGGAACAAATCGATGTTCAGAGTGATGGCAGCATTGCAGATATCTGCTGTTAGACCATCTATTCCAGGAGCCTTCTTGGGGTTGAAACTTGATGCTGACCATATCAATTCTTCCTTCGTGAAGGGTGGGTCGCATAGTTCACTTTGCGGTTCTATGTTTACCCTTACCGCTAGCTCTCTTATCTTTCTGTGGTCAGCATTATCGTTCTGAGTTTCATCCTCCGGATAGAAACTATCCGCTAGGATCCTGGCAGATTCTTTGCTCCCCACGTTCAAGCCGTCGCAGATTAAAGGGATCTCCTCCTGCCTTACTTCTGTTCTGCCAATCACCCTGTATATCCCATCCCACATGGACTCCCCTTCCTGCTTACTGCAAAAGTTTTTCCAACTGGAGGTCTGGGCCCTTTTCATCTCCAGCTGATATTTTTCTTTACATGATAAGTATTGCTCGACGACCCATTCCCTTCGAACTGGCGCGGCGTAGGATATACGTCGTTTCCTTCTGGCAACTTCCCTTTTGAGCTCACTGAGCTCCTCGGTCCACCATGGCAACCCTATTCTCTTTTTACCGCTCAACCTCGGCATGCTGTCTTCACAGGCATCAACTATTGCGTTTGTGTAGTTTTTTATACTATTTTCTATTTCCATTTTGTTGTCTATTGCTTTTATCGATGCGACATCCAGATTTTTATTTTGCCAAAGCTGGGCTAGTTTCGTACGAAACTCGCTCCAGTTTGCCTTTCTGGTATTATATTTTCTTGTTGTTCTTTTGATGTCTGTGCCGGCAGCCTTGCCGAGATCGAGCTCGAACAGAATTGTCATGTGATCCGAACCGGTAACGTCTCCAGAAAGTCTCCAGTTCCCAATTTTTCCGAGAAGGTCCATCGAGCAGGTCGTTATATCGACACAGCTGGAGAACCTTCTTCCGCCTCTAATGGTGTCGAAGGTGGGCCCAGTCCCTCGGTTCAAAATATGCAGCTCCAACTCGTCAATTATATCCATCATTTCAAACCCTCTTGCATTTGAATCTCGACTCCCCCACCAGGTGCTCCAGGCATTTACATCTCCGGCTAATATCACGTTGTTCGTCCGCAAACCTTCAAGGGCTTTTTTAATCATGGTCCGGTATGGCTCGATGGGTTTGTCGCACTCCAGGTAGATCGACACCACCCCTATCTCCCAGGCTCCAGTTCTCAACTTGGCGACTGCTACGTTCTCCGTTGTGAGATCCGGATACTGGGAGACGTCAATGGTGTCGTCGAACACAATAATGGCTGCCTTTGCTACTTTTTCAATCGGCTGAATTACATTATATTGAATTATTTTTGTGCCTGAATAGTGCCGCATCTTACCTATATTACCGATATACGGTTCCTGGACCATAGCAAAGGTGGTCTTGCTTTTTGCCGCGTGCATAATTAGCTCGGAAGTTGCTAATTCGCTTCTTTGGAGATTTGCTTGAACAACGCGATATCTCTGATTACCGGCTTGGTGCTCAGTTACTCCTGGGACCACTTTAGCAATATGCTATAGATGACCTTGCCAGGGCATCCCATTTTCTCCTAACCGGGCAATCTGCACTGAATGCGTTGTGGTCACTCCTGTCCTGTTTGCCTTTTCTACAATTTACGCATGATGGTGGTTCACCCGAGAGCCATTCACTGCACTCCATCCTGAGGTGCGGGCCTCCACAGTGACTGCATGCGTCGACTGTTTCGCTGCAGAGTTTTTTAGTATGCCCGTAGCCCAGGCATTTCGTACACTGGATCAGCGGAGATTGGTCAGTCACTCGCACTCGTTGCAGGTCGATGTGTATGAGTTCTCTTTCAATCATACGTCCCCATACCTGTGAAGACACTCTCAGAACTACATGGGAGGTGAGTGGATTTCTCGTCCTTCTTCTATACTTTACTTCCATCCTTTGCTCTTCGTCAACCAACCCCTCTAATATCTGTTTGTTCTGTTGTTTTATAGCCCTGATGATGTCGTCATCTGTGTTGTAACTCATCACGTCTTTGATTATGACCATTGGATCCTTGTTTTTTATTTCTTCTACCGTTAAATTGGATCCTTCTTTGCTTATTCTTTCCTGAATCTTTTTTAATTCATCTCGAGTGCTGCATCCTATAATTATTTTTCGATCTCTGGCCTTCCTTACTTTGTCAATTTTAAGTCCTTCTTCCCTTGCGTTTACTACTTTCCTGATCCTTTCTAGCACTTGGTCTCCGGTATCTTTTTCATCTTGTGACGAAATGGAAATTGAATGAGTTGCAACATATCCTGATGGTATTGCACTATTCTTTCTGGCGGCCACACTTGCATATGTTGTTTTTTCTTCCCTATTTCCTTGGTCCTTGATAACGTTTCTCAAATTTTCCATCTCTTTTTTATTTTCTTCAAGCAATTTACTATGTTGTTCTATCTTTTTTATTAGGTTGTCTTCTGCTTCTTTCCTGTATTTATCTTGCCTCTCCGATCTCTCCTCCACTTTACTATGTTCATCCTGATTTTTGTTTCCTACTACCATTTTTCTTTCCATCTCTGCTTCCTTTACTAGTTGATATAGTCTATCTATCCTTTGCGTTACCTCATGTTTAATGTCATTTTTTAAGTTTCTTGAATTGTTAAGATGCAGTTTTGCCTTGTGCAAACATGCTCTTGCCTCAGTCACTCTATCTGCATATTTTTCAGCTACTTTTTCGGGTGGGTTCTCTATTTTTTCAATTGATGCCCTACTTGTAGAAGGAGCCATCACCTGCTTTGGGCGGGCCACTGGGGGCATCTTCAATTCCTTTCCTTGAGATCCTAATTCCAAGTCCTTAGTCCCCGTCTCCCATTCTCCAATACTTCTTCTTACACTCTTTTGGATTTCTTTTCTTGGAGATGGACCTGCCATCTCCGCTCCATTTGGAGAACGTCTCTCCTTGTCACTTTCTTGTGCCTTTTTGGAAGGGGTTCGGATTCCAAGCATTTTCAGGGGAAAACGTCAGATAATTTAATAAAATAATAAATTTGTATAAAGAAGTAAAATCTAATAAAAGTAAAAATATAATAAATAAAATATATGTCCTAGACTAACGGTGTAGGAAATATCCAAACCCACCGTGACACAGGTATATGTGCAGTCAAAGGTCAAATAATAAATTTTAACACTAAGTCAACCTAGAGTCTAAATAAATCTTTCACTCTATGTAGAGTTCCTCACTCAGTTTGCACACCCTGCAAGGTTTTTATCTATATATTTTAAAAGAAATAACAAATTCTCACTTATTTGAGAGGAAATACACATAGGTTGCACACTTGTCTCTATGTAGAGTATTTTTGTTTATTATGCGTAAAGTCAAAGATAAACTCTATCTTATCCCGAAAGTCCGACCGAAATCGTTGCAGTCGTTAAGAAGATGTAGCGGTTAAAATAATTTCCAAAATGGCTAACCAAAATGGCCACCAAGTCTCTATTTTTATTAGACGCTATGACAGAAGATCTTAGGCTATCGCGTATGTCGAAAACCGCATCGAAATCCGCTCAAAACTTGCGGAGATATGTCAGTTTTAAAATTTTCAATATGGCGACCAAAATGGCGACCAAAATTTAAATTATTAATAACTTGGTCAGTTTTCGTCGCAGAGTCGCGCGGTTTGGGTTGCCACAAAAAGCACTCCCTCGACCTTATATTTTGATCTTGAGGGAGGCTTTACTTCGCAATTTGATGTAGTGCGTAATTTCGTAGTTATAGGATAGACTATGACAGGGCAATAATAACGCCCAAAACTGGACCTCGCTACGACTTCTAGAAACGGAGTTATTTCAGTTTTAAAGTTTCCAAAATGGCCGCCAGTCCAGATAGCAAACGGCTATCTTGGGCGTCTTTACACCGATTTGGCCCGTGTTTAGGCTCGTTTGAAAGGTCTCGGTGTCACGATATTAACTGAGCAAATTTTTTGGCGTTTAAAGCCCCCTTTAATAATAATTTTAAAAATAAATGTATAATTTTTTATAAAATTTTGGGTTTTTCGGCCAAATTCAGTCCTAAAAATCTACGAAAATTCCCATATGTTGTTCTCTGTATCCTTTCTACGTATATATTTTTTAAAAAATTTTAACACGTAATAAAAGGTAACATATGTAAAATTTAATAATTTAAAAAATTTTAACTTAAAAACTGGTTGTTAGAAAAATCTGAATTTTTACATATACCTTAACTATATTCCTCTTAACACTATTTCGTTATAAATATAGGGGTTCTCAAATTAATTCATGAGTAATTTAATTTACAATTTTTTCCAAAGATTAAGAGTTCAATATTTCTTCAACCACTTAACTTATAATAGTTCCAAAAACTGCTCCCGGCTCCTCTCCACGTTTACTAACAGAATGCGACTTCAAAAATAGCCGCACGATTCTGCATCACTGAACACGTGCCCACGTGGTACTTGTTTTTTTGCAATTTTCTCCGAAAATATAATTAATAGAAATCTCAAATTTTGCACTTATATAGAGACCACTGATAGCTTCAAATCCACACACTAAAAAAGGGGGGTCTTCACTTTAGTTTTTGAAATATTAAATTATCAAATTTTGCAAAAATTTAAAAGTGCAATAACTCTTGAACCACTTAACTTATAAAAAATTGGAAAACTGCTCCAGGCTCTGCTCCGTGCTGGCTACTCGAAAACGTCTTCAAAAGTAGCCGCACGATACTGCGTCACAAAACACGTGCCCACGTGGCACATGTTTTTTTACGTTTTTCTCCGAAACTATCACTCAGAAAAATCTAAAATTTTGCACATATATAGAGGTCAATAATAGCTTCTAAACCACACTCTAAAAAGTTAGGGTAATAGCGCTTAATAACGCAGCGTTTCAATTTAAAGATTTTAAAATTTTCAAATTTCACTTTTTTTGACAATATCTTTGTCACTTTCACTCAGATTTTCAAACTGTTTTCACTGGTATAAGCCGCGAGTGAAGACGCGTCTTTTGATGTATTAAACACAAAAATCGGATAAGAAAAACCTATTTTTACTTATTTTTAAGTACGGAGCAACACAGAAACGTGGCGTTCGGATCGGCCGTTGACACCGGACTGGGTTAGGTTAGGTTAGGTTAGGTTAGGTTAGGTTAGGTTAGGTTAGGTTAGGTTAGGTTAGGTTAGGTTAGGTTAGGTTAGGTTAGGTTAGGTTAGGTTAGGTTAGGTTAGGTTAGGTTAGGTTAGGTTAGGTTAGGTTAGGTTAGGTTAGGTTAGGTTAGGTTAGGTTAGGTTAGGTTAGGTTAGGTTAGGTTAGGTTAGGTTAGGTTAGGTTAGGTTAGGTTAGGTTAGGTTAGGTTAGGTTAGGTTAGGTTAGGTTAGGTTAGGTTAGGTTAGGTTAGGTTAGGTTAGGTTAGGTTAGGTTAGGTTAGGTTAGGTTAGGTTAGGTTAGGTTAGGTTAGGTTAGGTTAGGTTAGGTTAGGTTAGGTTAGGTTAGGTTAGGTTAGGTTAGGTTAGGTTAGGTTAGGTTAGGTTAGGTTAGGTTAGGTTAGGTTAGGTTAGGTTAGGTTAGGTTAGGTTAGGTTAGGTTAGGTTAGGTTAGGTTAGGTTAGGTTAGGTTAGGTTAGGTTAGGTTAGGTTAGGTTAGGTTAGGTTAGGTTAGGTTAGGTTAGGTTAGGTTAGGTTAGGTTAGGTTAGGTTAGGTTAGGTTAGGTTAGGTTAGGTTAGGTTAGGTTAGGTTAGGTTAGGTTAGGTTAGGTTAGGTTAGGTTAGGTTAGGTTAGGTTAGGTTAGGTTAGGTTAGGTTAGGTTAGGTTAGGTTAGGTTAGGTTAGGTTAGGTTAGGTTAGGTTAGGTTAGGTTAGGTTAGGTTAGGTTAGGTTAGGTTAGGTTAGGTTAGGTTAGGTTAGGTTAGGTTAGGTTAGGTTAGGTTAGGTTAGGTTAGGTTAGGTTAGGTTAGGTTAGGTTAGGTTAGGTTAGGTTAGGTTAGGTTAGGTTAGGTTAGGTTAGGTTAGGTTAGGTTAGGTTAGGTTAGGTTAGGTTAGGTTAGGTTAGGTTAGGTTAGGTTAGGTTAGGTTAGGTTAGGTTAGGTTAGGTTAGGTTAGGTTAGGTTAGGTTAGGTTAGGTTAGGTTAGGTTAGGTTAGGTTAGGTTAGGTTAGGTTAGGTTAGGTTAGGTTAGGTTAGGTTAGGTTAGGTTAGGTTAGGTTAGGTTAGGTTAGGTTAGGTTAGGTTAGGTTAGGTTAGGTTAGGTTAGGTTAGGTTAGGTTAGGTTAGGTTAGGTTAGGTTAGGTTAGGTTAGGTTAGGTTAGGTTAGGTTAGGTTAGGTTAGGTTAGGTTAGGTTAGGTTAGGTTAGGTTAGGTTAGGTTAGGTTAGGTTAGGTTAGGTTAGGTTAGGTTAGGTTAGGTTAGGTTAGGTTAGGTTAGGTTAGGTTAGGTTAGGTTAGGTTAGGTTAGGTTAGGTTAGGTTAGGTTAGGTTAGGTTAGGTTAGGTTAGGTTAGGTTAGGTTAGGTTAGGTTAGGTTAGGTTAGGTTAGGTTAGGTTAGGTTAGGTTAGGTTAGGTTAGGTTAGGTTAGGTTAGGTTAGGTTAGGTTAGGTTAGGTTAGGTTAGGTTAGGTTAGGTTAGGTTAGGTTAGGTTAGGTTAGGTTAGGTTAGGTTAGGTTAGGTTAGGTTAGGTTAGGTTAGGTTAGGTTAGGTTAGGTTAGGTTAGGTTAGGTTAGGTTAGGTTAGGTTAGGTTAGGTTAGGTTAGGTTAGGTTAGGTTAGGTTAGGTTAGGTTAGGTTAGGTTAGGTTAGGTTAGGTTAGGTTAGGTTAGGTTAGGTTAGGTTAGGTTAGGTTAGGTTAGGTTAGGTTAGGTTAGGTTAGGTTAGGTTAGGTTAGGTTAGGTTAGGTTAGGTTAGGTTAGGTTAGGTTAGGTTAGGTTAGGTTAGGTTAGGTTAGGTTAGGTTAGGTTAGGTTAGGTTAGGTTAGGTTAGGTTAGGTTAGGTTAGGTTAGGTTAGGTTAGGTTAGGTTAGGTTAGGTTAGGTTAGGTTAGGTTAGGTTAGGTTAGGTTAGGTTAGGTTAGGTTAGGTTAGGTTAGGTTAGGTTAGGTTAGGTTAGGTTAGGTTAGGTTAGGTTAGGTTAGGTTAGGTTAGGTTAGGTTAGGTTAGGTTAGGTTAGGTTAGGTTAGGTTAGGTTAGGTTAGGTTAGGTTAGGTTAGGTTAGGTTAGGTTAGGTTAGGTTAGGTTAGGTTAGGTTAGGTTAGGTTAGGTTAGGTTAGGTTAGGTTAGGTTAGGTTAGGTTAGGTTAGGTTAGGTTAGGTTAGGTTAGGTTAGGTTAGGTTAGGTTAGGTTAGGTTAGGTTAGGTTAGGTTAGGTTAGGTTAGGTTAGGTTAGGTTAGGTTAGGTTAGGTTAGGTTAGGTTAGGTTAGGTTAGGTTAGGTTAGGTTAGGTTAGGTTAGGTTAGGTTAGGTTAGGTTAGGTTAGGTTAGGTTAGGTTAGGTTAGGTTAGGTTAGGTTAGGTTAGGTTAGGTTAGGTTAGGTTAGGTTAGGTTAGGTTAGGTTAGGTTAGGTTAGGTTAGGTTAGGTTAGGTTAGGTTAGGTTAGGTTAGGTTAGGTTAGGTTAGGTTAGGTTAGGTTAGGTTAGGTTAGGTTAGGTTAGGTTAGGTTAGGTTAGGTTAGGTTAGGTTAGGTTAGGTTAGGTTAGGTTAGGTTAGGTTAGGTTAGGTTAGGTTAGGTTAGGTTAGGTTAGGTTAGGTTAGGTTAGGTTAGGTTAGGTTAGGTTAGGTTAGGTTAGGTTAGGTTAGGTTAGGTTAGGTTAGGTTAGGTTAGGTTAGGTTAGGTTAGGTTAGGTTAGGTTAGGTTAGGTTAGGTTAGGTTAGGTTAGGTTAGGTTAGGTTAGGTTAGGTTAGGTTAGGTTAGGTTAGGTTAGGTTAGGTTAGGTTAGGTTAGGTTAGGTTAGGTTAGGTTAGGTTAGGTTAGGTTAGGTTAGGTTAGGTTAGGTTAGGTTAGGTTAGGTTAGGTTAGGTTAGGTTAGGTTAGGTTAGGTTAGGTTAGGTTAGGTTAGGTTAGGTTAGGTTAGGTTAGGTTAGGTTAGGTTAGGTTAGGTTAGGTTAGGTTAGGTTAGGTTAGGTTAGGTTAGGTTAGGTTAGGTTAGGTTAGGTTAGGTTAGGTTAGGTTAGGTTAGGTTAGGTTAGGTTAGGTTAGGTTAGGTTAGGTTAGGTTAGGTTAGGTTAGGTTAGGTTAGGTTAGGTTAGGTTAGGTTAGGTTAGGTTAGGTTAGGTTAGGTTAGGTTAGGTTAGGTTAGGTTAGGTTAGGTTAGGTTAGGTTAGGTTAGGTTAGGTTAGGTTAGGTTAGGTTAGGTTAGGTTAGGTTAGGTTAGGTTAGGTTAGGTTAGGTTAGGTTAGGTTAGGTTAGGTTAGGTTAGGTTAGGTTAGGTTAGGTTAGGTTAGGTTAGGTTAGGTTAGGTTAGGTTAGGTTAGGTTAGGTTAGGTTAGGTTAGGTTAGGTTAGGTTAGGTTAGGTTAGGTTAGGTTAGGTTAGGTTAGGTTAGGTTAGGTTAGGTTAGGTTAGGTTAGGTTAGGTTAGGTTAGGTTAGGTTAGGTTAGGTTAGGTTAGGTTAGGTTAGGTTAGGTTAGGTTAGGTTAGGTTAGGTTAGGTTAGGTTAGGTTAGGTTAGGTTAGGTTAGGTTAGGTTAGGTTAGGTTAGGTTAGGTTAGGTTAGGTTAGGTTAGGTTAGGTTAGGTTAGGTTAGGTTAGGTTAGGTTAGGTTAGGTTAGGTTAGGTTAGGTTAGGTTAGGTTAGGTTAGGTTAGGTTAGGTTAGGTTAGGTTAGGTTAGGTTAGGTTAGGTTAGGTTAGGTTAGGTTAGGTTAGGTTAGGTTAGGTTAGGTTAGGTTAGGTTAGGTTAGGTTAGGTTAGGTTAGGTTAGGTTAGGTTAGGTTAGGTTAGGTTAGGTTAGGTTAGGTTAGGTTAGGTTAGGTTAGGTTAGGTTAGGTTAGGTTAGGTTAGGTTAGGTTAGGTTAGGTTAGGTTAGGTTAGGTTAGGTTAGGTTAGGTTAGGTTAGGTTAGGTTAGGTTAGGTTAGGTTAGGTTAGGTTAGGTTAGGTTAGGTTAGGTTAGGTTAGGTTAGGTTAGGTTAGGTTAGGTTAGGTTAGGTTAGGTTAGGTTAGGTTAGGTTAGGTTAGGTTAGGTTAGGTTAGGTTAGGTTAGGTTAGGTTAGGTTAGGTTAGGTTAGGTTAGGTTAGGTTAGGTTAGGTTAGGTTAGGTTAGGTTAGGTTAGGTTAGGTTAGGTTAGGTTAGGTTAGGTTAGGTTAGGTTAGGTTAGGTTAGGTTAGGTTAGGTTAGGTTAGGTTAGGTTAGGTTAGGTTAGGTTAGGTTAGGTTAGGTTAGGTTAGGTTAGGTTAGGTTAGGTTAGGTTAGGTTAGGTTAGGTTAGGTTAGGTTAGGTTAGGTTAGGTTAGGTTAGGTTAGGTTAGGTTAGGTTAGGTTAGGTTAGGTTAGGTTAGGTTAGGTTAGGTTAGGTTAGGTTAGGTTAGGTTAGGTTAGGTTAGGTTAGGTTAGGTTAGGTTAGGTTAGGTTAGGTTAGGTTAGGTTAGGTTAGGTTAGGTTAGGTTAGGTTAGGTTAGGTTAGGTTAGGTTAGGTTAGGTTAGGTTAGGTTAGGTTAGGTTAGGTTAGGTTAGGTTAGGTTAGGTTAGGTTAGGTTAGGTTAGGTTAGGTTAGGTTAGGTTAGGTTAGGTTAGGTTAGGTTAGGTTAGGTTAGGTTAGGTTAGGTTAGGTTAGGTTAGGTTAGGTTAGGTTAGGTTAGGTTAGGTTAGGTTAGGTTAGGTTAGGTTAGGTTAGGTTAGGTTAGGTTAGGTTAGGTTAGGTTAGGTTAGGTTGGTTAGGTTAGGTTAGGTTAGGTTGTAGGTTAGGTTAGGTTAGGTTAGGTTAGGTTAGGTTAGGTTAGGTTAGGTTAGGTTAGGTTAGGTTAGGTTAGGTTAGGTTAGGTTAGGTTAGGTTAGGTTAGGTTAGGTTAGGTTAGGTTAGGTTAGGTTAGGTTAGGTTAGGTTAGGTTAGGTTAGGTTAGGTTAGGTTAGGTTAGGTTAGGTTAGGTTAGGTTAGGTTAGGTTAGGTTAGGTTAGGTTAGGTTAGGTTAGGTTAGGTTAGGTTAGGTTAGGTTAGGTTAGGTTAGGTTAGGTTAGGTTAGGTTAGGTTAGGTTAGGTTAGGTTAGGTTAGGTTAGGTTAGGTTAGGTTAGGTTAGGTTAGGTTAGGTTAGGTTAGGTTAGGTTAGGTTAGGTTAGGTTAGGTTAGGTTAGGTTAGGTTAGGTTAGGTTAGGTTAGGTTAGGTTAGGTTAGGTTAGGTTAGGTTAGGTTAGGTTAGGTTAGGTTAGGTTAGGTTAGGTTAGGTTAGGTTAGGTTAGGTTAGGTTAGGTTAGGTTAGGTTAGGTTAGGTTAGGTTAGGTTAGGTTAGGTTAGGTTAGGTTAGGTTAGGTTAGGTTAGGTTAGGTTAGGTTAGGTTAGGTTAGGTTAGGTTAGGTTAGGTTAGGTTAGGTTAGGTTAGGTTAGGTTAGGTTAGGTTAGGTTAGGTTAGGTTAGGTTAGGTTAGGTTAGGTTAGGTTAGGTTAGGTTAGGTTAGGTTAGGTTAGGTTAGGTTAGGTTAGGTTAGGTTAGGTTAGGTTAGGTTAGGTTAGGTTAGGTTAGGTTAGGTTAGGTTAGGTTAGGTTAGGTTAGGTTAGGTTAGGTTAGGTTAGGTTAGGTTAGGTTAGGTTAGGTTAGGTTAGGTTAGGTTAGGTTAGGTTAGGTTAGGTTAGGTTAGGTTAGGTTAGGTTAGGTTAGGTTAGGTTAGGTTAGGTTAGGTTAGGTTAGGTTAGGTTAGGTTAGGTTAGGTTAGGTTAGGTTAGGTTAGGTTAGGTTAGGTTAGGTTAGGTTAGGTTAGGTTAGGTTAGGTTAGGTTAGGTTAGGTTAGGTTAGGTTAGGTTAGGTTAGGTTAGGTTAGGTTAGGTTAGGTTAGGTTAGGTTAGGTTAGGTTAGGTTAGGTTAGGTTAGGTTAGGTTAGGTTAGGTTAGGTTAGGTTAGGTTAGGTTAGGTTAGGTTAGGTTAGGTTAGGTTAGGTTAGGTTAGGTTAGGTTAGGTTAGGTTAGGTTAGGTTAGGTTAGGTTAGGTTAGGTTAGGTTAGGTTAGGTTAGGTTAGGTTAGGTTAGGTTAGGTTAGGTTAGGTTAGGTTAGGTTAGGTTAGGTTAGGTTAGGTTAGGTTAGGTTAGGTTAGGTTAGGTTAGGTTAGGTTAGGTTAGGTTAGGTTAGGTTAGGTTAGGTTAGGTTAGGTTAGGTTAGGTTAGGTTAGGTTAGGTTAGGTTAGGTTAGGTTAGGTTAGGTTAGGTTAGGTTAGGTTAGGTTAGGTTAGGTTAGGTTAGGTTAGGTTAGGTTAGGTTAGGTTAGGTTAGGTTAGGTTAGGTTAGGTTAGGTTAGGTTAGGTTAGGTTAGGTTAGGTTAGGTTAGGTTAGGTTAGGTTAGGTTAGGTTAGGTTAGGTTAGGTTAGGTTAGGTTAGGTTAGGTTAGGTTAGGTTAGGTTAGGTTAGGTTAGGTTAGGTTAGGTTAGGTTAGGTTAGGTTAGGTTAGGTTAGGTTAGGTTAGGTTAGGTTAGGTTAGGTTAGGTTAGGTTAGGTTAGGTTAGGTTAGGTTAGGTTAGGTTAGGTTAGGTTAGGTTAGGTTAGGTTAGGTTAGGTTAGGTTAGGTTAGGTTAGGTTAGGTTAGGTTAGGTTAGGTTAGGTTAGGTTAGGTTAGGTTAGGTTAGGTTAGGTTAGGTTAGGTTAGGTTAGGTTAGGTTAGGTTAGGTTAGGTTAGGTTAGGTTAGGTTAGGTTAGGTTAGGTTAGGTTAGGTTAGGTTAGGTTAGGTTAGGTTAGGTTAGGTTAGGTTAGGTTAGGTTAGGTTAGGTTAGGTTAGGTTAGGTTAGGTTAGGTTAGGTTAGGTTAGGTTAGGTTAGGTTAGGTTAGGTTAGGTTAGGTTAGGTTAGGTTAGGTTAGGTTAGGTTAGGTTAGGTTAGGTTAGGTTAGGTTAGGTTAGGTTAGGTTAGGTTAGGTTAGGTTAGGTTAGGTTAGGTTAGGTTAGGTTAGGTTAGGTTAGGTTAGGTTAGGTTAGGTTAGGTTAGGTTAGGTTAGGTTAGGTTAGGTTAGGTGGTTAGGTTAGGTTAGGTTAGGTTAGGTTAGGTTAGGTTAGGTTAGGTTAGGTTAGGTTAGGTTAGGTTAGGTTAGGTTAGGTTAGGTTAGGTTAGGTTAGGTTAGGTTAGGTTAGGTTAGGTTAGGTTAGGTTAGGTTAGGTTAGGTTAGGTTAGGTTAGGTTAGGTTAGGTTAGGTTAGGTTAGGTTAGGTTAGGTTAGGTTAGGTTAGGTTAGGTTAGGTTAGGTTAGGTTAGGTTAGGTTAGGTTAGGTTAGGTTAGGTTAGGTTAGGTTAGGTTAGGTTAGGTTAGGTTAGGTTAGGTTAGGTTAGGTTAGGTTAGGTTAGGTTAGGTTAGGTTAGGTTAGGTTAGGTTAGGTTAGGTTAGGTTAGGTTAGGTTAGGTTAGGTTAGGTTAGGTTAGGTTAGGTTAGGTTAGGTTAGGTTAGGTTAGGTTAGGTTAGGTTAGGTTAGGTTAGGTTAGGTTAGGTTAGGTTAGGTTAGGTTAGGTTAGGTTAGGTTAGGTTAGGTTAGGTTAGGTTAGGTTAGGTTAGGTTAGGTTAGGTTAGGTTAGGTTAGGTTAGGTTAGGTTAGGTTAGGTTAGGTTAGGTTAGGTTAGGTTAGGTTAGGTTAGGTTAGGTTAGGTTAGGTTAGGTTAGGTTAGGTTAGGTTAGGTTAGGTTAGGTTAGGTTAGGTTAGGTTAGGTTAGGTTAGGTTAGGTTAGGTTAGGTTAGGTTAGGTTAGGTTAGGTTAGGTTAGGTTAGGTTAGGTTAGGTTAGGTTAGGTTAGGTTAGGTTAGGTTAGGTTAGGTTAGGTTAGGTTAGGTTAGGTTAGGTTAGGTTAGGTTAGGTTAGGTTAGGTTAGGTTAGGTTAGGTTAGGTTAGGTTAGGTTAGGTTAGGTTAGGTTAGGTTAGGTTAGGTTAGGTTAGGTTAGGTTAGGTTAGGTTAGGTTAGGTTAGGTTAGGTTAGGTTAGGTTAGGTTAGGTTAGGTTAGGTTAGGTTAGGTTAGGTTAGGTTAGGTTAGGTTAGGTTAGGTTAGGTTAGGTTAGGTTAGGTTAGGTTAGGTTAGGTTAGGTTAGGTTAGGTTAGGTTAGGTTAGGTTAGGTTAGGTTAGGTTAGGTTAGGTTAGGTTAGGTTAGGTTAGGTTAGGTTAGGTTAGGTTAGGTTAGGTTAGGTTAGGTTAGGTTAGGTTAGGTTAGGTTAGGTTAGGTTAGGTTAGGTTAGGTTAGGTTAGGTTAGGTTAGGTTAGGTTAGGTTAGGTTAGGTTAGGTTAGGTTAGGTTAGGTTAGGTTAGGTTAGGTTAGGTTAGGTTAGGTTAGGTTAGGTTAGGTTAGGTTAGGTTAGGTTAGGTTAGGTTAGGTTAGGTTAGGTTAGGTTAGGTTAGGTTAGGTTAGGTTAGGTTAGGTTAGGTTAGGTTAGGTTAGGTTAGGTTAGGTTAGGTTAGGTTAGGTTAGGTTAGGTTAGGTTAGGTTAGGTTAGGTTAGGTTAGGTTAGGTTAGGTTAGGTTAGGTTAGGTTAGGTTAGGTTAGGTTAGGTTAGGTTAGGTTAGGTTAGGTTAGGTTAGGTTAGGTTAGGTTAGGTTAGGTTAGGTTAGGTTAGGTTAGGTTAGGTTAGGTTAGGTTAGGTTAGGTTAGGTTAGGTTAGGTTAGGTTAGGTTAGGTTAGGTTAGGTTAGGTTAGGTTAGGTTAGGTTAGGTTAGGTTAGGTTAGGTTAGGTTAGGTTAGGTTAGGTTAGGTTAGGTTAGGTTAGGTTAGGTTAGGTTAGGTTAGGTTAGGTTAGGTTAGGTTAGGTTAGG
>JAUPFT010000007.1:0-250000 GCA_036936625.1 Parnassius smintheus behrii
CCTAACTAACCAACACCCTAACCTAACCTAGACCTAACCAACCGCGAACCTACCCCGATCCGTACGATCCTATCCGTAACCTAACCTAACCGTAGACCGTAACCTAACCTAACCTAACGCTAACCTAAACCTATCCTAACCTAACTAACCTAACCTAACCTAACCTAACCTAACCTACCTACCTAACCTAACCTAACCTAACCTAACCTAACCTAACCTAACCTAACCTAACCTAACCTAACCTAACCTAACCTAACCTAACCTAACCTAACCTAACCTAACCTAACCTAACCTAACCTAACCTAACCTAACCTAACCTAACCTAACCTAACCTAACCTAACCTAACCTAACCTAACCTAACCTAACCTAACCTAACCTAACCTAACCTAACCTAACCTAACCTAACCTAACCTAACCTAACCTAACCTAACCTAACCTAACCTAACCTAACCTAACCTAACCTAACCTAACCTAACCTAACCTAACCTAACCTAACCTAACCTAACCTAACCTAACCTAACCTAACCTAACCTAACCTAACCTAACCTAACCTAACCTAACCTAACCTAACCTAACCTAACCTAACCTAACCTAACCTAACCTAACCTAACCTAACCTAACCTAACCTAACCTAACCTAACCTAACCTAACCTAACCTAACCTAACCTAACCTAACCTAACCTAACCTAACCTAACCTAACCTAACCTAACCTAACCTAACCTAACCTAACCTAACCTAACCTAACCTAACCTAACCTAACCTAACCTAACCTAACCTAACCTAACCTAACCTAACCTAACCTAACCTAACCTAACCTAACCTAACCTAACCTAACCTAACCTAACCTAACCTAACCTAACCTAACCTAACCTAACCTAACCTAACCTAACCTAACCTAACCTAACCTAACCTAACCTAACCTAACCTAACCTAACCTAACCTAACCTAACCTAACCTAACCTAACCTAACCTAACCTAACCTAACCTAACCTAACCTAACCTAACCTAACCTAACCTAACCTAACCTAACCTAACCTAACCTAACCTAACCTAACCTAACCTAACCTAACCTAAGCCTAACCTAACCTAACCTAACCTAACCTAACCTAACCTAACCTAACCTAACCTAACCTAACCTAACCTAACCTAACCTAACCTAACCTAACCTAACCTAACCTAACCTAACCTAACCTAACCTAACCTAACCTAACCTAACCTAACCTAACCTAACCTAACCTAACCTAACCTAACCTAACCTAACCTAACCTAACCTAACCTAACCTAACCTAACCTAACCTAACCTAACCTAACCTAACCTAACCTAACCTAACCTAACCTAACCTAACCTAACCTAACCTAACCTAACCTAACCTAACCTAACCTAACCTAACCTAACCTAACCTAACCTAACCTAACCTAACCTAACCTAACCTAACCTAACCTAACCTAACCTAACCTAACCTAACCTAACCTAACCTAACCTAACCTAACCTAACCTAACCTAACCTAACCTAACCTAACCTAACCTAACCTAACCTAACCTAACCTAACCTAACCTAACCTAACCTAACCTAACCTAACCTAACCTAACCTAACCTAACCTAACCTAACCTAACCTAACCTAACCTAACCTAACCTAACCTAACCTAACCTAACCTAACCTAACCTAACCTAACCTAACCTAACCTAACCTAACCTAACCTAACCTAACCTAACCTAACCTAACCTAACCTAACCTAACCTAACCTAACCTAACCTAACCTAACCTAACCTAACCTAACCTAACCTAACCTAACCTAACCTAACCTAACCTAACCTAACCTAACCTAACCTAACCTAACCTAACCTAACCTAACCTAACCTAACCTAACCTAACCTAACCTAACCTAACCTAACCTAACCTAACCTAACCTAACCTAACCTAACCTAACCTAACCTAACCTAACCTAACCTAACCTAACCTAACCTAACCTAACCTAACCTAACCTAACCTAACCTAACCTAACCTAACCTAACCTAACCTAACCTAACCTAACCTAACCTAACCTAACCTAACCTAACCTAACCTAACCTAACCTAACCTAACCTAACCTAACCTAACCTAACCTAACCTAACCTAACCTAACCTAACCTAACCTAACCTAACCTAACCTAACCTAACCTAACCTAACCTAACCTAACCTAACCTAACCTAACCTAACCTAACCTAACCTAACCTAACCTAACCTAACCTAACCTAACCTAACCTAACCTAACCTAACCTAACCTAACCTAACCTAACCTAACCTAACCTAACCTAACCTAACCTAACCTAACCTAACCTAACCTAACCTAACCTAACCTAACCTAACCTAACCTAACCTAACCTAACCTAACCTAACCTAACCTAACCTAACCTAACCTAACCTAACCTAACCTAACCTAACCTAACCTAACCTAACCTAACCTAACCTAACCTAACCTAACCTAACCTAACCTAACCTAACCTAACCTAACCTAACCTAACCTAACCTAACCTAACCTAACCTAACCTAACCTAACCTAACCTAACCTAACCTAACCTAACCTAACCTAACCTAACCTAACCTAACCTAACCTAACCTAACCTAACCTAACCTAACCTAACCTAACCTAACCTAACCTAACCTAACCTAACCTAACCTAACCTAACCTAACCTAACCTAACCTAACCTAACCTAACCTAACCTAACCTAACCTAACCTAACCTAACCTAACCTAACCTAACCTAACCTAACCTAACCTAACCTAACCTAACCTAACCTAACCTAACCTAACCTAACCTAACCTAACCTAACCTAACCTAACCTAACCTAACCTAACCTAACCTAACCTAACCTAACCTAACCTAACCTAACCTAACCTAACCTAACCTAACCTAACCTAACCTAACCTAACCTAACCTAACCTAACCTAACCTAACCTAACCTAACCTAACCTAACCTAACCTAACCTAACCTAACCTAACCTAACCTAACCTAACCTAACCTAACCTAACCTAACCTAACCTAACCTAACCTAACCTAACCTAACCTAACCTAACCTAACCTAACCTAACCTAACCTAACCTAACCTAACCTAACCTAACCTAACCTAACCTAACCTAACCTAACCTAACCTAACCTAACCTAACCTAACCTAACCTAACCTAACCTAACCTAACCTAACCTAACCTAACCTAACCTAACCTAACCTAACCTAACCTAACCTAACCTAACCTAACCTAACCTAACCTAACCTAACCTAACCTAACCTAACCTAACCTAACCTAACCTAACCTAACCTAACCTAACCTAACCTAACCTAACCTAACCTAACCTAACCTAACCTAACCTAACCTAACCTAACCTAACCTAACCTAACCTAACCTAACCTAACCTAACCTAACCTAACCTAACCTAACCTAACCTAACCTAACCTAACCTAACCTAACCTAACCTAACCTAACCTAACCTAACCTAACCTAACCTAACCTAACCTAACCTAACCTAACCTAACCTAACCTAACCTAACCTAACCTAACCTAACCTAACCTAACCTAACCTAACCTAACCTAACCTAACCTAACCTAACCTAACCTAACCTAACCTAACCTAACCTAACCTAACCTAACCTAACCTAACCTAACCTAACCTAACCTAACCTAACCTAACCTAACCTAACCTAACCTAACCTAACCTAACCTAACCTAACCTAACCTAACCTAACCTAACCTAACCTAACCTAACCTAACCTAACCTAACCTAACCTAACCTAACCTAACCTAACCTAACCTAACCTAACCTAACCTAACCTAACCTAACCTAACCTAACCTAACCTAACCTAACCTAACCTAACCTAACCTAACCTAACCTAACCTAACCTAACCTAACCTAACCTAACCTAACCTAACCTAACCTAACCTAACCTAACCTAACCTAACCTAACCTAACCTAACCTAACCTAACCTAACCTAACCTAACCTAACCTAACCTAACCTAACCTAACCTAACCTAACCTAACCTAACCTAACCTAACCTAACCTAACCTAACCTAACCTAACCTAACCTAACCTAACCTAACCTAACCTAACCTAACCTAACCTAACCTAACCTAACCTAACCTAACCTAACCTAACCTAACCTAACCTAACCTAACCTAACCTAACCTAACCTAACCTAACCTAACCTAACCTAACCTAACCTAACCTAACCTAACCTAACCTAACCTAACCTAACCTAACCTAACCTAACCTAACCTAACCTAACCTAACCTAACCTAACCTAACCTAACCTAACCTAACCTAACCTAACCTAACCTAACCTAACCTAACCTAACCTAACCTAACCTAACCTAACCTAACCTAACCTAACCTAACCTAACCTAACCTAACCTAACCTAACCTAACCTAACCTAACCTAACCTAACCTAACCTAACCTAACCTAACCTAACCTAACCTAACCTAACCTAACCTAACCTAACCTAACCTAACCTAACCTAACCTAACCTAACCTAACCTAACCTAACCTAACCTAACCTAACCTAACCTAACCTAACCTAACCTAACCTAACCTAACCTAACCTAACCTAACCTAACCTAACCTAACCTAACCTAACCTAACCTAACCTAACCTAACCTAACCTAACCTAACCTAACCTAACCTAACCTAACCTAACCTAACCTAACCTAACCTAACCTAACCTAACCTAACCTAACCTAACCTAACCTAACCTAACCTAACCTAACCTAACCTAACCTAACCTAACCTAACCTAACCTAACCTAACCTAACCTAACCTAACCTAACCTAACCTAACCTAACCTAACCTAACCTAACCTAACCTAACCTAACCTAACCTAACCTAACCTAACCTAACCTAACCTAACCTAACCTAACCTAACCTAACCTAACCTAACCTAACCTAACCTAACCTAACCTAACCTAACCTAACCTAACCTAACCTAACCTAACCTAACCTAACCTAACCTAACCTAACCTAACCTAACCTAACCTAACCTAACCTAACCTAACCTAACCTAACCTAACCTAACCTAACCTAACCTAACCTAACCTAACCTAACCTAACCTAACCTAACCTAACCTAACCTAACCTAACCTAACCTAACCTAACCTAACCTAACCTAACCTAACCTAACCTAACCTAACCTAACCTAACCTAACCTAACCTAACCTAACCTAACCTAACCTAACCTAACCTAACCTAACCTAACCTAACCTAACCTAACCTAACCTAACCTAACCTAACCTAACCTAACCTAACCTAACCTAACCTAACCTAACCTAACCTAACCTAACCTAACCTAACCTAACCTAACCTAACCTAACCTAACCTAACCTAACCTAACCTAACCTAACCTAACCTAACCTAACCTAACCTAACCTAACCTAACCTAACCTAACCTAACCTAACCTAACCTAACCTAACCTAACCTAACCTAACCTAACCTAACCTAACCTAACCTAACCTAACCTAACCTAACCTAACCTAACCTAACCTAACCTAACCTAACCTAACCTAACCTAACCTAACCTAACCTAACCTAACCTAACCTAACCTAACCTAACCTAACCTAACCTAACCTAACCTAACCTAACCTAACCTAACCTAACCTAACCTAACCTAACCTAACCTAACCTAACCTAACCTAACCTAACCTAACCTAACCTAACCTAACCTAACCTAACCTAACCTAACCTAACCTAACCTAACCTAACCTAACCTAACCTAACCTAACCTAACCTAACCTAACCTAACCTAACCTAACCTAACCTAACCTAACCTAACCTAACCTAACCTAACCTAACCTAACCTAACCTAACCTAACCTAACCTAACCTAACCTAACCTAACCTAACCTAACCTAACCTAACCTAACCTAACCTAACCTAACCTAACCTAACCTAACCTAACCTAACCTAACCTAACCTAACCTAACCTAACCTAACCTAACCTAACCTAACCTAACCTAACCTAACCTAACCTAACCTAACCTAACCTAACCTAACCTAACCTAACCTAACCTAACCTAACCTAACCTAACCTAACCTAACCTAACCTAACCTAACCTAACCTAACCTAACCTAACCTAACCTAACCTAACCTAACCTAACCTAACCTAACCTAACCTAACCTAACCTAACCTAACCTAACCTAACCTAACCTAACCTAACCTAACCTAACCTAACCTAACCTAACCTAACCTAACCTAACCTAACCTAACCTAACCTAACCTAACCTAACCTAACCTAACCTAACCTAACCTAACCTAACCTAACCTAACCTAACCTAACCTAACCTAACCTAACCTAACCTAACCTAACCTAACCTAACCTAACCTAACCTAACCTAACCTAACCTAACCTAACCTAACCTAACCTAACCTAACCTAACCTAACCTAACCTAACCTAACCTAACCTAACCTAACCTAACCTAACCTAACCTAACCTAACCTAACCTAACCTAACCTAACCTAACCTAACCTAACCTAACCTAACCTAACCTAACCTAACCTAACCTAACCTAACCTAACCTAACCTAACCTAACCTAACCTAACCTAACCTAACCTAACCTAACCTAACCTAACCTAACCTAACCTAACCTAACCTAACCTAACCTAACCTAACCTAACCTAACCTAACCTAACCTAACCTAACCTAACCTAACCTAACCTAACCTAACCTAACCTAACCTAACCTAACCTAACCTAACCTAACCTAACCTAACCTAACCTAACCTAACCTAACCTAACCTAACCTAACCTAACCTAACCTAACCTAACCTAACCTAACCTAACCTAACCTAACCTAACCTAACCTAACCTAACCTAACCTAACCTAACCTAACCTAACCTAACCTAACCTAACCTAACCTAACCTAACCTAACCTAACCTAACCTAACCTAACCTAACCTAACCTAACCTAACCTAACCTAACCTAACCTAACCTAACCTAACCTAACCTAACCTAACCTAACCTAACCTAACCTAACCTAACCTAACCTAACCTAACCTAACCTAACCTAACCTAACCTAACCTAACCTAACCTAACCTAACCTAACCTAACCTAACCTAACCTAACCTAACCTAACCTAACCTAACCTAACCTAACCTAACCTAACCTAACCTAACCTAACCTAACCTAACCTAACCTAACCTAACCTAACCTAACCTAACCTAACCTAACCTAACCTAACCTAACCTAACCTAACCTAACCTAACCTAACCTAACCTAACCTAACCTAACCTAACCTAACCTAACCTAACCTAACCTAACCTAACCTAACCTAACCTAACCTAACCTAACCTAACCTAACCTAACCTAACCTAACCTAACCTAACCTAACCTAACCTAACCTAACCTAACCTAACCTAACCTAACCTAACCTAACCTAACCTAACCTAACCTAACCTAACCTAACCTAACCTAACCTAACCTAACCTAACCTAACCTAACCTAACCTAACCTAACCTAACCTAACCTAACCTAACCTAACCTAACCTAACCTAACCTAACCTAACCTAACCTAACCTAACCTAACCTAACCTAACCTAACCTAACCTAACCTAACCTAACCTAACCTAACCTAACCTAACCTAACCTAACCTAACCTAACCTAACCTAACCTAACCTAACCTAACCTAACCTAACCTAACCTAACCTAACCTAACCTAACCTAACCTAACCTAACCTAACCTAACCTAACCTAACCTAACCTAACCTAACCTAACCTAACCTAACCTAACCTAACCTAACCTAACCTAACCTAACCTAACCTAACCTAACCTAACCTAACCTAACCTAACCTAACCTAACCTAACCTAACCTAACCTAACCTAACCTAACCTAACCTAACCTAACCTAACCTAACCTAACCTAACCTAACCTAACCTAACCTAACCTAACCTAACCTAACCTAACCTAACCTAACCTAACCTAACCTAACCTAACCTAACCTAACCTAACCTAACCTAACCTAACCTAACCTAACCTAACCTAACCTAACCTAACCTAACCTAACCTAACCTAACCTAACCTAACCTAACCTAACCTAACCTAACCTAACCTAACCTAACCTAACCTAACCTAACCTAACCTAACCTAACCTAACCTAACCTAACCTAACCTAACCTAACCTAACCTAACCTAACCTAACCTAACCTAACCTAACCTAACCTAACCTAACCTAACCTAACCTAACCTAACCTAACCTAACCTAACCTAACCTAACCTAACCTAACCTAACCTAACCTAACCTAACCTAACCTAACCTAACCTAACCTAACCTAACCTAACCTAACCTAACCTAACCTAACCTAACCTAACCTAACCTAACCTAACCTAACCTAACCTAACCTAACCTAACCTAACCTAACCTAACCTAACCTAACCTAACCTAACCTAACCTAACCTAACCTAACCTAACCTAACCTAACCTAACCTAACCTAACCTAACCTAACCTAACCTAACCTAACCTAACCTAACCTAACCTAACCTAACCTAACCTAACCTAACCTAACCTAACCTAACCTAACCTAACCTAACCTAACCTAACCTAACCTAACCTAACCTAACCTAACCTAACCTAACCTAACCTAACCTAACCTAACCTAACCTAACCTAACCTAACCTAACCTAACCTAACCTAACCTAACCTAACCTAACCTAACCTAACCTAACCTAACCTAACCTAACCTAACCTAACCTAACCTAACCTAACCTAACCTAACCTAACCTAACCTAACCTAACCTAACCTAACCTAACCTAACCTAACCTAACCTAACCTAACCTAACCTAACCTAACCTAACCTAACCTAACCTAACCTAACCTAACCTAACCTAACCTAACCTAACCTAACCTAACCTAACCTAACCTAACCTAACCTAACCTAACCTAACCTAACCTAACCTAACCTAACCTAACCTAACCTAACCTAACCTAACCTAACCTAACCTAACCTAACCTAACCTAACCTAACCTAACCTAACCTAACCTAACCTAACCTAACCTAACCTAACCTAACCTAACCTAACCTAACCTAACCTAACCTAACCTAACCTAACCTAACCTAACCTAACCTAACCTAACCTAACCTAACCTAACCTAACCTAACCTAACCTAACCTAACCTAACCTAACCTAACCTAACCTAACCTAACCTAACCTAACCTAACCTAACCTAACCTAACCTAACCTAACCTAACCTAACCTAACCTAACCTAACCTAACCTAACCTAACCTAACCTAACCTAACCTAACCTAACCTAACCTAACCTAACCTAACCTAACCTAACCTAACCTAACCTAACCTAACCTAACCTAACCTAACCTAACCTAACCTAACCTAACCTAACCTAACCTAACCTAACCTAACCTAACCTAACCTAACCTAACCTAACCTAACCTAACCTAACCTAACCTAACCTAACCTAACCTAACCTAACCTAACCTAACCTAACCTAACCTAACCTAACCTAACCTAACCTAACCTAACCTAACCTAACCTAACCTAACCTAACCTAACCTAACCTAACCTAACCTAACCTAACCTAACCTAACCTAACCTAACCTAACCTAACCTAACCTAACCTAACCTAACCTAACCTAACCTAACCTAACCTAACCTAACCTAACCTAACCTAACCTAACCTAACCTAACCTAACCTAACCTAACCTAACCTAACCTAACCTAACCTAACCTAACCTAACCTAACCTAACCTAACCTAACCTAACCTAACCTAACCTAACCTAACCTAACCTAACCTAACCTAACCTAACCTAACCTAACCTAACCTAACCTAACCTAACCTAACCTAACCTAACCTAACCTAACCTAACCTAACCTAACCTAACCTAACCTAACCTAACCTAACCTAACCTAACCTAACCTAACCTAACCTAACCTAACCTAACCTAACCTAACCTAACCTAACCTAACCTAACCTAACCTAACCTAACCTAACCTAACCTAACCTAACCTAACCTAACCTAACCTAACCTAACCTAACCTAACCTAACCTAACCTAACCTAACCTAACCTAACCTAACCTAACCTAACCTAACCTAACCTAACCTAACCTAACCTAACCTAACCTAACCTAACCTAACCTAACCTAACCTAACCTAACCTAACCTAACCTAACCTAACCTAACCTAACCTAACCTAACCTAACCTAACCTAACCTAACCTAACCTAACCTAACCTAACCTAACCTAACCTAACCTAACCTAACCTAACCTAACCTAACCTAACCTAACCTAACCTAACCTAACCTAACCTAACCTAACCTAACCTAACCTAACCTAACCTAACCTAACCTAACCTAACCTAACCTAACCTAACCTAACCTAACCTAACCTAACCTAACCTAACCTAACCTAACCTAACCTAACCTAACCTAACCTAACCTAACCTAACCTAACCTAACCTAACCTAACCTAACCTAACCTAACCTAACCTAACCTAACCTAACCTAACCTAACCTAACCTAACCTAACCTAACCTAACCTAACCTAACCTAACCTAACCTAACCTAACCTAACCTAACCTAACCTAACCTAACCTAACCTAACCTAACCTAACCTAACCTAACCTAACCTAACCTAACCTAACCTAACCTAACCTAACCTAACCTAACCTAACCTAACCTAACCTAACCTAACCTAACCTAACCTAACCTAACCTAACCTAACCTAACCTAACCTAACCTAACCTAACCTAACCTAACCTAACCTAACCTAACCTAACCTAACCTAACCTAACCTAACCTAACCTAACCTAACCTAACCTAACCTAACCTAACCTAACCTAACCTAACCTAACCTAACCTAACCTAACCTAACCTAACCTAACCTAACCTAACCTAACCTAACCTAACCTAACCTAACCTAACCTAACCTAACCTAACCTAACCTAACCTAACCTAACCTAACCTAACCTAACCTAACCTAACCTAACCTAACCTAACCTAACCTAACCTAACCTAACCTAACCTAACCTAACCTAACCTAACCTAACCTAACCTAACCTAACCTAACCTAACCTAACCTAACCTAACCTAACCTAACCTAACCTAACCTAACCTAACCTAACCTAACCTAACCTAACCTAACCTAACCTAACCTAACCTAACCTAACCTAACCTAACCTAACCTAACCTAACCTAACCTAACCTAACCTAACCTAACCTAACCTAACCTAACCTAACCTAACCTAACCTAACCTAACCTAAACTAACCTAACCTAACCTAACCTAACCTAACCAACATCGCGGTTGCTAAATTGAGGACAGGGACCTGGGAGATGGGAGTGGTGTCAGTCTATCTGGAATGCGACAAACCAATCGACCCATACATGAAAACGATTGGGAAAGCCGTGGAATCTCTGGGGACTGTTAACGTGATACTTGGCGGAGACGTGAACGCGTGGAACACCTGGTGGGGAAGCCGGGAGGTGGACAGTAGAGGGCTAGATGTTGCTGCAAAACTGGACGAACTGGAGCTCCATATACTCAACCGGGGAACTGAACCCACTTTTGACACCATCAGAGGTGGAAAAAGGTTCTTTAGTTGTGTTGATATAACTACCTGTTCGACGAGCCTACTTGGGAGGGTAGATAACTGGAGACTTTCTGATGAAATCACGAGTTCGGATCACAAGGCAATCCTGTTTGGCATAAATTTAGAAAAATCAGTAGGCATTGATGTAAATAGAACAACTAGAAAATACAATACAAAAAAGGCAAACTGGAGCGAGTTTCGTGGGAAACTCCTCCAGGTTTGGAGCAGTAAATCAATAAACAAAATAGAAATAGATAAAATAGAAACAATAGAAAAATTGGAAACAAAAATAGAAGAAGTCACGGAAACAATAATAGAAACATGCGAAATATACATACCCAAATTAAAAAACAAAATACGAACGGGATTGCCTTGGTGGACCGAAGAGCTAACACAGCGCAAAAAGGAAGTCTCCAGACTAAAACGTCGTATTACATGTGCAGCACCAGTTCGTCGAGAGTGGGTGGTTCAGCAATATCTTGAGGTCAAAGAAAAATACCAACAGGAGGTAAAAAGGGCTCAAACTTCCAGCTGGAGAGACTTCTGCAGCAAACAAGAGCGCGAGTCAATGTGGGACAGCATCTACAGGGTGATAGGCCACACATCGCAGAGACAAGGGGATATTCCCCTTGTCCTGAATCGGAAAACATTAGGAAATGTGGAATCTGCAAAGA
This sequence comes from Parnassius smintheus behrii, assembly GCA_036936625.1. Lineage (NCBI taxonomy): Eukaryota > Metazoa > Arthropoda > Insecta > Lepidoptera > Papilionidae > Parnassius > Parnassius smintheus. The sequence goes on from JAUPFT010000007.1 coordinate 12,260, forward strand.
CCTTGGGGAAGTCGTTCTATCCGGAAGACGATACACAGGAAGATGATGAAGGTCACAGACAAATGAGAGAAGCAGCGAGCGTAGTAAATGCACGGTCGCATGATAATTCATGCGATCCACCTTTTACGATGGAAGAGTTAATGTGGTCTGTGACCAGTTTCAACCACAAAAAGGCACCAGGTGATGACGGTCTTACAGCCGACATATGCAATGAAGCTATTATCCTGAACCCCACAATGTTTTTGGCGCTGTTTAATAAATGCCTCAGTTTGTCCCTTTTTCCCAAAAAATGGAAAAAGGCAGTAGTAGTGGTGCTGCGAAAGCCTGGCAAAGACGATTATACACATCCCAAGTCCTATAGGCCAATTGGACTGCTATCAGTACTTGGGAAAATCTTTGAAAAAATATTGGTGCAAAGAATTAAATGGCACATTCTACCTAATATTAGCTGCAAACAATACGGCTTTATGCCACAGCGCAGTACCGAGGACTCCCTCTATGATATGATGCAATTCATAAAATTCAAACTCAAAAATAAAGAACTGATCGTAGTCGTATCCTTGGACATAGAGGGAGCCTTCGATAACGCCTGGTGGCCGGCAATAAGATGCAGACTGGCAGAGACGGGGTGCCCGATAAATTTAAGGCGCCTCGTAGACAGTTACTTCAAAGATAGGACAGTCTGCATCAGATACAGCGGGGTAGAATGGGTCCAAAATACCACAAAGGGATGTGTTCAAGGGTCCATAGGGGGTCCTATTTTTTGGAATTTGCTGCTTGACCCATTATTAAAAGAATTAAATGACAAAGGGGAATACTGCCAGGCTTTCGCAGATGACGTTGTCCTGATCTTCTCCGGGGACAAGGCATCGGAAGTGCAGGATCGGACCAACGCAGCACTCGCACATGTCCAGAAGTGGGGAGTCAGAAACAAGCTTAAATTTGCTCCGCATAAAACTAAAGCAATGGTGATTACCAACAAAATTAAGTATGACTCACCACTTCTGAAGATGGGCGGGGAAGATATAGCGTTGACCAAAGAAATTAAAATCTTGGGGCTCACGATTGATAACAAATTGACCTACAACACACATGTAAAAAACGTGTGTCGTAAGGCGCAAAGTCTCTATTGCCAACTATCGAGAGCAGCCAGGATCAGTTGGGGCCTGAACCCGGAGATCATCAGGACAATCTACGTCGCGGTGACGGAGCCGATTATTATGTATGCGGCAAGTGTATGGGCACCAACTACACACAAACGGGAAACCAAAAAGCAGCTCGACATGGTACAACGCGGGTTCGTTCAGAAAATTGTAAAATCTTATAAAACCGTATCTCTACACTCGGTCCTGCTACTTGCGGGGCTGCTTCCTTTGGACCTAAGGGTACGGGAAGCAGCCTTGCTTTATGAAATAAGAAAAGGATATTCCCGGCAAGTGGTGGGGGACCGAGATGTGGAGAGGAAAATAGATTTCTCTAAAATACCTCACCCCGCGAGTCAAGTTGGGCTGCAATTTACATGCCTGGAGGACCGTGCACAAATTGACCAATACGACAACAAAAGCTTAAAAATATACACAGACGGAAGCAAAATAGAGGGGAAAGTCGGCGCTGCGTTATCTATTTGGAATGACGTAGCGGAGACAAGTACCCGAAAAATAAAATTGGAAAATTTCTGCACGGTCTACCAGGCGGAGTTGCTGGCAATACTTGAGGCAACAAACCACGCGCTTAAAGACCAGGCAAAGAGTTGTAACATCTATAGCGACTCAAGATCTGCTCTCGAAACAGTCATCCGCAACGTTTCCCTCCATCCCCTAGTGGCAAAAATTAGAAAAAACATTTCGGAAACACAAAAACAAGGTAAATTAATAAAATTATTTTGGATCAAGGCACACGCAGGATTGGAGGGAAATGAGAGAGCAGATCAATTAGCAAAAGAAGCCGCTCTAAAGCTAAAAAGAAAAGCTGAATATGACAAGTGCCCGATTTCATTCGTCAAGCGTCAGATCCGACAAGAGACGCTTGAGGAATGGAACCGACGCTACATGGAAGGTGAGACGGCCTCCATAACAAAAATATTTTTCCCTGATGTTATAAGCGCTTATCCTATTATAAGAAAACTAAAAATAGACCCACTAATGGTTCAAGTGATGACAGGACATGGCGGGTTCTCAGAATATTTGTATCGGTTCAAGTGCAAGGAGAGCCCGGCATGTACCTGTGATCCAATTAAAGAAGAATCTGTAATTCATATTATAACTGAATGTCCTATATATAGCAAAGAAAGAAATAACATAGAAATAGAACTAGGATTAAGAATAGATAAACATAACATATGTCAAATTGTAGGAAATAAACATATTAGAAATAAGTTTCTCAATTACTGTAAAAGTATAGCAAATGAGGTAGTAAAGAAAAATAAATGAAAATAGAATTAAGGGAAACTGTAAACTATATTATATAGTAATATAAAGTAAACAGTTCCACAAATTAAGAGTAATGTAGTATAAGAAACATTAATAAATATTAAAGTAGGTAATAAAAATGATAGATATAACTTAACTTAGAAATAAGGACCAACTGTAACGAACAAAATAGTAATAAGAATGAATGTAGTAATATAAGACAAGTGTAAACCAAAAATAAGACCTGTAATAGAATGTAAGAATTAAAAAGAAAAAAGCAAAAAAAAAAAAATAAAATAAATAAAAAAAAAAATAGAAAAAAAAAATAAATAAAGAAAAGAAAAGATAAAAAGAAGGAAAAAGTCCCTGATCTCCATGTTAGGGGGAACTAGAAAAAAAAAAACCTAACCTAACCTAACCTAACCTAACCTAACCTAACCTAACCTAACCTAACCTAACCTAACCTAACCTAACCTAACCTAACCTAACCTAACCTAACCTAACATAACCTAACCTAACCTAACCTAACCTAACCTAACCTAACCTAACCTAACCTAACCTAACCTAACCTAACCTAACCTAACCTAACCTAACCTAACCTAACCTAACCTAACCTAACCCAGTACACATCGGAACGTGACATATTCAACATAAGCTCCACGGAGAAATTGCTTAAAAAATAGCAATTTTTGAGCTACGCGAGTGGAAGTGCTGTGAAAAAGTTTTTGAGTGTGCAGTTCATCAGTGTAATTGGGGAGAACTCTGTGCATTGGCTGGTTTAGGAGCAGTAGCCCCTTAACTTTGGGAATAAATAGTGTCGAAACCATCAGCAAAATTGCCAAGTACACATCAGTATTTGAGAGTCGCTATAAAGATCAGTAAAACGGCGAAAAAATCAAGGAAATCGGCCCACAAACGCAGAAGTTATTGACTCCTTAAAATTAACAACTTAACCTCAAACCACGTGGTTGCAACGTGCTTTCAGACGTTGAGGTTAAAGCGAGTCAGTGAACACGAGGCGTCCGGCGACGGTGCAGACTTCAGTGGAGCCTTCGAAGACGGACCGAGGAATCTTTCAAGCATACAATCGCCGCAGCTGGAGACACTTTCAACGGCCATCAGGTAAACCCCGAGGGAACTCCTAGACCCCTTAGTCCTGACTACCCGAGCTTGGACTCATTTGAGTCAGTTTCTCAAGACCCCACCACACATATCACCTCCCCCCCCTTATAACAACCCCTATCCTTGACCCCCCCCCCCACCTTTAACACCCTCTTTCACCCTTCCTACCCTCCTAATCCCTACAATCTTTAATTTTACACCAGATATACGCTCCTTACGAATTCCCCCCCCCCACCCCCCAACTACCAACGCCCCTCATTTTTTATTATACTATATATAAGCTTCCCGTGAATTTACCCCCCCCCCCTCCCCCTCGAGGCTTACCTCTCCCCCGCGAGCCATAACTTGTTTACCAGAGGAGCTAGACCCCCCGTGTAAGGGCTCATTTGAATCAGGAAAAAGAGCTCTACCTTCTGGCCCTTACAGAACTTTGATTTTCCACCATAGTCCGATACCAACCCGGACAATAACACCTCAAGCATTCTCCAGGACTCACAGCATACCAACCGGAGATCCCACAACGGGCTCTTTCTTCGCGTCCATCGTACTCCTCACTGCAATTCAACCATCGAAGAACACCAGCAGTGAGTTCACAAAAAAAAAATATAATAAATATCATTAAATATTAAAAAAAAATATATATATATATAATACTGTATAATATCTTATAAGGCATTACTTATATTTATAGCTACTAAGGCAACTTACAATTAGAGAATCCTTAAATTTTTGTAATTATGTCAGGAAATAAAGTAATCTTGTCGGATGTGGAGACTGCTTCTTCAAACAAGTCTTCTCAAAACCTTTCTGTTGCTCCACCTAGACCTCCACGATCGCTGCGGGAAAAAGTACTGACAAAATCCAGTTTAACAAAAGCAACACCTAGCGAGAAGTTGTCGCAGCCATCATCTCATCTTGCAACAGAAAAACGTCCAGCGGACTCTGCTCCGACAGACGCATCTAAAACAAGCAAAAATGCCTCTTCGCACACCCCCACTCTACGAACTAAAATGTCGCAAACTTCAATTAAAAGCGACAGCTCGATTCGATCCTCCGTTTGTGACCCGGTAGATGCGGCTATCGACAAAGTAGCCAACTGGAAGCAGGAAGAAATTCATCCACTTCCAGTTTTATCCGACGAAGAACTTTCAATCACATCTGCGCCGGAATCACCATTATCGGAGGCACCGGAAAAAGGAAGACCCAGCCTGCTTTTTAACTCCAACAGGCGCTTGGGGGTGGAAATGGATATGGCAACAAAAGAAGCGAACGAAATGCTTCTGAGAGGGAAGGAAGCGCTAGAAATGGCAGGGAATATGAAGAGGGAGTGTAAGTTAACAGCTTTAGAGAGTCTGCAGTCCCTCTACGAGATGGTCCTGGCGCTGTCAGATTCCAGATCTAGACATAAGCATAATCTAGAAAGGGAACGCTCACGCAACGCTCAAGAACTAATGCGAGTGGAGCGAGCCCATAACAAGATCATCACCCAGCTTATGAAGGAAATGGCTTCCGAGCTAGGCCATGCCAGGACAGATATAAAAAATACCCTCCAGGAATCCAAGGCGATACGGGGTTGGTTGAACTTTGAAACCCAAGAGCCCTTCCGTAAAACGAGTGACCTATTCAAAGCTGTGACGGACTTAGACAAGCGCATAGGTGTGATTCAGTCGAACTTGAGTCAGCAGAAGCAAGAAGGTGCAGACAACATCTTATCTCACCTAAGAGTGGACCTTACTGGAGTAAAATCTAGTGTGGAAACACTCAAACTTCAATTGGACGAAATGCGCAGAGTCATCGAAAAGTCCGAAAACAACACCAAGAAGGTTCTGGAGACAGGTCAAAAAACCCTGTTACGCCTGGAGTCACCACCATCCCACCCCTCAGAGGAAATAAATAAAACGTTAGAAAATGAGCTGAACGGAATGAAGAGTTCGCTGAAGGAGATAGATACAAGTATCAGATCCGGACTTTCAATCTTACCTTCAGCGGACTCCAGTAAAATATTCCAAACCAGCATAAGGGAACATCTTCAACCTATAGAAGAACACTTAGGTGCGATGTCATCCGAGCTGAGGACGATGAGAGAGCAGAAGCAACGGGCCTCATCACCTACAGCCCCAAGTCTAGCAACAGAGCTTGCACAAACTGGCGAAGCGGCAACAAAGCCAAAAAAGACATACGCCAGAGTGGCTGCAAGCCCTCCCCTTCCTAAACCCAATCACACGCTCATTATTACATCAACTGATTCCAAAAACACAGCCGAAAACATTATTGAGAGAATCAGGGAGGCTCTAGACACAAAAAAGACTGGAGCCAAAGTAGACAGGGTAAGGAAGGCGAAAAACCAAAAAGTCGTCCTCAGTTGCAACACCAAGGAGGATCTTAACCTTGTCCAAAACAGAGTTAAGACAAATAAAAGTTTAAAAGTAGAGGTTGCCAGAACAAACAATCCCTTGGCGATAATCAGGGACGTGCTATCGTATCACACAGACGTCGAAATCGTAGAAAATATACTGGCGCAGAACAAACACCTTCTGCATGACGTCGATGAGAAAGAGCGAACAGTCAGAGTTCGATACAGGAAAAAGGCGAGGAATCCACAAGAGTGCCATCCTGTCCTTGAGCTCTCTCCAAAAGTGCACAGGCGCTTCATTGATGCGGGTAAAGTTTACATCGGCCTCCAAAGAAGACCAATAATGGATCACTCTCCCCTTGTGCAATGCACAAAATGCCTCGGTTTTGGCCACACAAAAGCAGTGTGCCATGAAAAGGAGGAACTCTGCAGTCACTGCGGAGATACTCACTCATGGGACAAATGCCCGATCAGACTGGAGGGGAGACCCCCCCGATGTAAAAATTGCCTCAAAGCGCACGGCGCCGATACGGACCTGGCACACAATGCTTTTAGCTTTGATTGCCGGGAAAAGCAGAAGTGGGATGCAATAGCACGGTCCCGCATATCTTACTGCTAAGGGCAACCATAATAATATTAACTCCAACATTAGTAGGTCAGACCTCAAAATCATTCAGGTGAACTTGCAACGCTCCAGGGTAGCAACGGCGGAACTACTTCAGGTTGCATCGGATAAAGGAGTGTCGATTGCCATAGTACAGGAACCCTATGTGGGAAAAAATGGCGTTATTAAAGAACATCCCGGCACGCGAGTAGTTCAATGCAGCCTGAATAGACAAAAACCAGTAAAAGCCGCAGTGCTGATTTTCGGAGACCAGCTGGAGATCATCCATGATCCACAGCTGGTTACCGAAACAGAAGCGGCAGTACTTCTCGTTGCAGGAAATTTAAAACTGGGAGTCGTGTCAGTTTACCTCGAGGGAGAGCAAGATATAAATCCCTACCTTAGGCGAATCCAAGCAGCTTGCGCAAAACTACACACAAACAACCTCATAGTGGCTGGAGACATAAATGCTTGGAGCCAATGGTGGGGAAGTAATTCCGAAGATGAAAGAGGCGCGGCATATAACACCTTCCTCAATGAAATGGATCTCCATATTCTGAACACGGGTGACACGCCTACCTTCGAAACATACAGAAGGGGGAGAATTTGTTCGAGCATAGTAGACGTCACTGCTTGCAGTTCGTCACTTCTGGGCAATGTGGAGGACTGGAGAGTGGAGAGAAGCCTAATTACATCAGACCACAACGCGATTATGTTTACACTGCGCACCAAAGCAGTCTTGACACAATTACGGCCCTGTACAACGCGCAAATACAACACCAGAAAGGCAAACTGGTCGGACTTCTCAACACGCTTTAGATCCCTTCTAAAAGAAAGAGCCATAACTCCCACACTAATTGAGGAGGCGGAAATCCATGAGGATCTGGAATCCATCACAATAGCCTACACAAAAGCAATCCAGGAATCTTGTGATGAGACTATTCCGAAAATGGGCATGAGGGGGGTGAATGCAACGCCCCCATGGTGGTCAAAATCCCTCAACCAACTCAAAAAAGAAGTCCATAGGAAAAAAAGACGTATTAGAAATGCGGCACCAAGCAGAAGACAACACGTAATAGACGAATACATAAGTTTTAAACAACAATACATCATAAAAGTTGAGGAGGCGCAAACCGAAAGCTGGAAGGAATTCTGCACGACACAGGAAAGGGAGAGCATGTGGGATAAAATTTACAGAGTTATCCGGAAATCCTCAAGAAGATATGAGGACATGCTCCTAAGAAACATCCAAGGGGAAACTCTGACACCAGAAGAGTCGGCAGAACTCTTGGCCCAAACATTTTACCCTGACGACTGTGTGGAAACAGATCAGCCATACCACACCAAAATACGAGAGCTGACGGAAATCAACAAAGACCTAGGTTTGTCAGAAGATGACCCACCTTTTGCAGAAGCGGAGCTTGAATCAGTGTTACAAACACTAAACCCCAAAAAAGCCCCTGGACCAGATGGGCTAACAGCTGACATCTGCTCCGCTGCAATAAACTGCAACAGGAAGGTATTCTTAGCGATAGCCAACAAGTGCTTGAAATTGGCGTACTTTCCCAAGCAGTGGAAAACTGCACACGTGGTCATCATCCGTAAGCCAGGAAAGGATGACTATACACATCCAAAGTCATACCGACCAATAGGTCTTCTGTCAGTACTCGGAAAAATAGTCGAGAAGTTGATGGTGGGCCGACTCCAGTGGTACATCCTCCCAACTCTTAATAAAAACCAGTATGGGTTCATGCCTCAACGTGGTACTGAGGACGCCCTCTATGATCTATTGAAATATATCAATAACGAAGTGAGGAATAAGAAGATCGTCCTTGTTGTTTCATTAGATATAGAGGGAGCCTTTGACAACGCATGGTGGCCAGCATTAAAACTGCAACTAGCCAAAAAGAAATGTCCCAAAAACCTCTACGATATGGTTGGCTCTTACCTTCAAGATCGAAAAATCGTAATTAACTATGCCAGAACAACGAGTGAGAGGGGAACTACAAAGGGCTGTGTTCAAGGATCTATCGGTGGACCAACCTTTTGGAATGTTATCCTAGACTCACTGCTGCACCAACTTACGAACGAAGGGGTGTATTGTCAGGCATTTGCAGATGACGTTGTCTTGGTGTTCTCGAGTCACTCAACGAGTGCCCTGGAGCAACAGGCCAATGACACTTTAAAAAGAGTAAAGAAGTGGGGAACCCAGAACAAGTTAAAGTTTGCAGCGCATAAAACAAATGCAATGCTTGTCACTAAAAAACTTAAATTTGACCACCCCAACCTGCAAATGTCCGGCAGCAGAGTAAACCTCGTAGAGGAAATTAAAGTACTCGGTCTCATCATTGACCGTGGACTCACCTTTAAGCCACATGTAGCAGCCGTATGCAAAAAAGCGGCTGACATATACAAACAGCTTGCATGCGCGGCCAAGGTGACCTGGGGTCTCAATGGTGAGATTGTAAGGACAATATACGTTGCAGTCGTCGAACCCATAGTGATGTACGCTTCGAGCGCGTGGTCCTCAGCAACAGAACTTCAGATGATCAAAGACCAACTCAACACGTTGCAAAGGGGCTTCGCGCAGAAGATCTGTAAAGCGTACCGCACGGTATCTCTCACTTCCGCGCTTGCCATCTCGGGTCTGCTTCCGTTAGACCTGAGAATAAAAGAAGCGTCCAACTTGTACCAAACCAGGAAACAAGGCACACTGGACTATTTACCGCCAGGAAGAGAGCTTGAAAACCGTGTAAATCACTTGGATCAACCTCATCCCTCTAAACTCGTCAAATTGGAATATGAGCTACTGGAAACAATCGAAAACACAAACCTCCACCAACTAACCGGCCCTCACATATACACCGATGGAAGTAAGATAGAAGGGAGGGTCGGAGCAGCTTTAACGTGGTGGGAAGATGGCAGGGAGATCAGTAGTTTCACCTTTAGACTGGATCCATCCTGTACAGTTTTCCAATCGGAGCTCTATGCCTTGCTCAGGGCGACCAAACTAGCAGAATCGAGCACTGAACCTGTCGTAAACATCATGAGCGACTCGAGATCTTCGCTCGATCTGCTGGCGAACCCTAAAGCAAGCCATCCCCTATCAAAGGCCATCCAAGAAAGCATAGGGAAGATGAGAAAAGAGGGAAGAGTGATACGGCTGTTTTGGTTGAGGGCTCATGTAGGCACGTCTGGAAATGAGAGAGCTGATGAGCTCGCCAAGGCGGCGGCACTCCGGGAGACAGCCACTCTAGACTACGACAAAATCCCCATGTCCTACGTTAAAAAGAAAATCAGAGAGGAAACCGTTCGAATCTGGCAGGACAGATACGAGACCTCGACCACTGGGCAAGTCACCAAAATATTCCTACCGGATGTTGCAATTGCATACCGGATAGTGAGAAAAACGAAGTTGACACCCACACATGTACAAGTGTTAACAGGACATGGTGGAATTGCGGAGTACTTGCACCGCTTTAAGCTTAAGGATACACCAGGGTGCGAGTGCGATCCCAATGTCAGTGAGTCAGTGTGGCATGTGATTCTGGAGTGTCCCCGCTATCAGGCGGCACGTCTGGATCTCGAGTTTTGCATTAACACCAATCTTGACAAGTCTGACCTACACAGAATCATCGAAGACGAAGACAAAAGGCCCAAATTTCTGGCATTCGTAGAGTCCATCTTTCGCGCTGCTGCAAAGCGTAACGCCACAAACTATCCATTCCCCAGGCAGCAGCAAACCGAATTCGCAGAGGTCTCCGTAAAAGAGAAGAGCATCCCAGCCAATAAAGCAGAACATCAGCTATTAGCATGCGCTGAAAGAGGTAACCCAGGCCTGAGAATTCGAGGAGTAGCTCTCTTCATGGATAACAACACAGAGCGTTTCGGCTTAAGTTTTTGCTTAACAACTGGCCGAAACTATGTCAAAATATCTCCCGGTCTCGCAAGCTTACTAAACGGCAGTACTCTCAAAACGAGCATGAAGCGCAAAACATATGAGGCGCTAGTTGAAATAGAGGTTGCAAAGCAACGATGTCGAATAGTAAGATCGAAAAACAAAACGATCTTGCTGTTCACATGGAGCGAAGAAAAAACCCCATTCGCCCAGGCATGCTCACTGCTAACGAGACTCGGTGAGGAGGAGACAGCTGTCATACCCCGCATCATAAGTGTGGATGCCATGGTGGTCCTATATGAGAAAGGTGAAGTCATGGACCACATTGGTTGCATAAAAGCCTCAAACAAACATGAAATAGTCGTGTATGAGGATAGGGGTGAAAACCTGAGCTTCCTCAAACATCATGACTCGACAAAGGCAACCCAACATCTTGTAGCAAATTCAGAGACACTTAGTGGCTCAGAACGCCTGCAACTGAAAACGGCCAAAGAAAAGGCCGCAGCCAGGGAAAAACTTAGCAAAAGTTCTGAGTCACAAAGCGGGGTAAGTGCACTAATTAAAACCATCGGTGCAGCGGCCCAGAGTATTCCAGGAAGAGCAATGCGAAAGTTGAGTAAGTTAAGACAAGCCGATAACTTAATAAGAGAGCCTCCAAGAGTACTCAAGAAATCCAAACCCACCCACACTAGACCCTGCTCGGGACGTGTCAGCCCTCCAAGACTTCTACCGGCGGTCGAGCCTAAAGACCACATAATCAACGCTTTCCTAGAGTTTAAGGCCCTCATAAAAGCAACTCTTGAGGTGAACCAAACTACTTGCAAGAATATCTTACAAAGTTTCCACCTCGGTAGTCATGAGTTCCTTGGAGTGCAGCTCGAGGAAGCAGAGGCCGCAATTTATGACAACAAAACATCTACTGTCATAAAAGGTAAAATGGGTCATCACATGGCGGCTTATAGCGGGTCGGCGGGCTTCGTAGCCTTGGATGAGGAGGAGACAGAACGACAGGGAAGATTAGTATTCAAAACCCCACCCAACGACCCTATTGTGGTCACCGCCCGTTGTACCAGGGTGATGCTAGAGGACAGGATCCTGAAAATGGCGGAAACCATCTCGGGAGCCTGTGCATTGGGAGATCCTTGGGAAAACTGGACGGTGCCGACGATAAATTGGGTCAATGGAGTCCCGGGATGTGGCAAAACAACTTGGGTTATAAACCAATTCGATGCGGAGGATGATTTTATTGTCACAACAACAACAGAAGCAGCTAAAGATCTTAGAGAAAAGTTAGCCAACCGCATAGCCACTGACGCAAAAACAAAAGTGCGCACTATGGCCTCAGTTTTAGTAAATGGTATGAGAAGGCAAAAGGGAAGATGTACTCGACTTTTAGTCGACGAAGCTCTCATGAACCATTTCGGGGCCATAGTAATGGCAATGCGGCTAAGTGGAGCCGAAAAAATACTGCTTTTTGGTGACATCAATCAACTCCCTTATATCGACAGGGAAAACCTCTTTGCGATGCAATATACTCGCCCAAGCCTCGTAACCACTATCAGCCAAGAGCTCCTGTGTACGCACCGGAATCCGATCGATGTGGCATATGCCCTGAATGAAATCTACAGTGGCATTTATTCATCCAGATCTCAGGTGCACTCACTAGAAAGGAAGAGGTACACGGGAGCCGTCATACCAGGTACCGTGCCCGACACCTTATATCTTGTATTTACGCAAGCAGAAAAGGAGTCCCTTACCAGCCAGGGATATGGTTCGGGTCCCGGGTCACGAATTTTAACCGTACATGAGGCCCAAGGTCTCACATACGGGAGAGTGGTCATAATGAGGACAACAACAGAGAAGCTCAAAATTTATGAAAGCGTCCAACATGCAGTAGTGGCAGTGTCCAGGCACACAGAAAGCTGTGTTTATTACACGGACGATTGCGACGATGCAACTGGAAGGCTGGTTGAGAGCGCAATGGCTGCGACAACGAAAAGAATCAAAGAATATAATCTGAAAATGGCAATTAGAAACAGAGACGAAGCGATTGTGGAAGCCCTGTCAACAGATATCACAAACATTTAAAGATGGAGCACTCTCCACGATATTAAGTACAAGGAAAAGGAAAAAAAAAAAAAATCTGGTAACATAAAAATTTACATAGCATGTAAGGCCATGTACATTAAGCACGTAGATTATGTTGATGACTACATAAGGGGAAAAAAAAAAAAAAAAAAAAAAAAACATAAAACACAAAGTGGGTCGACAATTATTATGTTTAAACATCAAAAAAAAAGATAAGTAACAACGATGCCCACAAAAAAAAAAAAAAAAACCAAAAAAAAAAAACAAAACAAAAATAATAATGAAAAAAAAATATTATAAAAAAATATAGCGATTAAGTGCATGTCGCATGTAAGCATATTAGTTTGCAGACCTTAAGTATGTAAGATAATAGAAATATAAAAAAAAAAAAATACAAAAAAATACAAAAAAAAAAATCCAAAAAAATATATATATATGTGAACTCACTGCTTAGGCTTAAATATTTAAGTAATGTAAGTAGTGTAAGGAGTATATTTATAACAGTATTTTAAAAGTTAATAAAATAAAGTAAAGCAAAAAAAGGTACGGACTTCGAGTCTGTAGAGTAAACTTATTGTAATAAAAAAAAAAAAAAAACCTAACCTAACCTAACCTAACCTAACCTAACCTAACCTAACCTAACCTAACCTAACCTAACCTAACCTAACCTAACCTAACCTAACCTAACCTAACCTAACCTTCATACGAAACTAGTTCAGTTATGGCAAAATAAAAACCTAAATGCTGCAGTAATAAAAGAAATAGACAGCAAAATGGCACTGGAAAGCCACATTAAAAACTACACAAACTCAATAGTTGATGCCTGTGAAGACAGTATGCCGAGATTGAGCGGTAAGAAGAGGATGGAGTTGCCCTGGTGGACCGAAGAGCTCAGTGAGCTCAAAAGGGAAGTCGCCAGAAAAAAGCGTCGAATATCCTACGCGGCGCCAGTTCAAAGAGAATGGGTCGTCGAGCAATACATAACTTGCAAAGAAAAATACCGGTTGGAAATGAAAAGGGCCCAGACGTCTAGTTGGAAACAATTTTGCAGCAAGCAGGAAAAGGAGTCCATGTGGGATGGGATTTACAGAGTGATTGGTAGAACAGGAGTAAGGCAAGAGGAGATTCCTTTAATCTGCGACGGTGTCAACGTGGGGAACAAAGAATCTGCCAGGATCCTAGCGGATAGTTTCTATCCAGAGGATGAAACTGAGGACGAAAATGCGGACCACAGGAAGATTAGGGAGCTAGCGAGCAGAGTAAACGTAGGATCGCAAGGTGAACTATGCGACCCACCTTTCACGAAGGAAGAAATGATATGCTCCGCATCTAGTTTCAATCCCAAAAAGGCTCCTGGAATAGATGGACTAACAGCAGATATTTGCAATGCTGCCATCACTCTGAACACCGATTTGTTCCTGGCTTTGGCGAATAAGTGCCTCGAATTGGCATGCTTTCCAAAGCTATGGAAGGGAGCCGTGGTGGTTGCATTACCAAAGCCGGGAAAGGAGAACTACACGCATCCCAAGTCCTATAGACCTATTGGCCTACTGCCAGTTCTTGGCAAGATACTTGAAAAAATGTTGATCAGAAGGATTAGATGGTACACCACGCCGACCATCAGCCACAAGCAATACGGCTTTCTACCCCAACGTAGTACCGAGGACTCCCTCTATGACATGATGCAGTGTATTAGAAATGAGTTGAAGCTCAAAAAACTGATCGTGGTGGTATCATTGGACATAGAGGGAGCCTTCGACAATGCTTGGTGGCCGGCAATACGCTGCAGACTGGCGGAGACGGAGTGCCCAGTGAATCTGAGGCGACTGATAGATAGCTATCTTGAGGATAGAACAGTACGCGTCAGGTTTGCTGGAGCAGAATGGTCGAAAAACACGACAAAGGGGTGCGTGCAGGGCTCAATCGGCGGTCCCACCCTATGGAACATATTATTGGATCCGTTGTTGAAAGAAGTGGGGTTGATGGGGGAGCACTGTCAGGCGTTTGCGGATGATGTGGTCCTCATTGTCTCCGGAGACACGGCACTGGAGGTGGAGAGGCGAACAAATGCTGTCCTCGGGCATGTTTGGAGCTGGGGAGTCAGAAACAAACTACGTTTCGCGCCACATAAAACCAAGGCCATACTATTTACAAATAAACTAAAGTACGACTCACCAGCTCTAACCATGGGTGGGGAGGCCATAGAATACTCCCAAGAAATTAAAATACTCGGTCTGACTATTGACCGAAAATTAACGTTTAATAGGCACATAAAAAATGTATGTAGGAAGACCCAGACAATTTATGGCCAACTCTCAAGAGCCGCAAAAATAAACTGGGGTCTGAATTCGGAGATAGTGAGGACCATATACTTGGCGGTGGTAGAGCCGATAATTCTCTATGCAGCGAACGTTTGGGCACCGGCGACCAAAAAGGTGGAAACGAGAAAATTATTAAACTCAGTGCAACGCGGCTTCGTGCAGAAGATAGTTAAAGCTTATAGAACCGTCTCACTGAATTCAGCCCTCCTTCTGGCTGGGCTGCTCCCCCTAGATTTAAGGATCCGGGAGGCGGCACTTCTGTATGAAATTAAAAAAGGATATTCGAGGGAGGTAGTAGGTGATCGGGATCTGGAGGGAATGGAAGCATATACAGAATTGCCGCATCCCGCGGACCTGGTGGGGCCGAAATTCATATGTCTGGGCGACGGTGCACAAGTGGAGCAAACAAATAACGCCGAGCTCACCATCTTTACTGATGGGAGCAAAATCGAAGGGAAAGTGGGTGCGGCGCTGTCCATTTGGGACAGCGCGGCTGAAACGAGTACCAAAAAATTTAAACTAGATCACTATTGCACCGTTTACCAGGCGGAGCTGTTGGCCCTGCATGAGGCCACTAAATTTGCACTTCAGTCTTCTGCACGAAGTTGCAACATATACAGCGACTCCAGATCAGCCCTGGAGACTATCACCAGGAGCGATTCCCTTCACCCCTTGGCGGTGAGGGCAAGAGAAAATATAAAAAGGATTGAAGAACATGGAAAGTCACTTGCTCTGCACTGGGTTAAAGCACATGCGGGGGTGGAGGGGAATGAAAGGGCTGACATTTTGGCAAAAGAAGCCGCTTTGAGGACCAAAACCAAAGCATATTACGACAAATGTCCAATTTCATTCGTCAAGCGCCAAATTAGGATGAACTCGCTTGACGAGTGGAATAGGAGATATAGAGAAGAGAGTACGGCCACCACTACCAAGATTTTCTTTCCGGACGCTCTCGATGCTTACCCTATTCTTAGGAAAACCGAACTGGACCCACTGTTAACGCAGGTGCTAACAGGACATGGCGGGTTCTCTGAGTATTTGTACCGTTTCAAATGCAAAGAGAGCCCCTCATGTACCTGTGATAGAGAACATTTAGAAACGGTAATACACCTCATTACAGAGTGCCCTAGAAATTATAGAGCAAGAAAAGAAATAGAATTAAAACTTAAAATAAAAATAAATAGAGAGGAAATACACATAATAATGAAAGACAAAGAAAATAGAGCTAAATTCATAGAATATTGCAAGCGTATCGCGAAAATAGCTATAGATAGAAATAAGTAGATAATAAAGGGAACTTGAATATGTATGTAAGAATATATAACGCAAGTCCCAAAATAAATAGAAATTAATAAATAAAGAAAATTGTAATAAGTAAATAATAAAATAGTTATAAGAAAAGGAATTTTAAAATATATGTAGTACATATAGAGTAATTTCCATTTAAATTGTAATAAGCTATAAAAAGGAACAAAAATATAATGTAGTAGATGTAAGTTAGCGATACGAAAAGTAAATAAGTATAGAATTATATACATTAGAGATACCTAGCAAGTAAGAAAATAAAGCTTTATAGGATACTGTAATAAGTAAATTTAAAAGGAAATAAACGCAATGTGGTGGTAGGAAAATATGTAAAGCAATATGTATAGCAATAAGGGATAGAGATAAGAAATAAAATAAAGCTATCAAATACAAACAAAAATAAATAAAAGTCAAAAAGAACATTGACGAATAAACAAAAAGAGCGCAAGGTCCCTGATCTCCCATGTCAGGGGAAAAAGATTAAAAAAAAAAAAAAAAAAAAAAAAAAAAAAAAAAAAAAAAAAAAAAACCTAACCTAACCTAACCTAACCTAACCTAACCTAACCTAACCTAACCTAACCTAACCTAACCTAACCTAACCTAACCTAACCTAACCTAACCTAACCTAACCTAACCTAACCTAACCTAACCTAACCTAACCTAACCTAACCTAACCTAACCTAACCTAACCTAACCTAACCTAACCTAACCTAACCTAACCTAACCTAACCTAACCTAACCTAACCTAACCTAACCTAACCTAACCTAACCTAACCTAACCTAACCTAACCTAACCTAACCTAACCTAACCTAACCTAACCTAACCTAACCTAACCTAACCTAACCTAACCTAACCTAACCTAACCTAACCTAACCTAACCGAATCAACTACATCTTTGCTTATAACTTTGCTAAAAATAGGTCTTTTTCGTTCAAATCTTCTCTAAATAATAGAACTAATTACTCCTCGTATTCCCCTATAGTTTTCATAATAAATTTTCACCGCAATATAATTAATTTTCACATTTTCCATCCATTTTTTAAATAAATTCACAAATAAAAACATAAATTCATCTATAATTCGACTGAAAATTGCCCTTTTCCGATTAAATTTTCTATATAGATAGTATAACTAACTGCCCCCCGTATTTTTATAAAGTTTTCTTGGCAAATTCTGAACGTTACATATATAAATTTTCATATTTTCAGTCCTTTATTTACGAAATTTCATTAATAAAAACATCAATTCACCTATAACTCGGCTGAAAATCAGCCTTTTCCGTTCGAATTTTCTCCTAAAGTAGTGTAATTAACTGCCCCACGTATTTACATATAGTTCTCTTAGTAAATTTTCGACGATAAATTATTGATTTTCGCATAATTCGTTTTCTAATAGTTCTATTTTCATAAAAATTTAAAAATTTTCAAATCTTTGTTTCTTTCGCTCATTTTGCTTCTGTTAGGTCCGTCCCGTGTAGATATAGCCATCCGCACTCAAATTTTATAAATAAAACACACAGAATTGGAAAAAATCGCCCCCCCACCCTCCCTGCTTTTCCTACTTAAGTAGACTTGTAGGAATTCTATATCGATTTTTATTTATATCGATTTTTAATTTATATCGATTTTTTTATTTTTATCGATTTTATTGTTTCTTGAACCTGGGAGTAAAAACAACCAGTTCAGACAAGAATCGATTTTCGAACCACTCAGTTTTCACTACCTAAGTTGTCCTGTATCATACAAATGTCAACTTCGAAAAATAATTGTTCTGAACATAGCCAAGAATCGATCCTTCCGACTACCCGGGTTGAAGATCCCACCAATATCACTGACGACGATTACGAAGTGGCACGATCCGATTCAGGTTCCAATTTTAACGAAGGATACCTTGCAAAAATTATTGAAAATATAAATTTTATTCAGCAAAATCTAGACGGTAATAGAAGCGTTACGCGCCAGAATAAAGAAAACATAAAGAAATCGCTTGATGAAATTAATCGTAGCTCTCAACAGTTGTTCGATCAGGTAAAAACTATTTTACGCCACTCTATCTCATCAGCTGAAAACAAAACCGTTTCCATCATAAGGAACACTATCAAGGAAGAACTCTCTAAATTTACCCATAAACCTCAACAACACTTCACACAGCCATTGCAACTTCCTCTTCGACAAATTCCAGCCACAAAATCACCGCAATCTTAAGCAAACGCTGTAAAATCCACTACGCATTCAAAGCGACCTATTCCTACAACAAAACCGGCCATCATTGTTAGTGCAAAGCAACCAGTTTCCTCCCCACAAGAAACCGTTAGTGCGTGGAGGAAAAGTATCCACTTTAAAAATTATACATTTAGCCCTGCTGAGGTCAAACAAGTCTCTAATAACAAAATTCGGGTAGAATTTGACACTCAGGAACAAAGAGACAAAATTATTGAAGCCATAAATTGTCCCGAAAGTTTGGTCAAAGCTGACATTGCCAAAAAGTTAAAGCCTATGTTAATATTAAAGGGCATTCATATCGACACACCTGTGACTGAGCTTAAGGACATTATCATCAATCAGAATCCCACCATAAAAAACCTTGTTAAGACACCTGAAGATATATCCTACCGTTTTATGCGCAATAATAAAAACAAAAAACTTTATAACACAGTTTTCATGGTCACTCCGCAAATCTGGAGAACGGCGGTAGAACTTCAAAAACTAAATATTGACCATCAAAGAGTACACGTAGAAGACCACCCCGCGTATCTTCAGTGTTACAAGTGCTTACTATTCGGTCACACCAAAAAACACTGCCCAGAAGATAAATTACATTGCTCTCACTGCTCGTCATCCGGCCATTCCTACAAAGACTGTCCGGACAAAAAAGAAGTTTCCAAAATCGATTGTTATAACTGCATAGCACACAATAAAAAATATAATCTGAATCTAAACACTAAGCATAGTGCTACATCATTGCGTTGTCCTCGTATACAAAAACAAATTGAAAGTTGCAAAAATAGAACTGACTATGGATGTTAATAATATGGCAACAAAAATGATTACAAACCACCCGCCATTAAAGTGTCTACAAATTAATCTGGACAGAGGCTACATAGCAACACAGGAAGCGCTTAAATACATTAATGACACCCAAATTGATATAGTATTTATTAGCGAACCATACGTTGGAAAAAACACATATATGAAACCTTGTCCTAACTATAATATTTACCAATTCCCAACAGATCGTCACGTTAAAGCATGTATGCTCATAAGGCATAATATTGGATGTACACTTGGAATGTCCGAATATTCTACGTCAAACCTTTGTATAGTAGAAATAAAAATCCGCGGTAAGAAAATATACTTGATTAGTGCGTATGTCGAACCAAGAAACGATGAAATTAATACTCTCAATTCATTAGAAATGTTTCTACAAAAGAATTCACACTGTATCCACATTATTGGTGGAGACTTCAATGGTTGGCATCCTTTGTGGGGTTCACCTCGAGCCAACCGACGAGGAAATAGTATTGTAGATCTTATCACAACGAATGATCTCATTATTTGTAATTCTGGTAGTCATCCAACTTTTGAAACCATAACTCATGGCATACACCGGGAATCGATTATTGATCTCACGCTCACACTCAACTCGCCACCAAATCAAGTACTAAACTGGAAAATTACCAAAGACCCAAGTCCATCATCAAGTCATAATGGTATCATCTTTGATTTACACATAAATAAAAACTCTTTAATTAAAGCAAAGAAACTTTCAACCTACAAATATAACACGAAAAACATAAAATGGGACCAGATAAAAGATGTATTTAAAAAAGAAATTTGCGAACACTTAAACTTAAATATTAATATTGAACAATTAAATTCTTCAGAGCTCGAAAATTACGTGTCAAAATTAACTTTAGCTATACAAAATGTCTGCAAGAAGTTATTTTCACAAAAATGCAATTTCACACAGAGAGCCCCGTGGTGGAGTGATAAACTAGAGGAGTTAAAACAAAAAGTATTAAAGAATCATCACAAACTACAGAAATTAAAACGCGGCAAAAAATCCCTGACGGAGGCATTAATTGAAAAGGAATCACTAAAAAATGAATATTCACAAGCAATCAGTGCTGCATCTACAGAACACTTCAGAGAATTTTGTAACAAACAAGGAAAGGAGGACGTTTGGAGTGTTACGAACAGGTTGCTTAAATCAACACCTTTATCACAACCTCCTTCAACCCTCAAAAATAAATCTGGACATTACACCTGTACTACCCAAGAGACCGCTGAAACTTTTCTTAAGGAATATTTCCCTGAAGATGAACCCGACACAGATCCACGGCACATTAAAATAAGAAAACTCTCTGAAAAAATACCAGAAACACCACCAGAGCCCTTATTCACAACAGACGAAGTGCTACATGCACTGGCTTCCATGAACCCTAATAAGGCACCAGGTCTCGACAATCTTACTGCTGATATATGTACATTTTTTACCAAATTATTCCCTTCTATTGTAACCAACCTGATGAATAGATGTCTACAACTCGCATACATTCCAAAAGCTTGGAAAATAGCCTATATAAAAGTTATACCAAAATCCCACAAAAACGAACTAAGTACATCCTCATACAGACCTGTAGGACTCATAAATGTCTTCGGTAAGGCTCTTGAAAAACTGATCGTCAAACGGCTTAAACATCACTTGTATACTACCGGCGCCATGAGCAACCTGCAATTCGGGTTTAAAGAACAAACGTCAACTGCTAATGCAATACAAAAGGCACTTGATGTAATTCGGGACGCTAAAGCCAAAAAACTACAAGTACTTGCTATATCTCTTGACATACAATCCGCATTTAATAATGCATGGTGGCCAGCAATCTTTCACAGACTTAAAACTACACACTGTCCTTCTAATATTTACAAACTATTACAAAACTATGTTCAAGATCGAACGGTCAAGCTTGATTTTGCAGACAGTTCAGCTACTAGACCTATGTACCGGGGTTGCATACAAGGTTCGGTGTGTGACCCTATGCTGTGGAATCTGATGCTAGATGAGCTACTAATGTCTGAACTACCACAGGGATGCCATCTTCAAGCTTTTGCTGATGATATTCTACTAATTACTCAATCAAAAGACATAAGAACTCTTGAAAAGATTACTGAGGATGCGCTCACTAAAATAGTTAATTGGGGAAATAGTATCAAACTTAAATTTGGCCCACAAAAAACACAGATTATATCGTTCACCAATAAAGCCCGCAAATGTCATATAACGATGAATAATCAACCGCTTTCATTTTCTCGACAAATCAAATATCTAGGGGTCATCATAGATCAAAAACTAAATTTTATTAAACACGCTGAACACACAGTAAATAAAGCTTATAACCTCTTTCAAAAGCTTTCTAAATTCATAAAACCTACCTGGGGGATAAATCCCGAGAATGTCCGTACTATCTACAATGCTGTCATAGAGCCAATAATATGTTATGCTGCAAGCATATGGCGCCCGGCACTAAAATACAAATATATTCAAAAACGCCTGCTCTCCCTGCAACGAAATTTCGCAATAAAAATTATAAGAGGTTTTCGAACCCTAAGTACTGCCACTGCTATCTCCCTAGCACAACTACCTCTATTAAATATTAAAATAGAAAACTTTGCTGATTTAGAAATAACCAAATACCAACAAACATCTAAATTCCTCCCAAATGATATACAATTGGAAATTCCTGCTACACCAGCGGAACTCCTGCACCCATCTAAAAGAATAGCAATAAAGTTTCTTGAAGTCACATGCCAGGAAGAAATTGAACAACAGGTTAGAAACACTACAACAAAAATATTTACAGATGGTAGTAAAGGTGAAAACGGAGTTGGGGCTGCCTTTGTAATCCAGCCAACACAAGGTCCAAATATAACAAAAAAATATAAATTGCACAATACTTGCTCTGTTTTTCAAGCCGAACTGTTTGCCATTCTGCAAGCAACACATTGGGTAATTGAAAGCAAAATTATTGACAACGTAATAGTCTCTGATAGCAAATCCGGCCTACTAGAAATAAGCAACCCGGACACTACAAATTCAATAGCTGTTAAAATTCATCAAAATATAATCCGTATACAAGCCCAAAATCAAATAATTCGATTCATTTGGGCAAAAGCCCACAACAACATCCATGGGAACGAGCTAGCTGATGCAGCAGCAAAAGCAGCCACAAATTTATGTAAAGCCCCAGACTATGCCAAATTTCCAATAAGTTACATCAAGCAAATACACAAGAAAAATTTAGCTATAGCAACTGAAAACTATTATAATGAACCTTCAAACTGTACCTATCTCAAATCTTGGTGTCCAACATATGAAACACTCCAAAATGTTTTGGAGAAAATCAAACCTTGCTTCTACACTACACAAATATATTCGAATCATGGTTTCCATAAATGTTATCTACACAGGTTCAAAATAAGTCCTAACGATCAGTGTCCTTGTGATGGAAACACACCACAAACTATAATTCACTTAATAAAACAATGCCCTAAGTTCGCTACAAGTAGACTAGACCATGAAATAACCTGCCAAAATCTAAGAATAAATAATATCTATAACTTAAGAGATATAGTTAAAAAAGAATCTACCACAAATACATTTATGCAACACGTAAAAGCAATTATTAAGTCTTTAAAAAAGTTCAATTCAAACTTAACACAATAGAACAAATAATCGAATGTGATACAACTACCCTAAACAAATTAAACATCCTAAAGAAAAAATAAAATCTGTACTATATAACTGAAAAATATAACAATCTAAATAGCGCATATTGTATACCAGAAGCATAATGCGTTATTTAAGAAAATATCAAATCGCTTACAATGAAAAAAAAAAAAAAAAAAAAAACCTAACCTAACCTAACCTAACCTAACCTAACCTAACCTAACCTAACCTAACCTAACCTAACCTAACCTAACCTAACCTAACCTAACCTAACCTAACCTAACCTAACCTAACCTAACCTAACCTAACCTAACCTAACCTAACCTAACCTAACCTAACCTAACCTAACCTAACCTAACCTAACCTAACCTAACCTAACCTAACCTAACCTAACCTAACCTAACCTAACCTAACCTAACCTAACCTAACCTAACCTAACCTAACCTAACCTAACCTAACCTAACCTAACCTAACCTAACCTAACCTAACCTAACCTAACCTAACCTAACCTAACCTAACCTAACCTAACCTAACCTAACCTAACCTAACCGTAAATGGTATGAGAAGGCAAAAGGGAAGATGTACTCGACTTTTAGTCGACGAAGCTCTCATGAACCATTTCGGGGCCATAGTAATGGCAATGCGGCTAAGTGGAGCCGAAAAAAATACTGCTTTTTGGTGACATCAATCAACTCCCTTATATCGACAGGGAAAACCTCTTTGCGATGCAATATACTCGCCCAAGCCTCGTAACCACTATCAGCCAAGAGCTCCTGTGTACGCACCGGAATCCGATGGATGTGGCATATGCCCTGAATGAAATCTACAGTGGCATTTATTCATCCAGATCTCAGGTGCACTCACTAGAAAGGAAGAGGTACACGGGAGCCGTCATACCAGGTACCGTGCCCGACACCTTATATCTTGTATTTACGCAAGCAGAAAAGGAGTCCCTTACCAGCCAGGGATATGGTTCGGGTCCCGGGTCGCGAATTTTAACCGTACATGAGGCCCAAGGTCTCACATACGGGAGAGTGGTCATAATGAGGACAACAACAGAGAAGCTCAAAATTTACGAAAGCGTCCAACATGCAGTAGTGGCAGTGTCCAGGCACACAGAAAGCTGTGTTTATTACACGGACGATTGCGACGATGCAACTGGAAGGCTGGTTGAGAGCGCAATGGCTGCGACAACGAAAAGAATCAAAGAATATAATCTGAAAATGGCAATTAGAAACAGAGACGAAGCGATTGTGGAAGCCCTGTCAACAGATATCACAAACAGTTAAAGATGGAGCACTCTCCACGATATTAAGTACAAGGAAAAGGAAAAAAAAAATCTGGTAATATAAAAATTTACATAGCATGTAAGGCCATGTACATTAAGCACGTAGATTATGTTGATGACTACATAAGGGGAAAAAAAAAAAGAAAAAAAAAACATAAAACACAAAGTGGGTCGACAATTATTATGTTTAAACATCAAAAAAAAAGATAAGTAACAACGATGCCCACAAAAAAAAAAAAAAACAAAAAAAAAAAAAAAATAATAATGAAAAAAAATATTATAAAAAAAATATAGCGATTAAGTGCATGTCGCATGTAAGCATATTAGTTTGCAGACCTTAAGTATGTAAGATAATAGAAATATAAAAAAAAAATACAAAAAAAAAAATCCAAAAAAAAAATATATATGTGAACTCACTGCTTAGGCTTAAATATTTAAGTAATGTAAGTAGTGTAAGGAGTATATTTATAACAGTATTTTAAAAGTTAATAAAATAAAGTAAAGCAAAAAAAGGTACGGACTTCGAGTCTGTAGAGTAAACTTATTGTAATAAAAAAAAAAAAAAAAAAAAAACCTAACCTAACCTAACCTAACCTAACCTAACCTAACCTAACCTAACCTAACCTAACCTAACCTAACCTAACCTAACCTAACCTAACCCAACCTAACCTAACCTAACCTAACCTAACCTAACCTTTTTTTTTTTTTTTTGGTACATGGGGAAATGCCTACGCATACCCGCCTCGCGGGGGCAAGGACGGGTTATGTCGGACTCGCACCGACTAAAACCCCATGGTGTTCCACCTTTGTCGCATATTGGCAGGGCTACGGGAACGCTTTCGCACACATCCGCGGCCCTGCTAGCGCCTGCCGCCCCATGGCAGCACCTCCTCGGGAGAGGAAAATTCCTCCCCGTTCTCCTTCACAGGTAAGGCGCACCAGAACACATGGCGCGCCTTCCTCCACGGCCTCCAATTACGTCTGTGCAACAGACGCCCCCGCGTCCGATGCACAAAGGCCATGGGGCCAGGAAAAACGAGCACTTAGAAGTACTAGCCTTCCCGACCCCAGCGGCGGATCTGGTCTATGGCTCCGCCGCTAACCAAGATTCGGCTGCGGAGGGTAGGGAGAGCGGCGCCTCGCAATACCGACAATCCTCTCCCCCCGCAGCCCCACCACCACCGCATCAACGGTGCGGCCCCGTTTGAGTCGCGGAGGATAGGGCGAGTGGCGCATCGCCATACCAACACTCCTCTTCCTCCGCGACTCCACCTCGGCTGCAGCGGAAGAGGGTGCGCGAGTCCCCACTCGCTGCAGTCCACCAGCACACATCCAAAGTGGGCTCCCCAAGCCCACTCGGAGTGGCCACCTCAGGCCGGCCCTTCACCTCGGGCTAGCCGATGGGTTCCTCTTTGTTCACCGTGGGAGACCAAGCCACGGCTACTAAGCCCCCCCGCCACGACAAGGCGGGAACCCGTTCGGGGGGGAACCTAACCTAACCTAACCTAACCTAACCTAACCTAACCTAACCTAACCTAACCTAACCTAACCTAACCTAACCTAACCTAACCTAACCTAGATCTGGAATCTGACAGCGCCAGGACCATCTCGTAGAGGGACTGCAGACTCTCTAAAGCTGTTAACTTACACTCCCTCTTCATATTCCCTGCCATTTCTAGCGCTTCCTTCCCTCTCAGAAGCATTTCGTTCGCTTCTTTTGTTGCCATATCCATTTCCACCCCCAGTCGCCTGTTGGAGTTAAAAAGCAGGCTGGGTCTTCCTTTTTCCGGTGCCTCCGATAGTGGTGATTCCAGCGCAGATGTGATCGAAAGTTCTTCATCGGATAAAACTGGAAGTGGAGGAATTTCTTCCTGCTTCCAGTTAGCTACTTTGTCGATAGCCGCATCTACCGGGTCACAAACGGAGGATCGGACCGAGCTGTCGCTTTTAGCTGAAGCTTGCGACATTTTAGTTCCCAGAGTGGGGGTGTGCGAAGAGGCATTTTTGCTTGTTGTAGATGCGTCTGTCGGAGCAGAGTCCGCTGGACGTTTTCCTGTTGCGGGATGAGATGATGGCTGCGACAACTTCTCGCTAGGTGTTGCTTTTGATAAACTGGATTTTGTAAGTACTTTTTCCCGCAGCGATCGTGGAGGTCTAGGTGGAACAACAGAAAGGTTTTGGGAGGACTTGATTGAAGAAGCAGTCTCCACATCCGACATGATTACTTTATTTCCTGACATAATTACAAAAATTAAAAGATTCTCTAATTGTAAGTTGCCTTAGTAGCTATAAATATAGGTAATGCCTTATAAGATATTATACAAGTATTATATATTTTTTAATATTTGATGATATTTATTATAATTTTTTTTTTTGTGAACTCACTGCTGGTGTTCTTCGATGGTTGAATTGCAGTGAGGAGTACGATGGACGCGAAGAAAGAGCCCGTTGTGGGATCTCCGGTTGGTATGCTGTAAGTCCTGGAGTATGCTTGAGGTGTTATTGTCCGGGTTGGTATCGGACTATGGTGGAAAATCAAAGTTCTGTAGGGGCCAGAAGGTAAAGCTCTTTTTCCTGATTCAAATGAGCCCTTACACGGGGGGTCTAGCTCCTCTGGTAAACTAGTCATGGCTCGCGGGGGAGAGGTAAGCCTCGAGGGGGGAGGGGGGGGGTAAATTCTCGGGAAGCTTATATAAGGTATAATAAAAAATGAGGGGCGTAGGTAGTTGGGGGGTGGGGGGTAGGGGGAATTCGTAAGGAGCATATATCTGGTATAAAATTAAAGATTTTAGGGGTTTGGAGGGTAGGAAGGGTGAAAGAGGGTATTAAAGGTGAGGGGGGGGGTCAAGGATAGGGGTTGTTATATGGGGGGGGGAGGTGATATGTGTGGTGGGGTCTTGAGAAACTGACTCAAATGAGTCCAAACTCGGGTGGTCAGGAGTAAGGGGTGTAGGAGTTCCCTCGGGGTTTACCTGATGGCCGTTGAAAGTGTCTCCAGCTGCGGCGATTGTATGCTTGAGGGATTCCTCGGTCCGTCTTCGAAGGCTCCACTGAAGTCTGCACCGTCGCCGGACGCCTCGTGTTCACTGACTCGCTTTAACCTCAACGTTTGAAAGCACGTTGCAACCACGTGGTTTGAGGTTAAGTTGTTAATTTAAAGGAGTCAATAACTTCTGTGTTTGTGGGCCGATTTTCTTGATTCTTTCGCCGTTTTACTGATCTCTATAGCGGCTCTCAAGTACTGATGAGTACTTGGCAATTTTGCTGATGGTGTCGACACTATTTATCCCCAAAGTTAAGAGGCTACTGCTCCTAAACCATCCAATGCACAGAGTTCTCCCCAATTACACTGATGAACTGCACACTCAAAAACTTTTTCACAGCACTTCCACTCGCGTAGCTCAAAAATTGCTATTTTTTAAGCAATTTCTCCGTGGAGCTTATGTTGAATATGTCACTTTCAGATGTGTACTAGCATAATCTAGAAAGGGAACGCTCACGCAACGCTCAAGAACTAATGCGAGTGGAGCGCGCCCATAACAAGATCATCACCCAGCTTATGAAGGAAATGGCTTCCGAACTAGGCCATGCCAGGACAGATATAAAAAATACCCTCCAGGAATCCAAGGCGATACGGGGTTGGTTAAACTTTGAAAGCCAAGAGCCCTTCCGCAAAACGAGTGACCTACTCAAAGCTGTGACGGACATAGACAAGCGCATAGGTGTGATCCAGTCGAACTTGAGTCAGCAGAAGCAAGAAGGTGCAGACAACATCTTATCTCACCTAAGAGTGGACCTTACTGGAGTAAAATCTAGTGTGGAAACACTCAAACTTCAATTGGATGAAATGCGTAGAGTCATTGAAAAGTCCGAAAACAACACCAAGAAGGTTCTGGAGACCGGCCAAAAAACCCTGCTACGCCTGGAGTCACCACCATCCCACCCCTCAGAGGAAATAAGTAAAACGTTGGAACATGAGCTGAATGGAATGAAGAGTTCGCTGAAGGAGATAGATACAAGTATCAGATCTGGACTTTCAATCTTACCTTCAGCGGACTCCAGTAAAATATTCCAAACCAGCATAAGGGAACATCTTCAACCAATAGAAGAACACTTAGGTGCAATGTCATCCGAGCTGAGGACGATGAGAGAGCAGAAGAAACGGGCCCCATCACCTACAGCCCAAGTCTAGCAACAGAGCTTGCACAAACTGGCGAAGCAGCAACAAAGCCAAAAAAGACATACGCCAGAGTGGCTGCAAGCCCTCCCCTCCCTAAACCCAATCACACTCTCATTATCACATCAACTGACTCGAAAAACACAGCCGAAAACATCATTGAGAGAATCAGGGAGGCTCTAGACACAAAAAAGACTGGAGCCAAAGTAGATAGGGTAAGGAAGGCGAAAAACCAAAAAGTCGTCCTCAGTTGCAACACCAAGGAGGATCTTAACCTTGTCCAAAATAGAGTTAAGACAAATAAAAGTTTAAAAGTAGAGGTTGCCAGAACAAACAATCCCTTGGCGATAATCAGGGACGTGCTATCGTATCACACAGACGTCGAAATCGTGGAAAATATACTGGCGCAGAACAAACACCTTCTGCATGACGTCGATGAGAAAGAGCGAACAGTCAGAGTTCGATACAGGAAAAAGGCGAGGAATCCACAAGAGTGCCATCCTGTACTTGAGCTCTCTCCAAAAGTGCACAGGCGCTTCATTGATGCGGGTAAAATTTACATCGGCCTCCAAAGAAGACCAATAATGGATCACTCTCCCCTTGTGCAATGCACAAAATGCCTTGGTTTTGGCCACACAAAAGCAGTGTGCCATGAAAAGGAGGAACTCTGCAGTCACTGCGGAGAGACTCATTCATGGGACAAATGCCCGATTAGACTGGAAGGGAGACCCCCCCGATGTAAAAATTGCCTCAAAGCGCACGGTGCCGATACGGACCTGGCACACAATGCTTTTAGCTTTGATTGCCGGGAAAAGCAGAAGTGGGATGCAATAGCACGGTCCCGCATATCTTACTGCTAAGGGCAACCAAAATAATATAAACTCCAACATTAGTAGGTCAGACCTCAAAATCATTCAGGTGAACTTGCAACGCTCCAGGGTAGCAACGGCGGAACTACTTCAGGTTGCATCGAATAAAGGAGTGTCGATTGCCATAGTACAGGAACCCTATGTGGGAAAAAATGGCGTTATTAAAGAACATCCCGGCACGCGAGTAGTTCAATGCAGCCTGAATGGACGAAAACCAGTAAAAGCCGCAGTGCTGATCTTCGCAGATCAGCTGGAGATTATCCATGATCCACAGCTGGTTACCGAAACAGAAGCGGCAGTACTTCTCGTTGCAGGAAATTTAAAACTGGGAGTCGTGTCAGTTTACCTCGAGGGAGAGCAAGATATAAATCCCTACCTTAGGCGAATCCAAGCAGCTTGCGCAAAACTTCACACAAACAACATCATAGTGGCTGGAGACATAAATGCTTGGAGCCAATGGTGGGGAAGTAATTCCGAAGATGAAAGAGGCGCGGCATATAACACCTTCCTCAATGAAATGGATCTCCATATTCTGAACACGGGTGACACGCCTACCTTCGAAACATACAGAAGGGGGAGAATTTGTTCGAGCATAGTAGACGTCACTGCTTGCAGTTCGTCACTTCTCGGCAATGTGGAGGACTGGAGAGTGGAGAGAAGCCTAATTACATCAGACCACAACGCGATTGTGTTTACACTGCGCACCAAAGCGGTCTTGACACAATTACGGCCCTGCACAACGCGCAAATACAACACCAGAAAGGCAAACTAGTCGGACTTCTCAACACGCTTTAGATCCCTTCTAAAAGAAAGAGCCATAACTCCCACACTAATTGAGGAGGCGGAAATCCATGACGATCTGGAATCCATCACAATAGCCTACACAAAAGCAATCCAGGAATCTTGTAATAGAAATAGAAATAGAAATAGAGACTATTCCGAAAATGGGCATGAGGGGGGTGAATGCAACGCCCCCATGGTGGTCAAAATCCCTCAACCAACTCAAAAAAGAAGTCCATAAGAAAAAAAGACGTATTAGAAATGCGGCACCAAGTCGAAGACAACACGTAATAGACGAATACATAAGTTTTAAACAACAATACACCATAAAAGTTGAGGAGGCGCAAACCGAAAGCTGGAAGGAATTCTGCACGACACAGGAAAGGGAGAGCATGTGGGATAAAATTTACAGAGTTATCCGGAAATCCTCAAGAAGATATGAGGACATGCTCCTAAGAAACATCCAAGGGGAAACTCTGACACCAAAAGAGTCGGCAGAACTCTTGGCCCAAACATTTTACCCTGACGACTGTGTGGAAACAGATCAGCCATACCACACCAAAATACGAGAGCTGACGGAAATTAACAAAGACCTAGGTTTGTCAGAAGATGACCCACCTTTTGCAGAAGCGGAGCTTGAATCAGTGTTACAAACACTAAACCCCAAAAAGGCCCCTGGACCAGACGGGCTAACAGCTGACATCTGCTCCGCTGCAATAAACTGCAACAGGAAGGTATTCTTAGCGATAGCCAACAAGTGCTTGAAATTGGCGTACTTTCCCAAGCAGTGGAAAACTGCACATGTGGTCATCATCCGTAAGCTAGGAAAGGATGACTATACACATCCAAAGTCATACCGACCAATAGGTCTCCTGTCAGTACTCGGAAAAATAGTCGAGAAGTTGATGGTGGGCCGACTCCAGTGGTACATCCTCCCAACTCTTAATAAAAACCAGTATGGGTTCATGCCTCAACGTGGTACAGAGGACGCCCTCTATGATCTATTGAAATACATCAAAAACGAAGTGAGGAACAAGAAGATCGTCCTTGTTGTTTCATTAGATATAGAGGGAGCCTTTGACAACGCATGGTGGCCAGCATTAAAACTGCAACTAGCCAAAAAGAAATGTCCCAAAAACCTCTACGATATGGTTGGCTCTTACCTTCAAGATCGAAAAATCGTAATCAACTATGCCAGAGCAACGAGTGAGAGGGGAACTACGAAGGGCTGTGTTCAAGGATCTATCGGTGGACCAACCTTTTGGAATGTTATCCTAGACTCACTGCTGCACCAACTTACGAACGAAGGGGTGTATTGTCAGGCATTTGCAGATGACGTCGTCTTGGTGTTCTCGAGTCACTCAACGAGTGCCCTGGAGCAACAGGCCAATGACACTTTAAAAAGAGTAAAGAAGTGGGGAACCCAGAACAAGTTAAAGTTTGCAGCGCATAAAACAAATGCAATGCTTGTCACCAAAAAACTTAAATTTGACCTCCCCAACCTGCAAATGTCCGGCAGCAGAGTAAACCTCGTAGAGGAAATTAAAGTACTCGGTCTCATCATTGACCGTGGACTCACCTTTAAACCGCATGTAGCAGCCGTATGCAAAAAAGCGGCTGACATATACAAACAGCTTGCATGCGCGGCCAAGGTGACCTGGGGTCTCAATGGTGAGATTGTAAGAACAATATACGTTGCAGTCGTCGAACCTATAGTGATGTACGCTTCGAGCGCGTGGTCCTCAGCAACAGAACTTCAGATGATCAAAGACCAACTAAACACGTTGCAAAGGGGCTTCGCGCAGAAGATCTGTAAAGCGTACCGCACGGTATCGCTCACTTCCGCGCTTGCCATCTCGGGTCTGCTTCCGTTAGACCTGAGAATAAAAGAAGCGTCCAGCTTGTACCAAACCAGGAAACAAGGCACACTGGACTATTTACCACCAGGAAGAGAGCTTGAAAACCGTGTAAATCACTTGGATCAACCTCATCCCTCTAAACTCGTCAAATTGGAATATGAGCTACTGGAAACAATCGGAAACACAAACCTCCACCAACTAACCGGCCCTCACATATACACCGATGGAAGTAAGATAGAAGGGAGGGTCGGAGCAGCTTTAACGTGGTGGGAAGATGGTAGGGAGATCAGTAGTTCCACCTTTAGACTGGATCCATCCTGTACAGTCTTCCAATCCGAGCTCTATGCCTTGCTCAGGGCGACCAAACTAGCTGAATCGAGCACTGAACCTGTCGTTAACATCATGAGTGACTCAAGATCTTCGCTCGATCTGCTGGCAAACCCTAAAGCAAGCCACCCCCTATCAAAGGCCATTCAAGAAAGCATAGGGAAAATGAGAAAAGAGGGAAGAGTGATACGGCTGTTTTGGTTGAGGGCTCATGTAGGCACGTCTGGAAATGAGAGAGCTGATGAGCTTGCCAAGGCGGCGGCACTCCGGGAGACAGCCACTCTAGACTACGACAGAATCCCCATGTCCTACGTCAAAAAGAAAATCAGAGAGGAAACCGTTCGAATCTGGCAGGACAGATACGAGACCTCGACCACTGGGCAAGTCACCAAAATATTCCTACCGGATGTTGCAATAGCATACCGGATAGTGAGGAAGACGAAGTTGACACCCACACAGGTACAAGTGTTAACAGGACATGGTGGAATTGCGGAGTACTTGCACCGCTTTAAGCTCAAGGATACACCAGGGTGCGAGTGCGATCCCAATGTCAGTGAGTCAGTGTGGCATGTGATTCTGGAGTGTCCCCGCTATCAGGCGGCACGTCTGGATCTCGAGTTTTGCATAAACACCAATCTTGACAAGTCTGACCTACACAAAATCATCGAAGACGAAGAAAAAAGGCCCAAATTTCTGGCATTCGTGGAGTCCATCTTTCGCGCTGCTGCAAAGCGTAACGCCACGAACTATCCATTCCCCAGACAGCAGCAAACTGTTGTGGAATTCGCAGAGGTCTCCGTAAAGAAGAAGAGCATCCCAGCCAATAAAGCAGACCATCAGCTATTTGCATGCGCTGAAAGAGGTAACCCAGGCCTGAGAATTCGAGGAGTAGCTCTCTTCATGGATAACAACACAGAGCGTTTCGGCTTAAGTTTTTGCTTAACAACTGGCCGAAACTATGTCAAAATATCTCCCGGTCTCGCAAGCTTACTAAACGGCAGTACTCTCAAAACGAGCATGAAGCGCCAAACATATGAGGCGCTAGTTGAAATAGAGGTTGCAAAGCAACGATGTCGAATAGTAAGATCGAAAAACAAAACGATCTTGCTGTTCACATGGAGCGAAGAAAAAACCCCATTCGCCTAGGCATGCTCACTGCTAACGAGATTCGGTGAGGAAGAGACATCTGTCATACCCCGCATCATAAGTGTGGATGCCATGGTGGTCCTATATGAGAAAGGTGAAGTCATGGACCACTTTGGTTGTATAAAAGCCTCAAACAAACACGAAATAGTCGTGTATGAGGATAGGGGCGAAAACCTGAGCTTCCTCAAACATCACGACTCAACAAAGGCAACCCAACATCTTGAAGCAAATCCAGAGACACTTAGTGGCTCAGAACGCCTGCAACTGAAAACGGCCAAAGAAAAGGCCGCAGCCAGGGAAAAACTTAGCAAAAGTTCTGAGTCACAGAGCGGGGTAAGTGCACTAATCAAAACCATCAGTGCAGCGGCCCAGAGCATTCCAGGAAGAGCAATGCGAAAGTTGAGCAAGTTAAGACGAGCCGATAACTTAATAAGAGAGCCTCCAAGAGTACTCAAGAAATCCAAACCCACCCACACTAGACCCTGTTCGGGACGTGTCAGCCCTCCAAGACTTCTACCAGCGGTCGAGCCTAAAGACCACATAATCAACGCTTTCTTAGAGTTTAAGGCCCTCATAAAAGCAACTCTTGAGGTGAACCAAACTACTTGCAAGAATATCTTACAAAGTTTCCACCTCGGTAGGGAGTTCCTTGGGGCGCAGCTCGAAGAAGCAGAGGCCGCAATTTATGACAACAAAACATCTACTGTCATAAGAGGTAAAATGGGTCATCACATGGCGGCTTATAGCGGGTCAGCAGGCTTCGTAGCCTTGGATGAGGAGGAGACAGAACGACAGGGAAGATTAGTATTCAAAACCCCCCCCCAACGACCCTATTGTGGTCACCGCCCGTTGTACCAGGGTGATGCTAGAGGACAGGATCCTGAAAATGGCGGAAACCATCTCGGGAGCCTGTGCATTGGGAGATCCTTGGGAAAACTGGACGGTGCCGACGATAAATTGGGTCAATGGAGTCCCGGGATGTGGCAAAACAACTTGGGTTATAAACCAATTCGACGCAAGCAGAAAAGGAGTCCCTTACCAGCCAGGGATATGGTTCGGGTCCTGGGTCGCGAATTTTAACCGTACATGAGGCCCAAGGTCTCACATACGGGAGAGTGGTCATAATGAGGACAACAACAGAGAAGCTCAAAATTTATGACAGCGTCCAACACGCGGTAGTGGCAGTGTCCAGGCACACAGAAAGCTGTGTTTATTACACGGACGATTGCGACGATGCAACTGGGAGGCTGATTGAGAGCGCAATGGCTGCGACAACGAAAAGAATAAAAGAATATAATCTGAAAATGGCAATTAGAAACAGAGACGAAGCTATTGTGGAAGCCCTGTCAACAGATATCACAAACAGTTAAAGATGGAGCACTCTCCACGACATTAAGTACAAGGAAAAGGGAAAAAAAAATCTGGTAATATAATAAATTAACATAGCATGTAAGGCCATATACATTAAGTATGTAGATTATGTTGATAACCACATAAGAAAAAAAAAAAAGGACAAAAAAAAAAAAAGAAAAAAAATATATAAAAACACAAAGTGGGTCGACAATTATTATGTTTAATTAACAAAAAAAAAAGATAAATAAAATTGATGCCAAAAAAAAAAGTAAAAAAAAAAAAATAGCGTGTAAGTGCATGTCGCATGTAAGCATATCAATTTGTATATCTTAAGAATGTAAGACAATAGAAATAAAAAAAAAAATAATATTGCAAAAAAAGTGTAAAAAAAAAAACATAGCGTGTAAGTGCATGTCGCATGTAAGCATATCAGTTTGTAGATCTTAAGAATGTAAGAAAGACAATAGAAATAAAAAAAAATATATATATATATATATTATGTGAACTCACTGCTTAGGTTTAAATATTTAAGTAATGTAAGTAGTGTAAGGAGTACATTTATAACAGTATTTTAAAAGTTAATAAAATAAAGTAAAGCAAAAAAAGGTACGGACTTCGAGTCTGTAGAGTAAACTTATTGAAAAAAAAAAAAAAAAAAAACCTAACCTAACCTAACCTAACCTAACCCAGTTGCGCTCTAAAAGCCGTCCCGTACGCAGCGTTTTTGAACCGCTCCGCGATCAAAAATTCAAAGTGTTTGGTCAAAGTGATCCGATTGTATAGTGTCATATACCAAACGACGCGTCTCGTCGAGACGAATACAGTGACGTAAAAAGAAAAGTGAAAAGTGCGGAAAATACAAAGTTATTACGGAAAAACTGTTATTTCCTAACCTATAAAACTTTAAAGTTAAACGCTGCTAAAACAAGATCAGTGACATAGTGATTTTAAAGTGTCAAAAGAAGCGGCTTAGCAATCTTCAAGTCCCAGCAATATTTGCTGGATTTTCCAACACTAACTCGTGGAAATATAGCCAGAAAAATAAAACCACGTGGACACGTGTTTTCTGATCGACGATTGTGCGGCAAAATTTGACGACGCCTTCAAAAAGAACATAAGGAGACAAAACGAATGACACCTTGAACGTCAAAATCGGATGAAAAACAGAGGTGCAATCGAGCTCTAAAGTTATAGTTTTTCATCCGAAATCTTCAAAGGAAGAAATTTCAAGATTTTCAGCGATGACATATATATTTTCAGTCATCATAGGAAGAAATAACCCAAGGCCTATAGAACGACATAAAAAATTTTAAGTATTTAGAGCGTAATTATTATTTTTAAATTAAATTTTGTTTTATATGTTAACACGTGCTAGGCTGAAAACACTACTGAAAATTCTGAAAAAATTACAGAAATTTTCTATAATATATTGTAATCATATCAAATTTTTTCAAAATTTTTCAGATATTATTTTTTGAGTTATACGCTTTTTGCGGTTCTTGGTTTATGGTACTTCATTTTCAAAATTAAAAAACTCAAAAATTTTTTATCGCGTAAATTTTATTAAATAAATTTTTGAAAAGCAAATTTAATCCTCAATATACCATAATTTTTTCAAAATTTTTGAGCCTAAAAGCTGGGAGGTCCTGCAAACTGCACGATAACTGTGTTTTCAGTTTACAGGAAAACGGAGCCTCCTAGCTCAATTCTGACAAAATTTTCCTTCGCTCCCCCCCGTCACCCCCCCCACACTATCCAGAAGCCGGATAGTCTTCGACCCCCACCGGATCATTTGGACATAGTTTCAACCCCCTACCCCAAAGTCGACTGCTGGACTTAGTCTCTGGGGGATGAAAATCTTAAATCGGCTATAACTCAGCAACTATTGCACTGATCCGAACGGGGTTTTTTCCTAAATTTTTTCCCAAATTATTTCTAAATTATTCCTAAACTATTTACATCTGTACATCTGCAGAATTTTCAGCCTACACGTAGACAGACTCTACATAGAGTCTTAAAAATTTTTAGTTTTACAAACTGTACTATAATTTAACTATAAGAATATTATTAGAATAAGAAAAATTAGAGTTATATAATAAGTAAGACAAAAAGGACGACTCTTGGTAGAGCTAAGTAGACTTTTAGAAAAAATTTAAAAAAAAAAAAATTATTTTAACAATTTTGGATTAACACTTCTACTGTTTCCTTCTAGTTAATAGACTCCTTAGACTGGACTCATAGACAAACTCTACATAGAGTCCCATAGATTTATGATTAATTTGGATAACTAATCCAAACCTATTAGAATATAGTGCAGAGTCGTTGTATACAGTAGGATAAAGAAAACGAACGAGGTAGAGTCGAGACTCTACATGCGAAAATTTTTTATTTTATATTTTATTTATTTTTGACTCTTAATCTAACTAAGGCCTAACTCGAACCCGTGATAGCCGTGTCGAACTATAATCATTAACTATTTATATTCATATACATTTTATACTACTTTTACAATTTTTCATTTTTAAATTTTATATTTTAAATTTTTATAAAAATTACTAGATTATCTATTGTAATCTAAGACGCGTTCCCCCTTAACATGTTAGGCATTCGTACCCCCGCCAAAAAGACTGAGAGTAGTGCTAGAGACATGAGCCCTCAGGGCTCTCCAACTGCGACTGAGAAGGCAGGACCCTCTCCAAAAACAAGCCAGAGGACGCTGGTCCCCAGCGTCAGGAGAAGCATAGGAGAATGGGAGACGGGGAAACTAGACACGGAAGCCGGAACACAAAACTCCCCAAAAAAGGTAGCACCGATTGCGCGCCAAAAGCAAAAAATTATGCCATCATTAGAGACTAAGGGAACAACCCGTAAGGTATCAGAGGCGGCAACGGAAAGCTCACCGAAGACGGAGACTGTAAAATATGCGGACCGTTTGACGGAGGCCCGTGCCTGCCTCCATAAAGCAAAACTACACCTCAGTAATTCACGAAATCTGAAGACAGATATCAAGACTGAGGTCACACAGGCCATCGAAAGGCTGTACCAGCTGGTGAAGGAGGCGGAGATGGGAAAGAGTACAGGAATAGAGAGGAATTCAAAGGAGCAGGAGAAAAAAGAAGAAAGACAAGAAGACGAATACAAAAGAAGAGAACTAGAAGAGCAAAGTAAACTTATAAAGAAGCTAGAAGAACACAGGAAACTTCTGGAAGAGAACAACAAAGAGATTGAAAAACTAAGGGTTGATATTAAAAATCAAGGAAATAAGGTGGGAAAAGAAACGTACGCGAGTATACTAGCTGGGAAACCGAGTAAACCACACTTGGAAAGTATGGCCATGCACTCGGTGGCTATCACATCAACCGATGAAAAGGAAACTGGAGATCAGGTGATGGACAAGGTAAGAAAGGCAATAAATGCGAAAGAAGAAGGACTCAAAATAGATAAAATCAGGAAGGCAAGAGATAGGAAGGTGATAGTGGGATGCTGTACCCAGGAAGAAATAAATCGAGTAAAGGAAAAAATTAAGAACGCAAATAAACACCTCAATGTAGAGGAAATAAGAAATAAAGATCCGCTCGTAGTACTAAAAGATGTACTACAGTATAATAGCGATGAGGAAATAATAAAAGCAGTAAGAGTCCAAAACAAACAATTATTCAATGATTTAAAAGACAACGAAGACAGGTTAGAAATCAGATATAAAAAGAAGACAAGGAACCCACTCACGTCCCATATTGTGATAAGAGTTTCTCCACTGTTATGGAACCGACTCACAGCAATTGGAACAATCCATGTAGATCTTCAACGAGTGAGGGTAGCAGATCAATCCCCACTCGTCCAGTGCTCCCGGTGCTTGGGGTATGGACACACCAGGCGCCTTTGCAGTGAGGTACAAGAGGTCTGCAGTCATTGCGGAGGCCCGCACCTCAGAACTGAATGCGCCGACTGGCTCTCCGGAGAAGCACCAACATGCAAGAATTGCGTAAGGGCAAAAATGGACAAACACGATCATAATGCGTTCAGCTCAGACTGCCCGGTGAGAAGGAAATGGGAGGCCTTGGCAAGATCCACCGTGGCTTATTGCTAAGGTGGTCTCAAGGTATGGCAGAGACTTCAACACGGGCGGCCACCGATGTCACGTTATGCAGGCAAACCTACAGAGGTGCGAACTAGCCACAGCGGAATTCATCACCGAGGCGACCTGGAAAAAGATATCGTTTGCCTTAGTACAGGAACCTTACATTGGTCGTATTGGAGAGATGAAAAGTTACCCAGGGACACGAACAATACAATGTCACAGAGAACCCAACAGTGGAAGAGTGATCAAAGCTGCCATTGTATTGTTCGACGACACCATTAACGTAACCCAGTGTCCCAGTCTAACAACGGAAAATATCGCAGTTGCCAAGCTGAGGACAGGGGCCTGGGAGATGGGAGTGGTGTCTGTCTATCTGGAATGCGACAAACCAATCGACCCATACCTGGAAACGATTGAAAAGGCAGTGGCAGCTCTAGGGACTGTAAACGTGATACTCGGTGGAGACGTGAACGCATGGAACACCTGGTGGGGGAGTCGGGAGGCGGACAGTAGAGGGCTAGATGTGGCCGCCAAACTCGACGAATTGGAGCTCCATATACTTAATAGAGGAACTGATCCCACTTTTGATACCATCAGAGGTGGGAAAAGGTTCTCTAGTTCAGTGGATATAACTACCTGCTCGACGAGCCTGCTTGGGAGGGTAGAAAACTGGAGGCTATCTGAAGAAATAACTGTTTCGGACCACAGAGCAATCCTATTCGATATAAATCTAGGAAAATCAATTGGAACAGACATTAGTAGAAATACCAGGAAGTATAGCACAAAAAAGGCAAACTGGAGCGGGTTTCGTGAGAAACTTCTCCAGATTTGGAACAGCAAAGCAATAGTCAAAACAGAAATAGACAAAATAAAAACAAGAGAAGACATCGAAATAAAGATAGAAGAAATAACAAAGACAGTAATGGAAGCATGTGATAAATATCTACCCAAATTGAAGAACAAAAAAAGAATAGGATTGCCCTGGTGGACCGATGAATTAACACAGCGCAAGAAGAAAGTCTCCACATTAAAGCGTCGAATATCATGTGCAGCACCAATTCGTCGAGAATGGGTCGTGGAGCAGTACCTCAATGCAAAAGAGGAGTACCAGCAGGAAGTAAAAAGGGCCCAAACTTCCAGCTGGAAGAACATTTGCTGCCGACAGGAGCGAGAATCAATGTGGGACGGAATTTATAGAGTGATAGGTCGCACGAAACAGAGGCAGGAGGACATTCCCCTCATCCTAAATGGAAAAACCATGGGGAACCAGGAATCGGCCAAGACCTTGGCAGATACGTTCTTCCCAGAAGACGACACTCGGGAGGATGATGCAGGGCACAGGCTGTTGAGAGAGGCAGCAAGAGATGTAAACGAAGGGTCACATGATGACTCATGTGACCCACCTTTTACGATGGAGGAGCTGATGTGGTCTGTGTCTAGTTTCAACCCAAAAAAGGCACCAGGGAACGACGGTCTCACGGCCGATATCTGCGAAACAGTCATTACTTTAGATCCGACAATGTTCTTGGCGATATTAAATAAATGCCTCAGTCTGTCATACTTCCCAAAGAAGTGGAAAGAGGCGGTGATAGTCGTACTGCGAAAGCCTGGGAAAGAGAACTACACGCATCCCAAATCTTATCGACCCATTGGACTGCTACCTGTGTTTGGGAAAATCTTAGAAAAAATTTTAATTAAAAGAATAAAATGGCATATTGTTCCCCAACTTAGCCGGAGACAATACGGTTTCATGCCACAGTGCAGCACCGAGGACTCCCTCTATGACATGATACAGCTCATAAAATCTAAGCTCGAGGACAAAAAGATAATAGTGCTAGTGTCACTGGACGTAGAGGGAGCCTTCGATAATGCGTGGTGGCCGGCTATCAGACGCAGACTGGCAAAAACTCGGTGCCCGATAAACATAAGACGGGTTATAGATAACTATTTTGAAGACAGAAGAGTCTGCATCAGGTACGCAGGAGCAGAATGGGTGAAAAAGACTGAAAAGGGATGTGTGCAGGGATCGATAGGCGGCCCTATATTTTGGAATTTATTGATTGACCCCCTACTACACGAACTAAGCGAAAAAGGGGAATATTGCCAGGCTTTCGCGGACGACGTGGTCCTGATTTTTTCCGGGGATAAGGCACTGGATGTACAGGATCGGGTCAATGCAGCCCTCGCACATGTTCAGAAGTGGGGAGTCCAAAACAAGCTCAAATTCGCACCACACAAAACGAAAGCTATGGTGATAACAAAAAAGGTAAAGTATGACTCACCACTTCTGAAAATGGGCGGGGAGAACATAGAATTGTCCAGGGAAATGAAAATTCTTGGGCTCACTATAGACGATAGGCTGACCTTCAACACACATGTGAAAAATATGTGTTGCAAGGCACAAAGACTGTACTGTCAATTGACAAGAGCTGCAAGAATTAGTTGGGGCTTGAACCCGGAGATAATCAGGACCATTTATGTGGCAGTAACGGAGCCGATCATATTGTATGCGGCAAGCGTATGGGCGCCGGCAACATACAAACAAAAAGTAAAAAAGCAGCTCGACACGGTACAACGCGGGTTCGTTCAAAAAATAATAAAGTCTTATAAAACCGTATCACTGCACTCTGCCCTACTGCTCGCTGGGTTGCTTCCCTTGGACCTAAGAGTCCGGGAAGCAGCCTTATTTTATGAAATAAAGAAAGGTCATTCCCAGCGAGTAGTGGGAGATCGGGACGTGGAACGAAAAGTAGAGTACGTAAAGACACCTCACCCCGCGTATCAAGTTGGGCTGCAGTTCACATGCCTGGAAGATTGTGCACAGGTCGACCAACATAACAATGAAGGTTTAAAAATATTTACAGACGGGAGCAAGATCGAGGGGAAAGTCGGCGCTGCGTTATCAATTTGGAATGACGCGGCGGAGACAAGTACCCGAAAATTAAAGTTGGAAGACTTCTGCACTGTCTACCAGGCAGAATTGCTGGCCATATACGAGGCAACAAATTATGCCCTGAAAGATCCGGCACAGATCTGCCGCATATACAGCGACTCTAGATCTGCCCTCCAGACACTTGTCCAGAACGTTTCCCTCCATCCCCTAGCGGAAAAAATTAGAAAAAACATATCGGAAATAAACAAAAAGGGAAAATTGCTTAAATTGTTTTGGGTTAAGGCACACGCAGGATTGGAGGGAAACGAGAGGGCGGACAAGTTAGCGAAAGAGGCTGCAT
This sequence comes from Parnassius smintheus behrii, assembly GCA_036936625.1. Taxonomy (NCBI): domain Eukaryota; kingdom Metazoa; phylum Arthropoda; class Insecta; order Lepidoptera; family Papilionidae; genus Parnassius; species Parnassius smintheus. The sequence continues at coordinate 54,196 of JAUPFT010000007.1, forward strand.
TAAAAATTAAACGCAAATCGGACTACGATAAGTGCCCGACTTCATTCGTCAGGCGACAGATTCGTCTAGATTCGCTTGACGAATGGAACCGGCTCTACATGGAAGGCGAAACGGCCTCTGTAACAAAAGTTTTCTTCCCAGACGCCTTAAGCGCCTATCCTATAATAAGGAAAATACACATGGACTCGCTAACGGTGCAAGTGATGACAGGACATGGCGGGTTCTCAGAATATTTGCATCGATTCAAATGCAAAGAGAGCCCGGCATGTGTCTGTGATCCGATGAAGGAAGAAAGTGTAATACACATTATTACAGAATGTCCTGTCTACAGCAAATATAGAAATGATATAGAAATAGAATTAGCAATAAAAATTAGTAAAGAAAATATATGTAAAATAATAAGAAATAAATATGTTAGAAGTAGGTTCCTAAAGTACTGTAAAACTATAGCTAATAAGGTGATACAAAAGAATAAATAAGAGTATAAAAAGGGAAACTGTAAATCATATATAGGTATATAATGTAAACAGCCCCATAAAAATAGCAAAAATAAAAATAGATTAAGTAACAGTAACAAATTTAAAAAGTAATATAATAATAACAATGTATTAAAATAGAAATAAGAACTGCATCAGAAACTAAGAATAAAAGTAGATTAAGATATAGTAATAAAGATGAATATAGTAATGTAAGACATGTGTAAACTAAATTTAAAGAAATGTATTAGAATGTACGTCAAAAGAAGTGAAAAAAAGAAAAAAGCAAAAAGATAAAATAAAAAATTAGAAAAGATATAAATAAAGAAATAAAAATAAAAATAAAAGATGGAAAAAGTCCCTGATCTCCATGTTAGGGGGAACAAGAATAAGAGTAAAAAAAAAAAAAAAAAAAAAAACCTAACCTAACCTAACCTAACCTAACCTAACCTAACCTAACCTAACCTAACCTAACCTAACCTAACCTAACCTAACCTAACCTATATAAATTCGCTAATAACTTTTCTAAAAATTGGTATTTTTCGTTCAAATCTTTTTTAAATTGTGAAGTTAATTGCTCCCCACATTTCTTTATAGTTTTCTCAGTAAATTCGTAACTTTATATATTTAATTTTCATATTTTCAGTCTATTTCTTACTTAAATTCAACAATAAAAACACGTATTCGTCCATAGCTCGGCTGAAAATTGGCCTTCTCCTCTTAAATTTTCTATTTAAATAGTGTAACTAACTGCCCCCCGTAATCTTATGTAGTTTTCTCAGTAAATTCGTAACTTTATATATTTAATTTTCATATTTTCAGCCTATTTCTTACTTAAATTCAACAATAAAAACACGTATTCATCCATAGCTCGGCTGAAAATTGGCCTTTTCCGTTTAAATTTTCTTTTTAAATAGTGTATTTAACCGGCCCCCGTATTTATCTATAGTTTTTATAGTAAATTTCTGTCGCTAAAATATTTATTTCCACAAAATTCGTTTTCCTATACTCGTAATTTCCTAAAATTTTTAAAATTTTTCAAATCTTCATTTATCTCGCTCTTTTTGCTTTTATTAGGTCCGTCTTGTGTAGAAACCACCATCTGCACACTAATTTGCTTCATAAAACAGACAGAATCAGAAAAAAATCGCCTAGAAACCACCATCTGCACACTAATTTGCTTCATAAAACAGACAGAATCAGAAAAAAATCGCCTAGAAACCACCATCTGCACACTAATTTGCTTCATAAAACAGACAGAATCAGAAAAAAATCGCCTAGAAACCACCATCTGCACACTAATTTGCTTCATAAAACAGACAGAATCAGAAAAAAATCGCCTAGAAACCACCATCTGCACACTAATTTGCTTCATAAAACAGACAGAATCAGAAAAAAATCGCCCCCCCCCCACCCTCCCTGTTTGTCTTACTTAAGTAGGCTTGCAGGAATCTATCGATTTTTATTTGTATCGATTTTTTTTAAGTACATCGATTTTTTTATTTATATTTTTTTTATTATTTATTAAGCCCGTTAATAAATACAATTAGTTTAGACGAAAATCGACTCCCCACCCTCCTGGTTATATATTACTTAAGTAAATTTATATATATTTTAAATGTCAAATCTGCACAATACTACTTCGGAGGCTCTTACCAGCCTAGATTTGATTGAAGAGTTGACTCTACCTGAAAACCCAACAAACGTTACACAAGACGAATTTGAAAAGGCACTATCCGACTCTATTCCAGAGCTTAATGATGGGTTTTTGATAAATATTAGTGAACACACGAAATTGATCCTACAAAATTTGGATGGTAATAGGAGTGTAACTCGCACCAACAAAGATAACATCAAAAAATCTCTTGACGAAATTAAACGAAGTACGCAACAATTGTACGACCAAGTAAAAACGATATTACGTCATTCAATCTCATCAGCCGAAAATAAAACAGTTTCAATAATCAGGAACACTATTAGGGAAGAGTTCTCCAAGTTAGCGGTACAACCACAAAAAATTACCACTCAGCCACTGCAAGATCTGGTCCAACCTTCTATCATTCCATCATCACTACCATCCTACGCCAAAGTTGTTAAATCGACAAAATCTGCTGAGAAACAACCTATACCGGTTATCAAGCCGGCCATAATAGTTAGCTCTAAACAGCAAGTCTCTTCCTCTAAAGAAACCGTAAACGCGTGGCGTAATAGCATTCATTTCAAAAAATACACCTTCAACCCCTCTGAAGTAAAGCTGGTGTCCAACCACAAAATTAGGGTTGAGTTTGATAATCAAGAACAGCGTGACGAAATCCTTAACGCCATAAACCATCCTGACAGCCTTGTTAACGCTGACATAGCCAAGAAGCTCAAGCCTTTGGTAATTCTAAAAGGCATCTACAGGGACACACCTGTGAGTGAGCTTAAAGAAATAATTGTAAACCAAAATCCAAATATAAAAAGCCTCATTAAATCACCCGACGACATAACCTACCGATTTACGCGAAAAAACAAAAACGAAAATTTATATAACGCTGTGTTTATGGTTACTCCCACAATCTGGAGATCAATTGTGGAACTTCAAAGAATAAACGTCGATCACCAACGTGTACATACTGAAGACTACCCAGCTTACCTCCAGTGCTATAAGTGTATGCAGTTTGGTCACACAAAGAAACACTGCACCGAAAATACAACAATTTGCTCCCATTGCTCATCATCAGAACACTCGTATAAAGACTGCCCGGTTAAAAAAGATTCAACTAAAGTTGACTGCTATAACTGTTCTTCGCATTGTAAGAAATATAATTTAAATATTAATACTAAACACAGTGCTACTTCGCTACATTGCCCCCGCTTACAAAAACAAATAGAAATCTGCAAAAACAGAACCGACTATGGCTATTAACAACGGAAATAAAACAAATCCAAAAAATCACCTTCCTTTAAAATGCTTACAAATTAACACTGACAAAGGGTATGCAGCGATGCATGAAATGATTAAATATATAAATGACAACAAATATGATATAGTGTTTAACAGCGAACCCTATGTTGGAAAAGACAACGTAATGAAGTCTATCCCTAACTATAATATATATCAATACCCCACAGCGCACCGAGTAAAAGCATGCCTACTCGTAAGGCGGACTATAGGCTGCACACTGGGTATTTCGGAATACTCTACTTCCAATCTTTGTATTGTTAAAATAGACATTGGCGGTAAAAAACTATTTCTAATTAGTGTATACATTGAACCCAAGAAGGATGAAATTAATACAATGAACAGTCTAGAAATATTTCTGCAGAAACATACAAATCACACTCACATCATTTGTGGTGACTTTAACGGATGGCACCCCACGTGGAGCTCGATTAGATCCAACCGCCGCGGAAATATGGTAGTAGATCTTATAACTACTAATAATCTTATTCTATGTAATTCAGGTAACGTTCCTACATATGAAACGGTTACACATAAAACCCATCGCGAATCTATAATTGACCTCACAATGACATCTGATTCTATATCGAACAAAATTTCCAACTGGAAAGTTGTACTAGACGCCGTCCCATCATCCAATCATAATGCTATCACTTTTGATTTGTCTTTAAGTAACAACTTGTTAAGCAAACCAAAAAAACTTTCAACATTTAAATACAATACTCAGAATATAAAATGGGATGAAATTACAGAACAGTTTAAATGCGAGTTAGCCAAATATTTAGACCTCAATATTAGCGTAGATAATTTAAGCACCTCCCAGTTAGATAAATACATTACAAAATTAGTCACAGCAGTACAAAAGGTTAGCGACAAACTCTTTCCGAGAAAATCGTCTAAATTAACAAATCGAGCGCCTTGGTGGAACGATAAATTAGAAAATCTCAAGCAAAAAGTTATAAAAAATCACCACAAAATTCAACAAATGAAACGCAGTAAAAAACCGTTAACCGAATTGTTGCTAGAAAAAGAAAACTTAAGAAATGAATATGCTCAATCAATTAGGATTGCTTCAAATGAGCATTTCAGGGAGTTCTGCAATAAGCAGGGAAAGGAGGATGTATGGAGTATAACCAATCGGTTACTTAAGACCACACCTTTGAAACAGCCCCCCTCAACTCTTAAAACAGGAGCGGGTAAATACACAAAAACAACATACGAAACTGCTGAAACGTTTTTAAATGAATATTTTCCTGATGATGGACCCGATACATGCTTAAGGCACATGCAGCTCCGTAATTCTTTTAACGAAACACCCGACACGCCAGCAGATGCTCCATTTACTGTAGAAGAAGTACTTGAGTCATTGAAATCCATGAACCCCAAAAAATCACCTGGTCTAGACCACCTCACATCGGATATATGTTTTAAATTTGCCGAAACTTTCCCTATTACAATCACTCAAATAATGAACAGGTGCCTGCAACTCGGCCACTTTCCAAAGGACTGGAAGGTCGCATATATAAAAATTATCCCAAAACACAACCAAACCGAACTTAATACCGCATCATATAGACCGATAGGACTTATTAATGTATTTGGAAAGGCTTTAGAAAAATTAATTACTAAAAGACTTACATATTTCTTACACACAACTAATGCAACTAGTAATTTACAATTCGGTTTTAAAGAGCAAACTTCAACAACAGCTGCTATCCAAAAAGCACTTGACGTTATACAAAATGCTAGATTGCAAAATCATCAAGTGCTGGCAATCTCACTCGACATACAGGCAGCTTTTGATAATGCTTGGTGGCCAGCAGTGTTTCATAGGCTTCACACTATTAAATGTCCTAGCAACCTATATAATCTTCTAAAAAATTACTTCCAACACCGTGTAATCAAACTTGATTTTGCGGATAGTTCAGCCACCAAGTATATGTCTCGGGGATGCGTTCAGGGTTCAGTTTGCGGTCCAATGCTATGGAACCTGATACTTGATGAGCTCTTAACATCTGAGCTACCCAATGGATGTCATCTTCAAGCCTTTGCAGATGATCTCTTATTAATAGTGTCTTCAAAAGATACCCAAAATCTTGAAACTACAACTAACGAAGCTCTTTCCAAAATTGTACTGTGGGGAAACTCAGTTAAACTAAGATTTAATCCTAATAAAACCCAAATGATATCGTTTACCAATAAAGCTCGCAAATGTGAAATAAATATGAACAACCTACCATTGCAATTCTTCCGCCAAATAAAGTATTTAGGGGTAATTATAGACCAAAAATTAAATTTCATAAAGCATGCAGAACATACAATACACAAATCGTACAATCTATTTCAAAAATTAGTCAAATATATAAAACCTACTTGGGGAGTAAATTCAGAAAACGTGCATACCATATATCTTGCAGTAATAGAACCTATTGTTTGCTATGCATCAAGTATTTGGAGTTCTGCTCTAAAATATAAGTATATAGAAAAACGGTTACTTTCTCTCCAACGCAATTTCGCCATCAAAATCATAAGAGGATTTCGAACAACAAGCACGGCAACTGCAATCTCTCTGGCAAAACTTTGTCCATTAATAGCTAAAATAAAAACGTGTGCAGATTTAGAAATAACGAAGCGATGTAAAACCTCCATATATCTTCCTAAAGATATAGAACTCGAAACACCAGTGATACCTGCAGAACTTCTACACCCTTGCCAAAGAAAAGCAATCCAATTTCAGGAAGCTTCAAACCAACAGGATATAAATCAATACTCCGACACAGCAACATCAAGTATATTTACAGATGGAAGCAAAACTGACAAAGGCGTAGGAGCTGCTTTTGTTGTTATTCACTCTGATGGTCAAAACGTCGTTAAGAAATATAAACTGCACGACGCTTGCTCTGTATACCAAGCAGAACTTTTTGCAATTTTAAAAGCAAGTGAATGGATTCTGAACAGCAAACTTATAAAATTTTCAATATTTTCCGATAGCAAGTCAAGCCTCTTAGAGTTAAATAACCCAAACACCACGAACCCATTAGCAACACCGCAATGTTACTAACATAGAAACAAGAAATAAATTAGTAAGATTCATCTGGACAAAAGCCCATAATGGTGTAACCGGGAATGAATTAGCGGACTCAGCAGCCAAATCAGCAACGAACTTAAAGAAAGCCCCCGATTATTCGAAATTTCCTATCAGCTACATAAAACAAATACATCGTAAGATTTTACAAACTGCGAGTGAAGATTATTACAATAACATAGTTAACTGCACATATACCAAAACGTGGTGCCCTACATACGATGAACTCCACAAAGTTTTAGAAAAAATCAAACCTGACTTTAATTTTACGCAAATTCTAAGTAATCACGGGTTTCACAAATGCTACCTATATAGATTCAAAATAAGCCCAAATGATTATTGCCCGTGTGACGGAAGCACATCTCAAACTGTTATCCATCTCATTAAAGAATGCCCAAAATTAAACAACACTAGAATAGACCATGAAATTATCTGCAATAACTTAAAAATAAAGCCATACGATTTAACAGACATAGTTAAAAAATACACAACCATAGAAACGTTTACTAAACACATAAATAAAATAGTTAAATCATTAAAAAAATATAATAATTAACAAAATATAGCAAAAGGAAAAACAAAAGACTGCCAAAAGAATATCTAAAAAACTAAATAATTAAAGAGATCCAATCTTCATAATGCAACTTGTATCCCGATAGCATAATGCATTATGAAAGAAAACTTAAAAGTCTCTAACATTAACGAAAAAAAAAAAACCTAACCTAACCTAACCTAACCTAACCTAACCTTTTTTTTTTTTTACGTGGGGAAATGCCTACGCATACCCGCCTCGCGGGGGCAAGGACGGGTTATGTCGGACTCGCACCGACTAAAACCCCATGTTGTTCCACCTTTGTCGCATATTGGTAGGGCTACGGGAACGCTTTCGCACACATCCGCGGCCCTACTAGCGCCTGCCGCCCCACGGCAGCACCTCCTCGGGAGAGGAAAATTCCTCCCCGTTCACCTTCCCAGGTAAGGCGCACCAGAACACATGGCGCGCCTTCCTCCACGGCCTCCAATTACGTCTGTGCAACAGACGCCCCCGCGTCCGATGCACAAAGGCCATGGGGCCAGGAAAAACGAGCACTTAGAAGTACTAGCCTTCCCGACCCCAGCGGCGGATCTGGTCTATGGCTCCGCCGCCAACCAAGATTCGGCTGCGGAGGGTAGGGAGAGCGGCGCCTCGCAATACCGACAATCCTCTCCACCCGCAGCCCCACCACCACCGCATCAACGGTGCGGCCCCGTTTGAGTCGCGAAGGATAGGGCGAGTGGCGCATCGCCATACCAACACTCCTCTTCCTCCGCGACTCCACCTCGGCTGCAGCGGTAGAGGGTGCGCGAGTCCCCACTCGCTGCAGTCCACCAGAACACATCCGGAGTGGGCTCCCCAAGCCCACTCGGAGTGGCCACCTCAGGCCGGCCCTTCACCTCGGGCCAACCACGTGGGTTCCTCTTTGTTCACCGTGGACCGACCAAGCCACGGCTACTAAGCCCCCCCGCCACGACAAGGCGGGAACCCGTTCGGGGGGGAACCTAACCTAACCTAACCTAACCTAACCTAACCTAACCTAACCTAACCTAACCTAACCTAACCTAACCTAACCTAACCTAACCTAACCTAACTAAGGAGTATATTGCCAGGCATTTGCAGATGACGGAATCCTTGTATTCTCCGATCACAAGGTCAGTACTATGGAGGAATCAGCCAATGCAGTTCTAAAGAAAGTAGTAAAATGGGGAGAGGGAAACAAATTAACTTTCGCAGCACACAAGACTAACGCGATGCTAATAACTAAGAAACTTAAATTCGATCCCCCAGAAATCTACATGTCAGAGCGCAAACTGCAACTGGTTGATCAGATAAAACTCCTGGGAATTATAATAGATCGAAAACTAACATTCAAACCACATGTTACCGCTGTCTGTAAAAAAGCTGCGGAAATTTATAAACAGCTAGCGTGCGCCGCAAAAGTAACGTGGGGTCTAAATGGAGAAATAACAAGGACAATATATGTTGCGGTCATAGAGCCGATTGTGCTGTACGCTTCTAGCGTATGGGCTCCAGTGACAGAACTGCAAATGATTCGCGATCAACTGCATAATCTTCAAAGAGGATTTGCACAAAAAATCTGCAGGGCGTATCGCACAGTATCGCTCACGGCGTCACTGGTACTCTCAGGTCTATTACCATTGGACCTGAGAGTCCAGGAAGCTGCAAGTCTGTACAAAACAAAAAAAGGTATTACATTAGACTATTTACCACCTGGAATGAGATTGGAGAAAAAGGTGAGCTATTTGGATCTTCCACACCCTTCTAGACTCATAACAACAGAGTACGAGCTCCTTGAGGGCGCGGATCTTGAATCTTTGGATTCCCGCCGGGTTACCGGCCCCCATATATATACAGATGGTAGCAAGATAGAGGGAAAGGTCGGAGCTGCTCTAACTTGGTGGGAGAAAGACAAGGAAATCCATTACTCTACTTTTAGCTTAGCCCCTTCGTGCACCGTGTTTCAATCAGAACTTTATGCACTTTACAGGGCGGTTCAATTGGCAAGGAATAGCAAAGAAAAGACAGTAAACATTATGAGTGATTCCAGGTCCTCACTCGACCTGTTGGGAAACCCTATGTTGATCCATCCTCTGACAAAGCATATAAAAGAGTGCATAGAAGACATCCGGTCACAGGGGAGACGAGTGCGGTTTTTCTGGCTACGAGCGCATGTGGGGACTGCCGGAAACGTACGCGCCGATGAGCTAGCAAAGATGGCGGCCCAACAAGCCACTACTACCCCAGACTACGCAGAAGTCCCGTTGTCTTATGTCAAAAGAAAGATCAGAGAAGAGTCTGTACGGAAATGGCAGGATAGGTACAACTCCTCCAGTACAGGGCAAGTCACTAAGACGTTCTTCCCCGATGTAGAAAAAGCTTATCGCATCGTGAGGAAAGCAAAACTGACACCCTACCAAGTGCAAATCATGACAGGACACGGCGGAATTGCTGAGTACTTACATCGGTTCAAGTTGAAAAACAGTCCCGGCTGTGAGTGCAACCCCAACATCAGTGAGTCTGTTTGGCACATCATCCTGGACTGCCCACGATTCCAGATGGCCAGAATGGATCTTGAGTTTAAACTAGATATAAAAATAAATAAAGAAGTATTACACAATATTTTGGATGACGCTGACAAAAGACCGCACTTCTTAAAGTTTGCAGAACATACAATCCGTTTAGCTGCTAAAAGAAACAGTACTCTTTCTTCTGAATTGACTCAGCAAACGATGAATTTAAGTAATATAATAACACAAACCACAGACATAGAATACAGAAGAACAATTAATCAGCCTGCAAATAAACTACTAGAATATGCTGAACTAGGCAACCCAGGTATCAGACTCAAAACGGTAGCCATGTTTATGGATGACTCCTCTGAAAGGCTGGGTATTTGCTTCTGCAATGCGATGGCTCCAAATAGAATAATTATCTCACCTGGCCTCGCCTTACTCCTGAAAGGCAGCACCTTCAAAACGAGCATAAAACGTAAGAGGTATGAGGCGCTACAGAAGATAACAGTAGCAAACAATCACTGCCGAATAGTGCGTATGCGGAACAAAACCATTGCACTATTCGAAAAAGGCGACGACGTCACCGAGTTCGCTCAGGCATGCTTAATGCTAGCTGTGCTTACGGAGGCAAGTGAGGCTAAAGAAGTATCACCAAAAATAATAAGCGTAGATGCTATGGTGGTAGAATACGAGAAAGGGAAGGTAGAAGACTACATGGGAGTATTAAAAGCCTCAGAATATCATGAGGTGGTGGTATACGAAGACAGAGGTGAAGACCTCAGTTTTATGAAACCATTCAGACCCAACGAACCTTCACGCTCGTATCCCACTGATAGCAAAGAACACCCTGAAATACGCCCAGAAGAAATATTAAGTGGATCCGAACGCTTGCAACAAAAAATGGACGCTAAAAGGAAAAAAGAAAAGCGAACACGAATAATCCCAGCCAGAACAATAGACAAAGTAGCAGCAGTAGCTAGCACCTTCGGCCAAGTCATTGCTGCAATCCCCGCAATAATCCCCAAGAAAAAAGAATATCTGCAGTCAACAGAGAAGATAGTTGCTGCTGTTAAGAGCGCCGCAAAGTATTTTCCCAAAGGTCAGACAAGAAAATCCCCATGCACATGGACGAAAGCAGACATGGGACAAGTCACTCTGCCGAGTCTCAGGGAGGTGTCGGAGCCCCTGGACCACTGGATAAATGCATTCCTCGAGTTTAAAGCTATCGTTAAAGCTACCAGAGAGGTTAACATCATGACCTGTAAGAGCATCTTTGAATCCTTTCATCGAGGCTGTGAAGATCAGCTTGAGATGAAACTCGAGGAATTCGAGGCCGCTGTGTACAACAACGACACAGCTGAAGTAATTAAAGGGAAAGTGTGGGGATTGTACATGGCGGCATACAACGCAACTGTTGGTTTTGTGGCTTTGGACGGGACTGAGACAGAACGGTCGGGCCAACTTGTCTTTCGAACACCTCCTCAGGACCCCATAGTGGTAACAGCAAAGTGTACAAGAGTAATGCTCGAGGACGAGATCTTGGACAGGCTCAAGGCTGTGTCCATGACTTTGAAGAAGGGCGGCTCTCTTGGGCATTGGCAGTTGCCAAAAATAACATGGGTCAATGGCGTACCCGGGTGTGGAAAAACATCCTGGATTATTAATAACTTCGCGGAGGAAAATGATATCATAATCACTACAACAACTGCAGCCGCAACTGACTTGAGGGAGAGGCTAGCATCACGTATAGGAGCCGACGCAGCAAGGAAGGTGCGGACTATGGCCTCAATCTTGGTAAATGGCATAAGGGGGTCTGAGAAATACTCTCGTCTTTTAATTGACGAAGCGCTCATGAACCATTTTGGGGCTATAGTAACGGCAGTACAAATCACGGGTGCAAGCGAGATTCTCATTGTAGGGGACAACAACCAGCTGCCCTATATCGACAGGCATGATTTGTTCCGACTGCACTACACTCGACCAAATCTTGTGGCTAATATCAACCAAGAATGGCTCTGCACGCACAGAAACCCACTGGATGTAGCATATGCACTAAACGAAATCTATGATGGTATATACTCATCCAATACTAGGTTGCGATCTCTAGAGCTAAAGAGGTACATGGGTTCACAGATCCCAAAGTCCCTTGATAATACTTTATACTTGGGACACACCCAGGCTGAAAAGGAAAATCTCATCAGCCAGGGCTACGGAAAAGGGAAGGGATCGCGAACTCTAACCATACATGAAGCTCAGGGGCTCGTGAGCGAGACGGTGGTAATCGTGCAATCTAATAGAGAGAAACAACGCCTATATAACAGTATTCCTCATGCAGTGGTGGCAATCTCGCGCCATACGAGACATTGCATCTACTACACCGATTGGTGTGAGGAAGATGCAATTGCCTGTTTCATTTTGCGTGCCGGGGCTGCCACCACAAGCAGAATTAGGGATTACAACATGAAAATGGCAATACATCATCGAGACTTAAAGGTTGCAAGAAACATTATGAACGTGGTCCGAGACGAAGCGGCGTAAACGACAATCAAACGGATGTTAAATGACATAACCGCAACAACTTTACTTACAATTAAAATTGGAAAATTTTTGTTAATTATAGTTGTTAGTTATAAGTTAAGCATTAAGTATTAGATGTTTAATATCCATAGTTTAAGATGCATGAAAAAAAAACCCTGGCAAAAAAAAAAAAAAATTATGAATTAGTTATCAGTTAGTAATAAGTATGTAGACAAAAGTTTTAAAACCATAGTTTAAGATGCGTGAAAAAAAAAAGGAAGAAAAAAAAAGAAGAAGAAAAAAAAAGAGAAAAAAAGAACGAAATAAACAAACCAAAAAAAAAAAATAATAAGAAAAAGAAAAAAAAGAGGAAAAAAAATTACACTAACCGTTAGATATAAGGCATGATATTATAGTAATCTATATTAATGGAAAAGTATATTAAAAAAAAACGCGGAGAGATGTTAAAGCTTAGAAACTACATATGTAATGTCATAACAATTATAAAAAAAAATGTAATAAAGGGTACGGACTACGAGTCTGTAGAGTAGAAATAATAATTATAAAAAAAAAAAAAAACCTAACCTAACCTAACCTAACCTAACCTAACCTAACCTATGATGGTATATACTCATCCAATACTAGGTTGCGATCTCTAGAGCTAAAGAGGTACATGGGTTCACAGATCCCAAAGTCCCTTGATAATACTTTATACTTGGGACACACCCAGGCTGAAAAGGAAAATCTCATCAGCCAGGGCTACGGAAAAGGGAAGGGATCGCGAACTCTAACCATACATGAAGCTCAGGGGCTCGTGAGCGAGACGGTGGTAATCGTGCGATCTAATAGAGAGAAACAACGCCTATATAACAGTATTCCTCATGCAGTGGTGGCAATCTCGCGCCATACGAGACATTGCATCTACTACACCGATTGGTGTGAGGAAGATGCAATTGCCTGTTTCATTTTGCGTGCCGGGGCTGCCACCACAAGCAGAATTAGGGATTACAACATGAAAATGGCAATACATCATCGAGACTTAAAGGTTGCAAGAAACATTATGAACGTGGTCCGAGACGAAGCGGCGTAAACGACAATCAAACGGATGTTAAATGACATAACCGCAACAACTTTACTTACAATTAAAATTGGAAAATTTTTGTTAATTATAGTTGCTAGTTATAAGTTAAGCATTAAGTATTAGATGTTTAATATCCATAGTTTAAGATGCATGAAAAAAAAAACACTGGCAAAAAAAAATAAAAAAAAAAATAAAAAAAAAAAAAAATGAATTAGTTATCAGTTAGTAATAAGTATGTAGACAAAAGTTTTAAAACCATAGTTTAAGATGCATGAAAAAAAAAGAGAAAAAAAAAGAAGAAGAAAAAAAAAAGAGAAAAAAAAAGAACAAAATAAACAAACCAAAAAAAAAAATAAGAAAAAGAAAAAAAAGAGGAAAAAAAAATTACACTAACCGTTAGATATAAGGCATGATATTATAGTAATCTATGTTAATGGAAAAGTATATTAAAAAAAAACACGCGGAGAGATGTTAAAGCTTAGAAACTACATATGTAATGTCATAATAATTATAAAAAAATGTAATAAATGGTACGGACTACGAGTCTGTAGAGTAGAAATAATAATTATAAAAAAAAAAAAAAAAAAACCTAACCTAACCTAACCTAACCTAACCATCATAGAATTCTCTCCAACACTGCACCGGCGTTTCTTAGAAGCCGAAAAAATCTATATAGGCCTACAAAGAAGACCGGTGGAAGACCAATCCCCCTTGGTGCAGTGCACAAAATGTCTGGGCTTCGGTCACACCAAAAATATCTGCCAGGAAAAAGAAAATCTCTGCAGCTATTGTGGAGAAAACCACCCCTGGGAAAAATGCACGAACAGATTAGAGGGAAAGGCTCCTAACTGCAAGAACTGTTTGAGGGCACATGGCAAAAGCTCAGTTTCCCCACACAATGCATTTAGCAATGAGTGTCCTGAGAGGCAAAAATGGGATAGTATAGCGCGGTCACGTATCTCATACTGCTAAGGGCAGCCAAGATGACAGAAGCTCACATTTCCCAAAGACAGACACTCACAGCATGCACATAATTCAAGCAAACCTACAAAGATCAAAACTAGCGACAACAGAATTACTACAGGGAGCAAGGGAAAGGGGAGTTTCAATAGCCCTTGTACAAGAACCATACGTGGGCAAAAGTGGTGAAATGAAGTTGACCCCCGGCACAAAAATCATCCAGTGCACCCTTAAGCGCCAAAAACCCGTGAAAGCGGCAATCATCATTTTCGATGACAGATTGGGGGTCATACATGACCCGCAATTGGTGACCGAAACTGAGGTGGCGGTACTCCTGAGGGCTGGAAAGATGAGATTAGGAATAGTGTCTGTCTACTACGAAGGAGACCAAGACATAGAGCCCTATTTGGTACGCACAAAAGTGGCTTGCCAGAAACTCCAAACCGAAAACCTTCTGGTCGGTGGGGATGTCAACGCTTGGAGCCACTGGTGGGGAAGCAGCCATGAAGACCAAAGAGGTGCAGCTTACAACGCCTTCCTAAACGAAATAGAGCTCCACATTCTCAACACCGGAGACACACCAACATTCGAGACGTATAGGGGAAACAAAAAATACACAAGCGTTGTTGATGTCACAGCGTGCAGCTTGTCGCTACTAGGAAGAATAAACGGCTGGAGTGTGGATCGGGGACTTACAACATCAGACCATAATGCCATCACTTTTACTCTGCACTTAGACGAGCAACTAACATCATTCGAGTCTAATACCACGCGCAAATACAACACCAAGAAAGCGAACTGGCAGGAATTTAAAACGAGATTAAAAATCTCCCTAGCTGAAAAAAATATAACACCTGAAACCATGGACCAGATTTACACTCAAGAGGATCTGGAAACCAAAATTACCGTCTATACAGAAGCCTAGCCTAGCCTAGCCTAGCCTAGCCTAGCCTAGCCTAGCCTAGCCTAACCTAACCTAACCTAACCTAACCTAACCTCTTTTTTTTTTTTTTTTTTTTTTTTTTAGCATGGGGAAATGCCTACGCATACCCGCCTCGCGGGGGCAAGGACGGGTTATGTCGGACTCGCACCGACTAAAACCCCATGGTGTTCCACCTTTGTCGCTTATTGGCAGGGCCACGGGAACGCTTTCGCACACATCCGCAGCCCCACCAGCGCCTGCCGCCCCACGGCAGCACCTCCTCGGGAGAGGAATATTCCTCCCCGTTCTCCTTCACAGGTAAGGCGCACCAGAACACATGGCGCGTCTTCCTCCACGGCCTCCAATTAAACAATTAAACATGCGCATCAGACGCCCCCGCGTTCGATGCGCGAAGGCCATGGGGCCAGGAAAAACGAGCACTTAGAAGTACTAGCCTTCCCGACCCCAGCGGCGGATCTGGTCTATGGCTCCGCCGCCAACCAAGATTCGGCTGCGGAGGGTAGGGAGAGCGGCGCCTCGCAATACCGACAATCCTCTCCCCCCGCAGCCCCACCACCACCGCATCAACGGTGCGGCCCCGTTTGAGTCGCGGAGGATAGGGCGAGTGGCGCATCGCCATACCAACACTCCTCTTCCTCCGCGACTCCACCTCGGCTGCAGCGGTAGGTGGGGAGGACACACCTCTCACCGCAGTCCACCAACACACATCCGAAGCGGGCTTCCCAAGCCCACTCGGAGTGGCCACCTCGGGCCGGCCCTCCACCTCGGACCAGCCATTTGGGTTCCTCTTTGTTCACCGCGGGAGACCAAGCCACGGCTACTAAGCCCCCCCCCGCCACGACAAGGCGGGAACCCGATCGGGGGGGAACCTAACCTAACCTAACCTAACCTAACCTAACCTAACCTAACCTAACCTAACCTAACCTAACCTAACCTAACCTAACCTAACCTAACCTAACCTAACCTAACCTAACCTAACCTAACCTTTTTTTTTTTTTGTACATGGGGAAATGCCTACGCATACCCGCCTCGCGGGGGCAAGGACGGGTTATGTCGGACTCGCACCGACTAAAACCCCATGGTGTTCCACCTTTGTCGCATATTGGCAGGGCTACGGGAACGCTTTCGCACACATCCGCGGCCCTGCTAGCGCCTGCCGCCCCATGGCAGCACCTCCTCGGGAGAGGAAAATTCCTCCCCGTTCTCCTTCACAGGCAAGGCGCACCAGAACACATGGCGCGCCTTCCTCCACGGCCTCCAATTACGTCTGTGCAACAGACGCCCCCGCGTCCGATGCACAAAGGCCATGGGGCCAGGAAAAACGAGCACTTAGAAGTATTAGCCTTCCCGACCCCAGCGGCGGATCTGGTCTATGGCTCCGCCGCCAACCAAGATTCGGCTGCGGAGGGTAGGGAGAGCGGCGCCTCGCAATACCGACAATCCTCTCCCCCCGCAGCCCCACCACCACCGCATCAACGGTGCGGCCCCGTTTGAGTCGCAGAGGATAGGGCGAGTGGCGCATCGGCATACCAACACTCCTCTTCCTCCGCGACTCCACCTCGGCTGCAGCGGTAGGTGGGGAGGACACACCTCTCACCGCAGTCCACCAACACACATCCGAAGCGGGCTTCCCAAGCCCACTCGGAGTGGCCACCTCGGGCCGGCCCTCCACCTCGGACCAGCCATTTGAGTTCCTCTTTGTTCACCGCGGGAGACCAAGCCACGGCTACTAAGCCCCCCCGCCACGACAAGGCGGGAACCCGATCGGGGGGGAACCTAACCTAACCTAACCTTTTTTTTTTTTTTTTTTTTACGGGGGGAAATCCTCATGGACTTCCTCTGCCTGGGGAAAGGCGGAGGGGTGTGCCGGACTCTTACCGGCTAAAACCACCCCGGTGTCTCCTCGCACGTTCTCGCGAGGGGCCGCGGGAATCCAAATTCTTCCGCAGCCCCACACTAGTGCTGGCCCGGTCTGCACGGGCCTCGTCTCCTGCACGGGGTAGTGAGGTGTTCAACTACCCCGTGTATCACCTCAGAGGCGCGCGCCGACACCCACGCGTGCCTCCGCCTCGGGTCCATCGAATAGGGGGCGGGGGCTTCCC
Source organism: Parnassius smintheus behrii (assembly GCA_036936625.1). Lineage (NCBI taxonomy): Eukaryota > Metazoa > Arthropoda > Insecta > Lepidoptera > Papilionidae > Parnassius > Parnassius smintheus. Next base: position 71,376 of record JAUPFT010000007.1, read on the forward strand.
CTAGTCCCTCGCCCCTGGACTCATTCATGGGGGCTGGAAAAGGGCGTTATCAGCCCTTCTCCTGCGCCTAGTGCGCCTTCTGCGGCCAGGGAAGGGAGTCGAGATCTCCCTCTCCCGTTCCGCAGTTTCCTTCTGCGACATCACGTCCTCACAGAAGGACACCACTGCATCCCACGATTCTGCGCTACCGACCATACTCCGCACCAAGGCCGACAGCGACAGATCGCCTCCTACTTCATTTGTGAGGACACGGCGCTGCTCCTCCCAAGCTACACACTCGGCGAGCGTGTGTTGCGCCGTGTCCTCCCCGCAATGGACGCAGTGGTGGCACCGAGCGTCCGGCTCCCTGTCTATGCGGCACAGGTACTTGCCAAAGCAGCCGTGCCCCGACAGCACCTGCGTCACCCTAAACGACAGGGAGCCGTGCCTTCTCCCGAGCCAGTCGTCGAGTACTGGCCGGATCGCCTCGACGATAGCGAGGCCGGCAGTAGGGCGCAGAAGCCTTTGCCGCCATTCCGCCACCAAGACCTGACGGAGCTCCTCTCGGCGCAGCGCGATCTGTCGCTGCACCGGCCTCGAGCCCCGTCCCCGCTCTTCCTCGCGCCATCGATATAGTGACGCGAGTACTTTCGCCTCTAGGTCCCAGGGCGGGGATCCGGCCAGGACGCAAGCCGCCTCGTAGGAAATCGTGCGATACCCGCGGATGACTCTGACGGCCATCGCCCTCTGCGGTTTGCGCAGAATGGCGAGAGTGCTGGCCGTCATGTCCATCGCCCATACAGGGGCCCCATACAGGGCCATGGACCGCACGATTCCCACGTACAACCGCCTACAGGCAGCGCTCGGGCCCCCCAAGTTGGGAAGCAGCGTTGAAAGTGCGCCAGCTGCACGCATCAGCTTGGGCGCCAGCCGCCGGAAGTGGGGCCCAAATTCCCATCGGCTGTCGAGCACCAATCCCAGATACTTCATGGTGGACTCGACAGCTATCCGGGCCCCGCCGACCACGATGTGCGATCCCGGTGGCGGCGCGCGTCGAAGGCCATGAAACACCATGGCCTCCGACTTGTTAAGGGCCACCTCCAGGCCCAGGCACCGGATGCGGTTCACCACTTGTGAAACCGCAGCCGTGGCAACCAACGCTGCTTCCCTGTGCGAGCTCCCCCGGGCAGTGACGAGCGTGTCGTCCGCATAACAGGTCAAGTCAGCGCCCGACGGGAGCTCACCTCTCAGCACCCAGTCGTAGCCGATGTTCCACAGGAGCGGTCCCAAGACCGATCCCTGCGGAACACCGCACGACATGACGCGCCGACCAGCGCTGTCACGTCCCCAATACGTGACGCATCTCTCCTCAAGGTAAGCCCCTATTGTGCGGCGGAGTTAGGGAGGCACGCGATGGTAATTAAGCGCCTCCCGAATACAACTCCAGGGTAGGGTGTTGAAGGCGTTGGAGATGTCTAATGACACCGCCAGCACCACCCCACCCCGGGATACTGTCTCCTCCGCCAGGGCCCTCACGCGCATAATAGCGTCTATGGTGGAGCGCCCGCGACGAAAACCAAACTGGTTCTCGTCCAGGTCTGGCCCCACTCTGCACAAGTGGCTGACGAGGCGATCTGCGATGATACGCTCAAGAAGTTTGCCCGCCTCGTCGAGCAACACTATGGGCCGGTACGCGGACGGTGAGTCCGCGGGGCGCCCCTCCTTCCTAAGTAGGACCAGCCTTCCCTCCTTCCACACACTGGGAAGCTGACCCTGCTCGAGACATGCCGTGAAGAGCCCCCTCAGGTGGGGCTCCAGCTCCTTCAGAGCCAGGACGAGAGCTCGACCAGGAACTCCATCGGGTCCAGGCGCTGTGTTCTTGGCCCGAAGTCGCGCCATGGCCGCTCTCATCTCTGCTTGCGTCACCTTGGGGACATCGGTGCTCTCCTCCTCTGGAGAGTCTGTGGCTGAGGGCGAAGCCATCGCCGGGGGAACGTGTCCCACTCGTTCAGGGAAGAGAACAGATACCACCGTCTCTAGCAACTGGGGTTGCATTGTTTGCGTTAGTGGAGGCGCCCAGGAACGCAACTTGCCCCGTACCCAACGGTAGGGGCGCCCCCACGGATCCCGATCTAGGGACCCCAGCAGCTCCTCCCTGGCACGCGACTTCGAGTCGCCGATGGCCAGCCACAGAGTCTCCTTAGACGCGCGGTACACCTCATACAGCGCGTCCTCCTCGGCGGAATCCCGTCGACGCCGTCTCCGGTATCGGGTGTACCGGCGTCGGGCCGCAACGCACGCTATGCGCAATTGCGCGATCTCGGCGGTCCACCAGTACACCTGGTGCCTTGCGGACCGTTGGCGGACACGGGGCATGGACGCGTCGCAGATCTGCGTCATCACCCCGCGAAACCATAGCGCCGCTGCTTCGACGTCGACGGGGCCGTCCATTGCCGACTCCCAGATCCAGGACTGGACTAAGGCAGCTTCCTCGAGTAGTTCCCTGTCAATGCGCTTAAGCGCCCAACGCGGGCCGTCGTTAATCGGGGTAGTTGGATGGCGGCCTCTCGCAGTCTGGGCAGAGACGTCGAACCGGATATACCGATGGTCCGACAACGTCTCCACCCCTGCGGCGACACGCCAGTCGCGGACTCGGCTGGCGACAGAGGGGCTAGCGAGCGAGACGTCCACTATCGACCCGCCTCGCTGCCGCACGCACGTGTATTCCGAACCCCGATTCAGGACGACCAGACCAGTCGTCACTGTCCACTCTTCTAGCATCTCGCCCCGAGGATCAGTGACCGGAGATCCCCACGCTGATGACTTTGCGTTGAGATCCCCGAGCACTAGAACGGGACGAGGGTGATAGCGGCCTACGACGGCGCCCAACTCGATAAGGAAACCCTCAAAGTCGGCGAGACTCTTGTTGGGGGAGAAATACGCCCCCACAATAACGATGCCACCCGAGACCGCAGCAACCCAGCCACGGCCCCGAGACGGGTCGATCAGAGTCTCGCCAATAATGGCCACCAAACCGTCAGCGCATCCCAGCCAGTTGTCACGGGCGGGAATGAAGTACGGTTCGGCGACCACAGCCACGTGAATCGACCACTCTGCCATGCTCTGGAGTAGGAGATCCTGAGCTCTGGCACAGTGGTTGATGTTGCCCTGGAGAAAATGGAACTTTGCCATTATTGACATTCCATTCCCTCGGCAACGGTCCTGGGCCGGGAGTCGGCCGCGGAGCTACTGGCCTGTGTGGGCAGCGAGGTTAACTCGGCAGGCTTGGTGCTCCTCTTCTTTTCTTTTTTGGCCTTGGACTTGCTGGTAGGCGCCCCACAGGCCCCTCCGCCTACTCTGTGCTCCGCTGGCTTTCCCGCAGCAGAGCAAAGGCTGCAGTTAAACGCCGCGGTGCACAGGGCCGCCTTGTGGCCAGGCTGGCCGCAGCGGTAACAAAGGTCACTACGGTCAACCTCGGCGGTGCACTTCGCCCGGACGTGCCCTTTTTCCAGGCACCGGAAGCACTGCAAAGCCCGGGGCTGTAGTAGCTTCGTCCTTGCCGCCACCCAGCCTACCAGCAATCTGCCGCTATCGGCGATCTTCTTTGCCGACGCTACAGGGCACCGAACCCAGACCGCGCCAAGTCCGGTAGCATCGGTGCGTATATCGCCGGCCCGCACCTTGTCCGGCGGACACTCTCCGCTTCTGGCAACGGCCGCCACCACCTCCTCAGATGTCACGGAGTCGTCCAGGCCAGCAATCCGCACTTCTGCGGTTTTCATTGGTCTGGAGACCCGGACGTCCTCAGGGTTGAGGACCTCTCTCATCTTGGCGGCCAATGCGTCCGCCTTTTCGGCACTGTCGCTCACAGTGCCAGCCACCTCGAACAGCCGCGCACCCGTGGCAGCCTGCCTGAGGGTGACGGACTGAAGGCCAAGATCTGATAATTTGATCTTGGCCTTGGCCTCAGCGATGACCGACTGGTACGTCACGCCACGCTCCACAGCTCCGGGCTGCAATGTTATTGTCACCGCATTGGACCGCGGAACACGTACAGCCGGTTTCTTGCGACCGCCTTTGGCAGTCCGCCGCGCAGGTTGAGGAGCCGTCTTTGCGGTTCCACCTGGGACGTGTGCAGCTGCTGCGGCCTTTTTAGCGGCTTTGCGGGCCTTCTTCCGGCCCACGACTTTTGCCCATGTCTCACCCTTAGACCCGGCTGTCGTGGGCTGGTCGCTCGGAGGAGCTCCCTCCGCGGGCTTTTTTTTACCCTCCATGGGCTTCCCCTTTTGAGGCGCAAGTCTCGGCGGCTCCTCAGTTCTCCGTGTGTCAGCCGCCAAAGGCGGACGTAGGGTTTCCGCCGGGAGACGCCGAGAAATCGCCTCCAGCCGAGCGTTAACCATGCTCCCGCACTGGAGCATGCAGAGCCGGACAATGCGCTCGACCTCTTCGTCGGTACGAGGGCTTGTCGGTCGCGGTGCGGGAGTCGGGGCCACTACAGATGCGGCATCGGTGGATGTGCATCTCCGCTGCTGCTCGCTCAGTGCTGCGACTTGCTGCCGGAGGTCTTCTAGATCACTTCTGAGGCGGCTATTTTCCTCCTGTAGCTTTGCGACCTCGTCAGAGGCCGTCCTGTTGAGGAGAATGCCGACCGCCTCCCTGATGTCCGCGGCAGCCTCCTTTAAGCCACGGGTGAACGTGCCCTTCAGGCTGCCGGACTTGGTGGCAACTTTCAGGACTAAGTCCACCCCATCCAGAGCCAGCTGGCTCAAGGCCACCGCAGATGGCTCTCCTTTTTCCGCCGCCAGAGCAGCTCGTCGTTCGCGAGCGCGTCGGGCCATTTCAGACACTTCGTCTGCTGCGACGGCTTTGCGCTGTTCCCTCTTGGCGGCGTTGAGCTCCGCCTTCGAACTCCCCAGCGAGGCACAGCTTTCACCGCCATCGCCAGGGTCCTCCGTAGTGACCCCCATGTCACTCTCTGCTTCACTAGCCGCCGAGGTATTCGAGCACACGAATCGTCCGTGCTTATCTCTTCGCGGCTGCGAAGCACTCACCCCTCTCGATGCTTGCCGACCCCTCCTCGAAGTCGCCAACTTGGGGGCTGGCAGGCCTTCCTCGTCCGAGGACCGGCACACTGGACGTTTCCTGGCGGAAGACGTCCCACGCGATCTGTCCACGTCTGATCCATCGTCTTTTCCTATATCTACGTTTTTTAATGGTTTATTCATTTTTTTTCCCACGAGTGTGGAGGAAGTAACGGTCCATCCGAGCAGAGCCCCCGTTGCCCGGATAAGCCTATGCATAACCCGTCAAGGGTGTCGGCCGGTACCCTGACGGGGGGCAACGCTAACGACTGAACATTTACCCATCAGCCATGCAGCTCCTCACGGCGTGCCACGCTTGAGCTTCGGGTGATTTTTTATAGAGGTTATCATCCTCGTGACTCCAGGCAGTTAAGCCAAGAGCCGTCGGCCCCTCAGGCGCCGCGAGACATGATCCACGACACGCCAAAGGGATTCCGAGGTTCGAACGGTGGCAGAGTCGATACGAGTTCTTCCCATGCCTGCCCAGAGACCGGGTGAGGGAACTCTGAGCCCGTTCAATTCCCGCGATGGCGGGTTGCCCGGCGTCGGCCAAAGCCGAGTGCACCTGGCATCTCACCGCGCATGTTACATCCTCTGTTCCTCTCAGTGGAGAGGATACGGGAAGCAACTAGCAGGTACCTGATTTCATTCGAAACCAGAGGTACGCCCAAACCCAGCCAGTTTTGGTCCGCGACGGTTTCCCGCTACCACTCATATCTGAATGGCATTCCCCTATCCGCCACCTGGGGACGCGCCCGATTGGAGGACTGGCAACTCCACACGGGAACCTAACCTAACCTAACCTAACCTAACCTAACCTAACCTAACCTAACCTAACCAGTTGCGCTCTAAACGCTGCCCCGTACGCAGTACTTTTGAACCGCTCCGCGATTAAAAATCAAAGTCATAGGTCAAAGTTTACCGATATTCAAGTGCTATACACCAAAATACGCGTTTTACTAAGACGAATATAGTGTCAGTTCTAGAAAAGTGAAAAGTGCGGAAATCACGAAATTATTAAGGAAAAACCAATTTTTCCTAACCTAAAAAACTTTAATGTTGAACGCTGCTGAAACAAGATCTATGACATAGCAATTTATTAGTGTCAAAAGAAGCGCCTTCGCAGGCTTCATCATCAGCGACCTTCACTGGATTTTCTGACATCTGTGCGTGGAAATATCGCCAGAAAAACAAAACCACGTGGACACGTGTTTCCATAACAACGAGTCTGCGGCTAATTTTGTCAACGTGGTTATAAGGAGCGTACCAAAACAAAACGTTTGACACCTCGAACTCCAAAATCCGACGAGTAACGGAGGAGATATAGAGCTTCAAACATACGGATTTATGACCAAAAATTTCAAAACTGAAAAACGCAAAATTTTCAGCGAGGACCACAAGATTTTCAGTCATTATATGAAAGAAGAGTTCAAGACCTACGCATCGACTGAAAAATTTCAGCATTTGGAGTGCATTTATTTAAATTAAGTAAGATTATATTTTTATACATAAACACGTGGTGGGCTGAAACTATTCCTGAAAATTCTGAAAAAGTTCCTCAAAATCGTACATTTTTAATCTTAGTATCCCAAATTTTTTCAAAATTTTTCCTTTAATATTTTTTGAATTAGACGCTTTTTGCGGTTGTTGGTAATTGTTAATCGATTTTCAAAATTAAAAAACTTAAAAAATTTTTATAACAAAAATTTTTCCAAATTAAGTGTATGATAGACAATTTATTTAGCTATCTACACTATTTTTTTCGAAATTTTTAGGGCAGGGTTTTCAAAGATAGGAATTTATTTGTAAGAGCTGGGAGGTCCTGAAAACTGCACGATAACTGTGTTTTCAGTTTACAGGAAAACGGAGCCTCCTAGCTCAATTCTGACAAAATTTTCCTTCGCCCCCCCCCCTCCGTTACCCCCCCCACACTATCCAGAAGCCGGATAGTCTTCGACCCCCACCGGATCATTTGGGGTGAATTTCAACCCCCTACCCCTAAGTTGACTGCTGGACTTAGTCTCTGGGGGATGAAAATCTTAAAACACTTATAACTCATTAGTTATTGCACCGATCCGAACGGGGTTTCTTCCTAAATTAGTTACATCAGTAGATCTTTCAGCCCACACGTGGACAGACTCTACATAGAGTCGATGAATATTTTAAATTTACAAATAATTTTTAAGACTTAACTCTGGACAAATACTATTAGAATAAGACAAATAAGACCTTATATTATAGTAAGTCAAGACATAAGAGACCATTTCTGGTAGAGTCAAGTAGAGTCTTAGAGAAAAAATTTATGTCTGGTTTTTATAACTTTCTAAATTATATATAAAGAGGAGGCAAGAGACGACTCTAGGTAGAGCCTAGAAGTTACTTGAGTCAAATATTTTTTATATTATTATTTTCATTTTGTACGAAAATTCTTGTATTTACATTAGAACATTTAATGTGACTCTACATAGACCTTAAGACATAAAATATTATTGTAATTATTTACAATTATATTTACATATTTATTTCCTTTATTAAGGACAAGGCCTGCACACGGACTCTACATAGAGTTTGATAGATTTTGAAGTGGAACAGAAATATAAAAGGACAGTTAGTATAACATAAACGTCATAAATTTTTATATTGGGCTAACGTACATAAACGAGGTAGAGTTGAGACTCTAACATAGAAGTCTATTATTCAAGAGATAGTTGAGGCCTAATTTGAACTCACCAGAGCCGTGCCGACTGCAAAACGTGTATATTGTTAGACTTTAGATTTTTATTTATACAACTTATATAAATTTACTTTTTATAATTCTTGACATATATAAATTAAGAAGATCAATTATTGTGATCAGAAGACGCGTTCCCCCTAAACATGCTCGGCATCCGTACTCCCGCTAAAAAGACCGAGAGCAGCGCAAAGGATTCAAGCCCTCAGGGCTCCCCAATTGCGACCGAGAAGGCAGGACCTTCTCCAAAAAATCAAAAGACGCTGATCTCAAGCGTGAGAAGAAGCATCGGAGAGTGGGAGACAGGGAAACTAGACACAGAAGCCGAAACACACAGGTCTCCAAAAAAGCTGGCTTCGGTGGCTCGCCAAAAACAAAAAGCTATGTCGTCACAGGAAACGAAGGGAATAACCCGTAAAGTAATAGAGGAGGCAAAAGAGGAATCGCTGAAGACTGAGACTGCAAAATATGCGGATCGTCTAACGGAGGCCCGTGCCTGCCTCCATAAAGCAAAGCTGCACCTAAATAATTCACGAAATCTGAAAACAGATATTAAAACCGAGGTAACACAGGCCATAGAAAGATTATATCAGCTAGTAAAAGAAGCAGAGACAGGAAAGAGTATAGGAAAAGAGAAGGAATCGAGGGAGAAGGAGAAGAAAGAGGAAAGACACGAAGATGAATACGAAAGAAGAAAATCGGAAGAACATATTAAACTAATAGAGAAGTTAGAGGAACACGGGAAACTCCTCGAGGAAAATAACAAAGAAATTGAAAAATTAAGGGTTGAAATGAAAAAACAGGAGAATAAGGAAGGAAGAGAAACGTACGCAAGCATATTAGCTGGGAAATCGAACAAATCACCCCTGATAAATATGGCTATGCACTCGGTAGCTATTACATCGACTGACGAAAAGGAGACCGGAGATCAGGTACTGGAAAAAATAAGAAAGGCTATAAATGCAAAAGAAGAAGGACTGAAAGTAGATAAAATCAGGAAAGCAAGGGACAGAAAGGTAATAGTGGGATGTTATACTCAGGAAGAGATAAATAGAGTAAAAGAAAGAATAAAGAATGCAAGTGAACACCTGAACGTGGATGAGATAAGGAATAAAGACCCACTAGTAATCCTGAGAGACGTGCTGCAATACAACTCAGATGAGGAAATCGTAAAGGCAATTAGAGTTCAGAATAAACATCTTTTTAAAGACTTACTCGACGAAGAGGACAGAATGGGCATAAAATACAAAAAGAAAACCAGGAATCCGCATACATCCCACATTATTATGAGAGTTTCGCCACAGCTATGGAATCGCCTTACAGAAGCTGGAGTGATACATGTAGACCTCCAACGAGTGAGGGTAGCAGACCAATCTCCACTCGTCCAATGCTCGAGATGCTTGGGATATGGACATACCAAGCGTCTATGTAATGAAACTACAGAGGTCTGCAGCCACTGCGGAGGCCCACACCTCAGAGCAGAATGCACCGACTGGCTTTCCGGCGAAACACTATCATGTAGGAACTGCCTAAAGGCAAAATTAGACAGGAAGGACCATAATGCTTTCAGCCCAGACTGCCCAGTGAGACGGAAATGGGAGACCCTAGCAAGGTCCACCGTAGCATATTGCTGAGGTGGTCCCAGGGTCTAACAGAAACCAAGTCACGGGCAACCACCGATATCACGCAATCCAGGCAAACCTTCAGAGGAACGAACTAGCGACGGCTGAACTGATCACAGAGGCGACCTTAAAAAAGATATCGTTCGCCTTAGTCCAGGAACCCTACATTGGTCGTATTGGGGAAATGAAAAACTACCCAGGGACACGAATAATACAATGTCACAGAGAACCTAACACCGAAAAGGTGATCAAAGCTGCCATTGTATTGTTCGACGACACCATTAACATAACCCAGTGTCCAGGTCTAACAACGGAAAATATTGCAGTGGCCAAGTTGAGGACAGGGACCTGGGAGATGGGAGTGGTGTCTGTCTACCTGGAGTGTGACAAACCAATCGACCCATACCTGGACACGATCGAGAAGGTTGTGGAAGCTCTGGGGACAGGAAGCGTGATACTCGGTGGAGACGTGAACGCATGGAACACCTGGTGGGGAAGCCGGAAGACAGATGGCAGAGGAATAGACGTGGCTGCTAAACTCGATGAATTGGATCTCCATATATTAAATAAGGGAACTGAACCCACCTTTGATACCATCAGAGGTGGGAGAAAGTTTTCCAGTTGCGTTGATATAACAACCTGTTCGACGAGCCTACTTGGAAAGGTTGAAAACTGGAGACTATCCGAAGAAATAGCCAGTTCGGATCACAGGGCAATCTTATTCGATATAAACTTAGAAAAGTCAGTTGGCACAGATATAGAAAGAAAAACAAGAAAATACAACACCAAAAAGGCAAATTGGAGTGAGTTTCGTAAGAAACTCCTCGAGATTTGGAACAATCAACTAATTAATAAAATAGAAATAGACAAAATAGTAACGAGGAAAGAACTAGAAACCAAAATAGGAGAGCTAACAAATACAATCACAGAAGTTTGCGACAATACCTTACCTAAACTAAAAAATAAAAAACGAATAGGATTGCCCTGGTGGACCGATGAGCTAGCACAGCACAAAAAGGAAGTCTCCAGACTGAAGCGTCGAATTTCATACGCAGCACCAATTCGTCGAGAGTGGGTCGTTGGACAATATCTCGACGCAAAAGAAAGATACCAACAAGAAGTCAAAAGAGCTCAAACCTCCAGCTGGAAGGAATTTTGTAGCAAACAAGAGCGAGAGTCAATGTGGGATGGTATCTATAGGGTTATAGGCCGCACAACACAGAGACAAGAGGATATTCCCCTTGTCCTGAATTGGAAAACTATGGGGAACGAAAAATCAGCTAAGACCCTGGCGGATATATTCTATCCGGAGGATGACATTCAGGAGGATGACGCAGGCCACAGGATGACAAGGGAGACAGCGAGAGTAGTAAATGAAGAATCACATGATGATTCATGTGACCCACCGTTTACGATGGAGGAGCTGATGAGGTCTGTGTCTAGTTTCAACCCCAAAAAGGCACCAGGGTACGACGGCCTCACTGCCGACATTTGCGAAGCAGCTATAACCTCGGACCCGACAATGTTTCTGGCTATGGCCAATAAATGCCTCAGTCTGGCGTACTTTCCCAAAAGGTGGAAAGAGGCGGTAGTAGTAGTGCTGCGAAAGCCTGGTAAAAGGGATTACACACATCCCAAATCTTATAGACCTATTGGGCTGCTACCTGTACTCGGAAAAATATTTGAAAAGATGCTAATCTATAGAATTAAATGGTACATTGTACCCAAAATTAGCCACACACAATATGGGTTCATGCCCCAGCGTAGCACCGAGGACTCCCTCTATGACATGATGCAGCTTGTAAAAGCTAAGCTTAAAGATAAAAAGTTAATTGTATTAATATCCTTGGACATAGAGGGAGCCTTCGACAACGCTTGGTGGCCGGCCATAAAGTGTAGATTGGCAGAGACTAGGTGCCCGATAAATCTAAGGCGCCTCGCCGACAACTATTTCGAGGACAGGACAGTCGGCGTCAGATATGCAGGAGCAGAATGGGTGAAATCAACTGCAAAGGGATGTGTGCAAGGATCAATAGGGGGTCCCATATTCTGGAATTTGTTGCTCGACCCGCTATTGAAGGAACTGAGCGACAAAGGGGTATATTGCCAGGCTTTCGCAGACGATGTGGTCCTGATTTTCTCCGGGGACAGGGCACTGGAAGTCCAAGACCGGGCCAATATGGTCCTCGCACACGTTCAGAAGTGGGGAGTCAGAAACAAGCTTAGATTCGCACCACAGAAAACAAAAGCTATGGTGATTACAAACAAAATAAAGTACGACTCACCACTTCTGAGGATGGGCGGGGAGGATGTTGTGCTGTCCAGGGAAATAAAAATACTTGGACTTACGATAGACGATAGATTGACCTTCGGCACGCATGTAAAAAATGTGTGTTGTAAGGTACAAAATCTATATAGCCAACTTACAAGAACCGCAAAGATAAACTGGGGCCTGAACCCGGAGATTATTAGGACTATTTACATCGCTGTGATGGAGCCGATAATCATGTACGCGGCTAGTGTATGGGCATCGGCAACACACAAAAAGAAAATTAAAAAGCAGCTCGACATGGCTCAACGCGGTTTTGTTCAAAAAATTGTTAGGTCTTACAAAACCGTATCCCTACACTCGGCCCTACTACTCGCTGGATTGCTTCCATTGGACATTAGGGTTCGGGAAGCAGCCTCTCTTTATGAAATAAAGAGAGGTTTCTCTCAGCGAGTGGTAGGAGATCGAGAAGTGGAGCGGAAAATAGATTATACAAAGACACCTCACCCCGCGTATCAAGCTGGGCTGCAATTTACATGCCTGGAGGATGGTGCACAAGTCGACCTAAATGACAATAAAAGCTTAAAAATTTATACCGACGGAAGTAAAATCGAGGGAAAAGTCGGCGCTGCGTTATCTGTATGGAATGACGCAGCGGAAATAAATACCCGAAAATTAAAATTGGAAGACTTTTGCACCGTCTACCAGGCGGAGTTGCTGGCCATATTTGAAGCGACAAACTACGCGCTTAGAAACTCGGAAATGAGCTGCAATGTTTACAGCGATTCAAGATCAGCACTGCAGACAATTGTCCAGAACGTTTCTCTCCATCCCCTAGCGGCAAATATTAGAAAAAACATCTCAAAAATTCAACAACAAGGAAAATCAATCAAACTATTCTGGGTAAAAGCCCACGCAGGATTGGAGGGGAACGAGAGGGCAGATGTATTAGCGAAGGAAGCCGCCTTAAAAATAAAAAGAAAAGCCGATTATGAGAAATGTCCGATTTCATTCGTCAAACGACAGATCCGTCTCGACTCACTTGACGAATGGAATCGGCGCTATGTTGAAGGCGAAACGGCCTCTATAACCAAAATATATTTCCCGAATGCAATAAGTGCCTATCCCATAATAAGGAAAGTAAATATGGATCCGTTAACGGTACAAGTGATGACAGGACATGGCGGGTTCTCTGAATACTTGCATAGGTTCAAGTGCAAGGAGAGTCCATCATGTACCTGTGATCCAACGATCGAGGAAAGTGTGCTGCACATCATAATTGAATGTCCCGTTTATAGCAGAGAAAGAGAAAATGTCGAAATAGAACTAGAAATTAAAATAGAAAAAGATAACATATGTAAAATAGTAGAAAATAAATATATGAGAAATAGGTTCTTAAACTATTGTAGAGATATAGCAAATAAGGTAGTAAATAAGAATAAATTAAAGTAGTAATAAGGAAATTGTAACTTATATATTCGTATATAAGATAAACAGCTCCACTAAATTAGTATAAAATTAGATTAAGATATAGCAACAAATATAATGTAACGACAATATTAGGTGTAACTAAACAAGAAAAAGAACCGTATGTAAACTTATAGTAAAAAGAAAATAAGTAAAAAATTAATAACAAAAACACAGAAAAGAAAAATTGAACAAAAGATAAAAATAAAAAAAAAGATAGGAAAAGTCCCTGATCTCCATGTTAGGGGGAACTAGTATAAAAAAAAAAAAAAAAAAAAATCCGGTGTCAACTGCTGTCCCGAACGCCACGTTTGTGAGTCGCTCCGCGCTTAAAAAATACGTAAAAATAGGTTTTTTGCATCGGATTTTTACGTGCGATATACCAAAAGACGCGTCTCGTCGAGAGGTTTAAATAAGTGGAAAGTGTTAGAAAATCGGAGTTTTGGTTGAAAAGTTATTCGGAAAAAAGTGTTTTTCAAAAAGTAAAAAATCTTTAAAGTGGAACGCTGTTCGATTAAGCGCTTTTACCCCAACTTTTTATAGTGTGGCTCTAAAGCTATAGGTGGCCCCTACATACGAACAAAATTTGAGATTTTTCCGAAGCATAGTTTCGGAGAAAAACGCAAAAAAACAAGTGCCACGTGGGCACGTGTTTCATGATCCGAAATCGTGCGGCTACTTCTGAAGTCGCATTTCGGTAGCACAAGTGGAGAAGAGCCTGGAGCAGTTTTCGGAATAAAATTAAGTTAAGTGGTTAAAGAATTATTGAACTTTTGAATTTTGCCAAAATTTCAAAATTAAATTTTTCAAAATCTAAAGTGAAGACCCCACATTTTTATAGTGCGCCTTTAAAGCTATCAGTGGTCCCTACAAATGTGCAAAATTTGAGATTTTTGTGAATAACAGTTTTTGAGAAAAACCCAAAAAAACAAGTAACACGTGGGCACGTGTTCTGCGATGCAGAATCGTGCGGCTGTTTTTGGAGCCACATTCTGTTAGCGAACGCGGAGTGGAGCCGGGAGCAGTTATTGAAACAATTTTAAGTTAAGTGGTTAAAGAAATATTGGACTTTTAAGTTTTGGAAAAATTTGTTTATTAAATTACTCAATAACGAAATTGAAGCCCTTGGTTTTTAGAATAAAATAGTGTTAAGATTAGTATATTAAATGTGTATATTAAAATTTAGAATTTTGCAATAAGTAGTTTTTAAGTTAAAATTTTTTAAATTTTTTAAATAACCATATGATACCTAATATAACGTGTTAAAAATTTTAAAAATACATATTCATAGAAAGGACACTGAGCATAACGTCTCAAAATTTTTGTAGATTTTTAAAACTAAATATGGTCGAAAAATTCAAAAATTTTCAAAAAAATTATATGTTTTTTGTTTAAATTATTATTAAAAGGGGCTGTAATCGCCAAAATATTTACAAAACTTTAAGCTTGACACCAAGACTTTTCAAATGACCCCAAACACGGGCCAAATCGGTCAAGAGACGCCCGAAATAGCCGTTTGCTGTCTGGACTGGCGGCCATTTTGAAAAAATTAGGACCGGAATAACTTTTGTTCTAGGAGTCGTAGAGGACTGGGGTTTGGACCCTAGACGTTGGCAAATAGTGCCGGAACAGATAACCCAGCTTTCAGGGAATTCCAGCACCCAAAATTTTGATCCCTGAAAACCACACAAAATTATAGTCCTAGTCGAGCCCAATAATATGAGCCCAAGCACGGAGCTGTAAGCCTGTTCGTTTGGAAGTTACAGCGCGGAAACCGTATTTTGGCAGCCATCTTGTTTTTCAACCAGAACTTGAAAACGCGGTAACTTTCGAACCCATCGGGCTAGGTATACCGAGTTTGGGTTCCTCGAATAGGGCTCGAGGAGCGCTTTTGGCCGGTTACGAAATACAGACTCTACATAGAGTCAAAGACCTATTAGTCTATAACTCTCCGTGTATATAGTATTTTCAAAAAAAAAAAAAATGTCAATATTTAAGACAGACCCCGTTGAAGCCTTAGTATAGAACCGACAGAATAGACGGAGACTGACTCTATGTAAAGCATTATAAAGAAATTAGTTTTTGTTGTTTTTATATTATTTCATTTTATTTTATATTACTTGTCATTTATGTGGTTGGACTCTATATAGAATTAACCAAAAATTGTATACAATATTATACTACATAAGTTTCATATTTCCCTCATTTTATTTTATATATAAGATAAATAACTAGATTTTAAGTGACAGCTGTGGTGTTTTTATTGTCAGTTACTTTAGAGTAAGTTTAGCTTACAAGACGACTCTAAGTAGAGTATAGGACATAAAGGTAACCAAATAGGTTACATATTATAAGGTTTTTTTTTAGACAGACTCTAGACAGACTCTACATAGAGTCATCAGGTATAGACAGGATATAGGCATCGAGCCACTCTGTAGAGTGGTATAAATATATAACGACGTAGAGTCGAGACTCTACAAGAGATTACACATTTTTGTTTATTTTATTTTATTTTGTTTTTATTTTAATTTACTTGCTACTTGTATGGGTAGAAATTTATTGAGGCTTGACCTGGGTTCGCGGTGGTGTGTTAAACTGCATATAGATTAAATTTTATTTTACCTTATACACTTTTATTATTTTATTTATACAATTTTACTGACGGACGCATACCTCCATTATGTTTGGGCTTAGAACTCCAATGAAACCGAGTGGTGAGGTGTCATCCCCCCCTAAACCAGGAACGTCAGCTTCCCCTCCCAATGTTAGGCGAAGCATAAGCGACTGGGAAGGTGCATCCACCAACCCCGCTCCAACAAACTCAAGCGCAACGACGGTCCAGGTGGACAATACTACCTCTAAACTACGACCGGTACTGTCGAAAGACAACAAACCCACGGCCGCGCGTAGACCATCTATCGATGTCCAAACTCCTCATGGGAGTAAATACGTAAATCGAACGTCGGAAGCAAGGGCCTGCCTGAACAAAGGTAAATTACATCTGAGCGCCTCTCGAAATTTAAAAACCGAGATTAAAAATGGATTGGTTGAGGCACTTGATCGACTCTACCAGATTGTTAGGGAAGCTGAAAAGGAGTTAAAAATAGAAAAGTCTAAAGGTGTTGGTGTTGGTGATGGGATTGTGGGGGGGGAGCCGGTGCAAACCAGTACCGACTCTACATTCATAGTCAAGACACCGGAACCAACAAGTAGCACCCAGTGTGACCCAAACATAATAGCTCGAATCGAGGAGCATACGAAGCTGTTGATCGAAAGCAACAAAAAGATAGAAGAGCTTAAGGCGTCTATTGACAGACAAAAGGAGACCTTGGAACGGGCAACCTACGCGAGTGTAGTATCGAATAAAACCGCAAACATACCAAAAGTACGAAGCACGCTGCACTCGGTAGTGGTCACCTCAAAAGATGAAACTGAATCAGGGGAAGAGGTGCTCGACAAGGTCAGGAAAGCGGTAGATGCAAAAGACGGCTGGATTAAAGTTGAACGGGTAAGGAAAGCGAAGGACAGGAAAATCATCATAGGATTTGATACACCGGAAGAAAGAAGTAAAGCCAAGCACAGACTGGAAACCAAGGGGGTGGACCTCACCGTCGAGGAAGTGAAGAACAAAGACCCATTATTGATCCTCTTAAGTGTATTGTCCATTAACACCGACGAAGACATTATCATAGCACTGAGGAACCAAAACAGGTATGTCTTTCATGACCTCGACGTAGCGGAAGACAGGGTGGAGGTTAAATATAGGAAGAAAACAAAAAACCCCCACACTAACCATGTAGTGATTAGTGTGTCACCTACCATCTGGCGTAGAGCAACAGAAACTGGATACTTCCATATTGACCTCCAGCGTGTCAGAGTGGATGACCACTCCCCCTTGGTCCAGTGTAGCCGCTGCCTGGGATATGGGCATAGTAAAAAATTTTGCAAAGAACCAGCAGACATATGCAGCCATTGCGGCGGCCGTCACCAAGGAGCGGAGTGTGCTGATAGGATTGCTGGTGAACCACCCGCTTGTAAGAACTGCACAAGGGCTAAACTGGATCAGGCAGAGCATAACGCCTTTAGCCGTGATTGCCCTATTCGCCAAAAATGGGATAAGATAGCACGATCATCTGTAGCCTACTGCTAAGGGCGACCAAGCGGAAACCTCCCAGTATAAATTCATTCAAGCAAACCTCCAAAGAAAAAAGTTAGCCACAAACGAGATTCTTCTTGAGGCACAGAAACGAGGCACTGCTGTTGCTCTTCTCCAGGAGCCATACGTGGGAAGGTCCAAGGCAATGCGTGGCTACCAAGGAGTACGGATCATCCAGAGCACAGGACAAGGAGATGGGACTGTTAAAGCGGCTATTGCTGTTTTCGACCACCAACTCAATGTTAAGCAGTATCCGAAACTCACCACAGACAACATCGTAGTGGTGGGGATTCAAACCAGTGCCTGGGAAATCACAGTAGTCTCGCTTTACTTTGAGCCGGATCAACCCATTGAGCCATACCTGGAGCACCTGAAGAAAATAGAACAACTAGTAGGACCAAACAAGTGGATTATCGGAGGTGACGCTAATGCAAAAAGCTCGTGGTGGGGTAGCCCAATAATTGATCACAGGGGTGACGAAATGTCCGGCGCTCTTGAGGAAATGGGCCTCAATATACTCAACGTAGGGGAAATTCCGACCTTTGACACCATTCGGGGAGGAAAACGGTACCACAGCTATGTCGACATAACAGCCTGCTCGACAAATCTTCTGGCTCTAGTGGACAACTGGAGGATAAACGAAGGCCTGATGAGTTCGGACCACAACGGCATACTGTTTGAGATTCGCCTAGAAAAATCGGAAGGCATAATGATAAACAGGACAACAAGACTTTTTAATACTAAAAAAGCTGATTGGTCCAAGTTTCATGAGCAACTTGGACAATCACTACAAGAAAATAGAATAACAGAAAATGATATAAATAAAATTGACAACATAAACGATTTGGATACAGTTACAAAAAATTTGACAAACTCAATAAAACAAACCTGTCTATCAACGATGCCAACTAAAAAGCGGAAGAACGCATCAGACTGCCGTGGTGGTCCAAAAAACTCGCAGAGCTTAAAAAGAACGTCGCTACGAAGAAACGCAGAATTAGGTGTGCCGCTCCAATCCGAAAGCAGAAGGTCATAGAAGAGTACCTGAAACAGAAAGAGGAGTATGAGTCAGAGACAGCGAAGGCCCAGACAGAGAGCTGGAAAGAGTTTTGTTGCAAGCAGGATAAAGAGGGAGTGTGGGAGGGGATATACAGGGTCATAGGAAGAACGACGCATAGGGAACAGGATCTACCACTGGAGGGCGGGGAGGGGATGTTGGACGAGAGGGGCTCTGTAGAACTGCTGGCCAAAACATTCTATCCAGAGGATGTACCCGACAGAGACAATACTCACCATCGCTACGTAAGACTCGAGGCCGACAGAGTGAACGCCGCAGATCAAGATAGCTCTTGTGACCCCCCGTTCACAATGTTTGAATTAACTCAAGCAAGTGAGTCTTTCAACCCAAAGAAGGCACCGGGATTGGATGGTTTCACGGCCGATATATGTTGCCGTGCCATTAGGGCCCAACCTAGGTTATTCTTAGCGCTCCTCAATAAATGTCTAGAATACCACCACTTCCCCAAGATATGGAAACAAGCAATAGTCGTCGTCCTAAGAAAACCCGGTAAGGATGACTACACAAAGCCAAAATCCTATAGGCCAATAGGACTGTTGCCTATACTAGGAAAGATTTACGAAAAGATGATCATGGCCCGCCTCAAACACCATCTATTGCCGAGGATTAGTACTCACCAGTATGGATTCATGCCGCAAAAAAGCACCGAGGACTCCCTCTACACGCTAATTCAGTATATCCGTAGAAAGCTAGATGAAAAGAAAATCATAACTCTAGTATCCTTAGACATAGAGGGAGCCTTTGATAGCGCCTGGTGGCCGGCAATAAGAGTCCGACTGGCTGAGGAAAATTGTCCCCTCAATTTGAGGAGGGTCATAGACAGCTATCTTAGAGACAGGGAGGTGGTGGTCAGATACGCCGGTGAGGAGTATAAGAAAGCGACTACCAAAGGATGTGTCCAGGGATCCATAGGGGGACCTATCCTGTGGAACATCCTTCTTGATCCCCTCCTGAAAAAACTTGCGGACAGAGGTGATTACTGTCAGGCGTTTGCTGACGATGTCGTGCTGGTGTTCGATGGCAAAACAGCTCAAGAAGTCCAGGATCGTGCCAATGAAACTCTCGAACGTGTCAGGTCGTGGGGTGTCGAGAATAAGCTTAACTTCGCTCCACACAAAACATGCGCTATGATAATCACCAGAAAGCTTAAACACGACACACCACGACTGAGCATGGGAGGGGTTGCAGTTGGCATGTCGAAGGAAATAAAATTGCTGGGTATGACCATCGACGATAAACTGACCTTTAACACCCACGTCGCAAACGCTTGCAGGAAAGCCATAAACATATACAAGAAACTCTCCGGAGCGGCAAAAGTCAGTTGGGGCCTTCACCCGGAGGTGGTCAAAATCATTTACACGGCGACAGTGGAGCCAGTCATCTTGTACGCTGCTGGAGCATGGGGGTCGGCTGCAGAAAAACTAATGGTCATCAAGCAGCTGCAGACTGTACAACGGGGCATCGCCCAAAAGCTCCGTAAGGCCTACCGCACGGTCTCCCTGAACTCGGCACTGGTGCTGGCTGGGATACTCCCCCTAGACCTCCGAGTTCGTGAGGCGTCCTCATTGTACGAAGCCAAGAGGGGATTGCCCCAGTCGGTGCTGGCCGGGGGGGAGGTCGAGCGTATGGCATCAGCACTTGAGACTCCACATCCGGCCGAATGTCTCGAATTGAATATCGTAAGCTTGGCAAATCAGGACGACGTGAACAATGCAGTTGTTTGTGATATGCATATTTACACGGATGGGAGCAAAATTGATGGCAAAGTTGGCGCTGCATTATCTGTATGGACTGGCGGGGTGGAGGCCAAAACCCTCAAGCTTGCTCTGCCGGAATACTGTACCGTCTACCAAGCTGAGTTACTAGCAATAAGCCGAGCTACTCGAGTCATTCGCGCACACAACGCCTTGACCTACGGGATCTATAGCGACTCTATGGCCGCCCTTCTTACAATTAAGAACCCCCGTTGCCTTCATCCAATCGCAGTAGAAGCCAGAGAAAATCTTAAAGATATATCTCTCCAGGGCAAGGTAGTCACCTTGTTCTGGATAAAAGCTCACGCAGGTTTTGAAGGCAATGAACGAGCAGACCAACTCGCGAAGGAAGCGGCCAACAATTCCAAGAAGAAACCGGATTACGACCTTTGTCCGGTTTCATTCGTCAAGCGGTGCATTCGCCAGGCAACGCTTGACGAATGGAATCATAGATATAAGACAGGTGAAACGGCCGCAGTTAACTTACTTACTACTTAACTTACTGCCATATGTTAGAGGAGTCACTGACAAGATTGGCTACATCTTGAAGCGCGCTTCCATCAAAACATACTTCAAGCCGCTTAAGAAGATTGGTCAGTTTTTACCATCAGTCAAGTGTAATGTCCCTCTGCAAGATGCAGGAGTGTACAAGCTTGATTGTGAATGTGGTCTCTCCTACATAGGACAAACTAAAAGATCAATAAAAACCCGCGTTAAAGAACATATAGCTGATGTGAAGAATCGGCGCTCCGGGAAGTCTGCAGTCTGTGAACACGTACAGGATCGCCCCCGTCACTACATCAGATTTGATAGACCGCAAATCCTCGCTAAAGAACACCGATTCCCTCCATGGATGATTCGCGAGGCTATTGAAATCAAAAAATATCCTAATTTCAATAGAGAAGATGGCTGGGTGCTACCATCTGCTTGGGATCCTAAAGTAAAAAGTAAAATTAAATCCCAACCCAAGCATACAACTTGACTTCATGATACCATAAGTTCATACTGTGTAGATCGGAACAAAAGTTAAATTTTAATCTATGGTAACCGCGGTTAACTATGACATATGGACGTTTAACATCACAGTCCCGCCCGTGACCATGAGCGCTGTAAAGCGTTCGAAACGTCGGGTATTTAAAAAGTTAAATATACGCGATAAATTCCGTAAAAACTAGTATTATTTCAATGTGTAGTGTTCGCGTAAATATAAGAAATCATTATGTAAACCAGTACGGACTGGTAATTGCAAATAAAATACGCCGATTAGAAGATCTAAAGACCAAGCGCGCAAGATATCTAACAGCCTTAAATTTCTTGAAGAGATGCCGAGACCATAATCTCATTCCTACGTGTGTCAAAATATCACCCGAAAAGGACATTCGAGGAAGCGCTTAGATCTTAAGTAAGCCGAGTAAAAAGTTGTTACGGACGGTAATCCAACAAAAACGTTCCGATCTATATGACATAAATAAATCCATAGACACATCATCCAGTGAATTAAAGAAAGTTTTAACGACGTTTGACTATGATTTTTGCATGGAAACATTAAATAAACGCGAAATTCGCGAAAAACGCGACTTCATCCTGGGCGGCCTACAAAATCCAGTTCGAGGCTGTTATGAAGGCAAACGGCTGGAATAAAAATCAGGCCATGACTGCTCTCACACTAAGTCTGCGCGACCGGGCCTTAACTGTTCTAGAAGCTCTCGGTAAAGAAGTGGCTTACGAGCAGCTCCTTGAGGCATTGGATGCTAGATATGGCGACGCTCACCTGGAACACGTCTTTCGAGCGCAGCTTAGAGATCGCGTGCAACGCAGCAACGAAAACCTGCAGCAGTGGGCTCTAGAGGTGGAGAAGCTGGTGCGAAAAGCATACCAGTCTGCACCTGCGCTCATTGAAGGGAACCTGGTGCAGACATTCATCGACGGCATCCGCGACTTGGAAGTTAGAGCTGCTGTGAGGCACGGGCACCACGAGACGCTTAAAGACGCCTTGGCCCATGCACCGGAGGTGGAAGCCGTGCGGCAGGATCATCGTTCCCATCGCATCAGAGAGTTTGCAGCAGCTACAGTACACGACCGCAACAAAGGATACAGCCCTAGGTGCTATGGCTGTGGGGAAAAGGGCCATCTTCGATCCAGCTGCCCTAAACGAACCCTAGAAAGGGAAGGTGAACGACCTCAGGAGGGTCGCCCAGCAGCAGCAGGGAAACGAGTAAAAGCCAGAACTGCGGGGCGAGTGCTGGCTGATGTTAAAAGGGCCCCAAGGATCTCGATCTCACAAATCCATGATGGGAACAGTCTAATCATCAAGGGCGAGGTCAACGGAGTGCCGTGTAAACTTACCATAGACACTGAAGCCTCTCGTACGGTTGTTAGTTCCCAACTTATAAGTCAGTTCCTTGGGGACTCCGCATACAACCGAGAACGCATTAATTTGGTAACAGCCACCGGTCAGCATATACCCGTCCGTGGAGAGAAGGAGATGGAGTTGAAACTAGGCAACGTGATCTACCTGCATAATGTCATCGTGGCTAATATAATGGACGACTGCATCCTTGGCCTAGACTTTATGAGGAATAATTGTTGTGAGATCGACGTTAAGCAAGGTATTTTGAAATGTGGACAGGAGGAACTTTTTATGGAAGTTGCGTTACCAGGGAACGTGCACAGCATTAAGAAGATTGTTCTTCCGCTTAGATCAGAAACGATTGTGCCGGTTAGTCTTCCTCGAAAAGCTGGGCAAGCTCACCGTTGTGTACTTGTGGAAAGAGCAAACAATGACCTTCCATGGAAAGTAGCTCGAACCTTGGTCAGGTCCACTGACATCTCAGGAGTACGTGTGCTGAACCTTTGTGACCGGGAACAGATTATAGAAAAAGGCACGCTGGTTGGTACTTGTGAGGAAGTGGATTAGTTACGTCGGTGCCGATATCTATCGAGTGAGACCACTAGCAAGGATGCACAAACGAGAGTGACCACACTTTTGGAAGACTGTCGCAGTGTTCTCTCCCCGAACGAATTGGTCAAGGCGAAGAAGTTGTTACTCAAGTACTCTCATCAAACGATGCTGACATAGGAAAGACTGGCTTAGTTGAACACAAAATAAACACAGGAGAAGAATTGCCTATCCGTCAGCGGCCAAGAAGATTGCCGGTAGCACGTGAAAAGGAAGTGGAAACCATGATTGAAGGAATGGTGAAGGATGGTGTTATTGAACCTTCATCTGGTCCATGGTGTTCACCCGTGGTGCTGGTAAAGAAGAAGGATGGCAGCATGCGGTTCTGTGTTGATTACCGCCGTCTAAACGACATTACAAAGAAGGACAGCTATCCCTTACCAAGAATTAATGACACACTGGACATGCTTACAGGAGTAAAGTGGTTTAGCACGCTGGATCTAAAAAGTGGCTACTGGCAAGTTGAAATTGACCCTAAGGACAAGGAGAAAACTGCATTCTCGACGGGAAAAGGTCTGTGGCAATTCAAAGAATTGCCGTTTGGGCTGTGCAATGCTTCAGCAACGTTTGAAAGGCTGATGGAGCTTGTACTTACTGGGCTAATTGGCGATGCCTGTCTGGTCTACTTGGATGACATCATCATCGTGAGCCGTACGTTTGAGGAACACCTTCAGAACCTGGAATGCGTGCTCATGAAGATCCAGAGTGCCAACCTCAAGTTGAGTCCGAAGAAATGTTCACTATTCAAACGTCAAGTCAACTTTTTGGGGTATGTAGTGTCGGAAGAAGGTATCCGCACGGATCCGGAGAAAATCGCCGATGTCAAGGATTGGCCGGTTCCAAAAGACAAGACGCAGGTTAGAGCATTTTTGGGTTAGTGCTCCTATTATCGGCCATTTGTGAAGAACTTTGCAGAAATAGCCAAACCTCTGCACAAGCTAACCGAGGAGAAGCGACATCTGCTGGGATGAAAGTTGCAATATCGCATTCTGGGAACTCAAGGACCGTCTGTGCAAAACACCTATTTTGGGATACCCTGATGCAAGCAAAGAAATTATAGTTGACACGGACGCAAGTGATGTAGGACTTGGCGGTGTGTTGTCTCAACGGAATGGTGACCAAGAGGTCGTGATAGCGTACTTCAGCAAGACGTTGTCAAAACAGGAAAGGAACTATTGTATCACAAGACGACAAATTCTAAACAATGCTGACGTGATCTTTTGCGTATAAGGCATCGGAATATTACACGTAGTTGATACAGAATGATGCATTAATATACACTACTGTTGTCTCCTGACTTGCCTTCAAAATATTGATTTTATACTTTTTCATTCACTTTATCTACGATTAAAATCCAGTATTCAATTGATAAAAAAAGACTTGATAAAATAAACTATTATTTCGTAATACAAAACTGTAGTAGTTCGATACTTTTTTTTGAGATAATATGATTATTGAATTTAGGTAATGGCTCTAAACTCTAATGACTTATGAACTATTGAAGCTAAGACAAATATTAAACTACCTATATGACAAAAAAAATGCGATATGAATTAATGATGTCAAAACATAAATTTTATGAAGTGGGGAAAAAACAATTATTTGTGCCTTTGAAGTATTAAAAGCAATTAAAAGATGACTGGCCTGTTGGTCTAGTGGTTAGTGACCCTGACTGCTATGCCGGAGGTCGTGGGTTCGATTCCCACCCAGGACAAATGTTTGTGTGATGAGCACGATCATTTGTTCTGTGTCTGGGTGTAATTTATCTATAATATTTATGTATTTAGAAATATATAAGTATGTGTATCAGTTGTCTCTAGTACCCATAACACAAGCTCTGCTTAGCTTGGGACTAGATGGCGTTGTGTGATAGTTGTGGAATATTATTATTATTATTATATATTATTTCTAACAGGCTGTACACTATCGATCATGCTGTATATTAATCATTGTATAAATTTTAACAGTAGTGTGAATTACTAGTAGTTTGATTTTGTTGACCACTAGTTCACTTTGAAAGAAGAGAAGAAACATTTATTCAGAACATTTCACACATATAATTAATTAAGGTATAACAAAATTAGGCTTGTAATGTTCGTTGGGTTTTATAGGTAGAGTTGCCAACCCTTACTATATAACATAGTATCTTACTATGTTAGTTTAGGAACTGAAACAAAGAACTGTTTGCACAAAAAAGTAAAAGAAAGGATAGAATAAAAAAAAGTGTTAAATTAAATTATAGAAAGGAAATTGTATATTGTATAGGTTGTGTTCAAATATATTGGCATGGTGTTTATATCTGAAAAGAAAGTTAGTTAAGTAAAAAGTAACAGTAAAACATTAGCTTAACTATTTGTAATCGGCTGGATCAACCAATGAATAATTGTGGTTGTGTTAATTTTTTGTTCTTGAAGAATGTTGAGGTTTTGATATGAATGTGTGAAAGTTGAAGACAGATTTCGGTAAAGAAAGGAATATAATAGTATGCAGGATGATATAAGTGTAATTTAGATAAATTATCAGGAACTATGCAGTAATTTTGCTAGTAATTGGAATGAAGGAATTAGGCTATCGGATATTATCTTAGCCACTCTCGGGGGAGCCTTAACCCTAGAGAGCGCGTCCTCAGGCGGCGGATAGAGGAATGCCCGTCAACAGCCTCCAGTTGTTGAAGGGTAGGAGGGAAATAAAATACCTCCCGCGGACCAAAAAGACCGGAGAGAAAACTCCATTATCAAACCCAATAGAGGAGCTTTTCCGACATATGCGGAGTAGAGGTCCTCGTTTGTGATGGACTCTTAGGTCTGAGAGTTAATTAGAGAAGGCGGCGGATGAACCTATTCTGGTCAACGGTGGCTCTCAAGTCTTCCAGGAAGATTAAGACCTTGGTGTCAGGTGGCAACCGACCGTAAAATCTAATAGCCAATTTTTATATTAATCATGAGGCACATCAAGAAAGGAAAGAGTTCTAAGGCTAGGGCGTCCCCCCCCCCTCAAGCGACGGCGATGCGAATGCGACGAATACTAGGGCGTCCCCCGGAAGCGACGGAAGATCAAAACAACAAAACGCTGTACCAATATCTCAAACACGCATAGGAACGTGGAACATTGGCACAATGACTGGAAGAAGTGCTGAACTTAGCGACATTCTATTTAGACGACGCATAAACATTTGCTGTGTGCAAGAAATAAAATGGAAAGGCGCCAAATCACGTCAGATCGGGAACGGGTTTAAACTCATATACAATGGCACAGACAAGTCTAAAAATGGTATTGGAGTTATCCTGGATCAACATCTAAGCGAAAAACTTATCGAAATAAACAGAATCAACGACCGCATCATGTCTGTGAAGCTGGCCCTCGAAAAGCAACCATGCCTAAATGTCTTCTCAGTCTACGCACCAGAAGTAAATTGCTCTGATTCAGAAAAACAAGAATTCTGGGAAGACCTGCAGAATCATCTAACAACAGTACCCCGAAGTGAACAAAGAATCGTATGTGGAGACCTGAACGGTCATGTGGGGATAGACAGGGACGGTTTTGAGGGTTATCATGGTGGTTTCGGATATGGAAAGCAAAACAGTGAAGGTGAAACAATTTTGGAATTCGCAGCTTCTCAAAATCTTGCAGTAGTAAATACGTTCTTTCAAAAGAAGGACGAACATCTAATAACCTATAAGAGTGGAAAATCGAAGACGCAGATAGACTATATCCTAATAGATAAACAATACTTGAAACAAATTAAGGACTGCAAGGTTATTCCTGGGGAATCCCTCACCTCCCAACATAGGCTTCTACTAACAGCCCTGAAACTTAAAACAGCCATTAAGATAAAAAGAGTTAAAGTGGAGAGAATTAAATGGCATGAACTAAAAACGGATAAAGGGAGTAACCTAGGAAAGCATGTTTTGGATTATATGAGTGTACTACTAGCAAAGCTAGGGATAACGTAACGGGTTAATAAAACGCCTTGATACGTTATCTGAACTGATTTAATAAACCATATCTTAGTTTGCTCTTACTGTACTACGATACGCAGATGATACCGGGTAACAAAGTACCACTAGCGCCATCTAGAAATTACAAAATAAACTAAAATATTTTACATGCAAAAACATTGCTTTTTGCTCTTAAACATACCGCCCACCAAGGACATTTAATTAAAAGGTCCTTAATTAGCGAATGCCGCCCACCATGCCCATATTACATTGACATTAGTGGATATATTTTACTCATACAACAAATAACCATAGAATTTTAAATTTAAATCTACAACAAATAAAATCTAGAAATAACCAAACAAAAATACATACTAATACAACGGTAAATTGAGACAATAATTTAAAGTTTTATATTACTTATCTACTGGCAATATACACAATTTTGAGGTTGGTCGTTTCAAAGTTGAAGATTTGGTACGCAATGTAACCACCCGGGTTATATTGTCCTCACCCGGATGTTTTTGAATAATGCGACCAAGTAACCACTGTCCCGGAGGAAGGTCATCCTCCTTTACTAAGACAATGTCGCCTAAATTTGGTTCCGAAATTTGACGTGACCATTTATATCTGTGCATTAACATGACCAAATATTCTTGAGACCAACGTTTCCAAAAGGATTGCAACAATTTTTGTACTAACTGCCACCTTGACAATGACTTTACGTTACTCGAATCATAATTCCTATCGATTGCATTAACTAATGGTTCCCCAACCAAGAAGTGACCTGGAGTCAATGGCAGTGGTTCGTTAGGATCGTCTAAGTTGACAGTTGTCATTGGTCGAGAGTTAAGGCACGCCTCGATTTGAGTAAGAAGAGTGCTCATCTCTTCAAACGTTAGAGTCGTTTCTCCAATAACTCTTCTCAAGTGGTGTTTAGTAGACTTTACACCCGCTTCCCAAAGTCCTCCAAAATTTGGTGCCCGGGGAGGTATAAAGTGCCACTCTGTCCCGTTTTTTTCTAGGTGTTCTGCAATTTTCGGCTGAATGGAACTTAATTCTCGTAGTTCCTTAGATGCACCTACGAAAGTAGTCCCGTTATCCGACCACAGGTGAGCGCATTTTCCACGTCTGGCTATAAATCGTCGGAAGGCTGCTAAAAAGGCCTGACTAGTCATATCACTAACAACCTCTAGATGTATGGCTCTTGTAACCATACATATAAAAATGCAAATATAGCCTTTGTATGCTCGGTGGCCGCGACCCTTGGTCGTCCTAATCTGAATAGGTCCTGCATAGTCCACTCCACTGTTGAGGAATGGCCTCGCAGGTGTGCATCTTACAGATGGTAAATCACCCATGAGCTGATTGTGAGTAGTTGCACTATTTTTTACACATGTAACGCATTTATGGATATGTTGTCTTACCAAAGCCTTAGCTCCTATCACCCAATAAGCTGTCCTTAAATAATTGAGCATCAACTGCTGTCCTCCGTGAAGAGTTTGAAC
Source organism: Parnassius smintheus behrii (assembly GCA_036936625.1). Lineage (NCBI taxonomy): Eukaryota > Metazoa > Arthropoda > Insecta > Lepidoptera > Papilionidae > Parnassius > Parnassius smintheus. Next base: position 99,918 of record JAUPFT010000007.1, read on the forward strand.
GTGTGCATCCGCAATGATCAATTTAGTGAATGGAGAATCACGAGGTAGAACAATAGGGCGCTTAATGGTATCATCCATTATTGCATTTCTCAGGCGACCGGCAACTCTAATTATTCCGTTATCATCCAGATAAGGGCCTAATGTTCTTAGCTTGCTTTCTTTCTTTTTTATAGGCCTTCCAGATTTTAAGTCTGCGTATTCTTCCGTGAACTTATCCATTTGTACCTTTCTTAGGCAACACTGTAAAGCCTTCTCTATTTCTGTCCTTTGTAAATAGCGATTCTTTTCGGACCCTTTGAGAAATTTTCTGCAATAAGCGACAACTCTCAAAAGTTTTGCGAGTGAAGAGTACCGCTTAAAAAGTGAGTCTTCTTCACCTTCGGTAACTACTCCCACATATGCATTTACAGATTCTTCTTCCTGTGTATATAAATTCTTTGGTCTATTATATGAAATATGTGGTTCTTTTAAAAAACTAGGTCCTGAAAACCATAAATCATTTTCAGCCAGTAATGCAGGTGAGACACCCCTAGATGCGCAATCTGCTGGATTTTGCTTGGTGGAGATATGACACCATTGTGATGATTCTAGGGTAGTCAGAATCTCTGACACCCTATTTCCAACAAAAGTTTTCCAGCGGCTCGGATGGTTATTAAGCCAGGCCAAAACGATGGTGGAATCAGTCCACGCATGAACCTTGTTCTTAGAAATATTAAATACCTCTGAATTTTCCGCTAAAAGTCGCGCCAACAGAACTGCTCCGCATAGTTCCAGCCTTGGAATGCTCACTTGTTTGACAGGAGCTACTCTCGTTTTTGCTACCACAAGTGATGTTTTAACTTTATTTGAACTATCGATAATTCGCATATATATAACTGCTGCGTATGCCAATTTCGACGCATCGCAAAAGCCGTGCAATTCTACAGCAAGATCATTATTCTTCGTTCCGAGCCAGCGTGGTATTCGCACTTTGGATAATTCATCTAACACTACCATGTAAGTATCCCACATCATTTTTAATTCATTTGATATCTGTTCATCCCAATTGATTCCTGACAACCATAGCCTTTGAATAAATACCTTTGCTATGATTACACTAGGTGCAACCTAACCTAGTGGATCAAATATTCTCGCAATTTCTGACACTATCTTTCTTTTTGTTTCAGGTCCTGTCACCGGGGAAAGCTGTACTGCGTACTTATATTCATCTTCAGCGCGGCTCCAGGTTAGTCCTAAAATTTTTATTGTATCATCTGATCTTATTTTGACTTCACTTATTTCATTTTCTAACAGTTTTACTTCTTTATTGTCCTTCAATTTTGTTTTCTTTATTATAGGGTCCTTTCCTTCACATTGCTCTATGTGTTTCATCAGCTGTTTACTGTTGCTGTTCCATTTCTGCAATTCAAATCCAGCCTGCCCTAATAGTTCCTTTAATTGTTTAAAAATTACGCAACCTTCTTGAACAGTATCACAACCTGTCATTAAATCATCCATATAGAAGCAGTTCAAGACTTGTTCCGCAGCGATTGGGTATAGAACTCCAGCATCATAAACTGCCTGATGCAGTGTTCTCACAGCTAGGTAAGGCGCCGATGCAGTTCCAAAGGTGACTGTTAAGAGTTCATAATCTTTTATTTCTTCCTTAGGATCTTCTCTCCACACAATGCGTTGATACATGTTGGCATCTGCTTCGGTTACAAGCACTTGGCGATACATTTTTACAATATCTGCTACTAAGGCAATCGGATGGGTTCGCCAGCGTAACATCGTGTGTCTGAGATCTGCTTGTAAGGTAGGTCCTACCATCAATATATCATTTAATGATACACCAAATTTATTTGGCTCTGACGCATTGAAGACCACTCTAACTTTTGTGGTGGACTTGTCCTCTCGTACCACGGCATTGTGTGGTAAATAACTATGTTCGTTAATCCTTGGATCATGGTTACTTATTGACCTCATGTGCCCCAACTGTAAATATTCCTTTAAAACATTATGATATTTTTCCCGTAGCTCTTGATTCTTACTTAGTCTCGTTTCTAATGACTTTAGACTCTTTATCGCAATTTCTCTAGAATTGCCATTCTTGCAAAGTACCTCTTCGTCTCGCAATGGTAATTTTACTATATATCGCGCTTCTGGCGTTCTTTTAGTCGTAGTCTCATAAATTCTTTCACATTTTTGCTCTTCTTCTGTAAGTATTTTCTTTTTATTATAAAACGTACTTTCTTCTATTTCCCAGAACCTCTTCAGCATTTCGTTGTCCATGACCTGTGCATGCATTACTTGAAGTTTAATGGTAGATGCATTATTTTTGCTACTTACATTGTTTATTACACCGGAAAGAATCCACCCAAGCGTGGTATTCTGTGCTATTAGGGACCCATTTGTGCACTTCTTTATCCCATGCTTAATTATGGTGCTATAAACATCCGCACCCAATAAAATATCAATTTTATTGGGTACGTTGAACTGTGGGTCGGCTAACGTCAATTGGTTAAGCTCTTCCCAAGCTATTGCTTCTATCTTCCTTTCAGGTAGACAGTCGGTGATCTTGCTCAAAACATAAGCTTCAATTCCCATCTTAAAATTTGGATCAACACATGATTGCACTTGGAATCGAACTTTAGATTGAGCGCGCATAACTTTATTATTTGATAATCCTGAAATCACCCCGACCGCTGGAATTTTCTTTAATTGAAGATATTGAACTATTGCTTCTGTAATGAAGCAGCCTTGAGAACCTTGATCTATAAGGGCTCGTACTAGCCTATGTTCACCAGTTTTAGATTCAACTCTTATTAGTGCAGTAGCTAATAAAACCTGCCTGGGCTTAGGTAGGTGACCAGTAGAAAGGCAAGCTACTACCGGAACTTCAGATTCCGAAGAGTCAGTGCAAATGGCCGACTGGTTTAAAACAGCAGCCTGGTCCTTTTTCTCTTGATTGTTGGTGGGATGCAATAGTGTGTGATGTCTTTTTTGACATATCCTACACTTTGTCGGTTTTTTGCAATCGTAGGAAAGATGATTTCGGCCCAAACAATTAAAACACATCTTTCTTGTTGACACAAATTCCCGTCTGCGGTCAACATCTTGACTCGAAAACTGTTTGCAGAAACATAATTTATGATTCTGGGAGCAGTATTCACACTTTAAACTAAAAGACTTATTCGCTAGCAAAACTTTCGTGTTCGGAGAGTGGGTGGCATTATGAGTAAGTGTTTTACGTGGTTCAATTGTTTCTAATGCTCTAAAACGATTTTCGATAAATATTTTAAACTTGTCAATTGTAGGTAAAGAATCATCACTTGCTATAAATAATTCCCACTGCTTACGTGTTTCAGCATCCAGTTTATAGCTTACAAGATAAATGACAATTATATCCCATTTGCTTACATCTATATCTAAATTTTTTAATGCACTTAAACAATCCATTGTGGTATCTAACAATTCTTTTAAGCTGGATGCCGATACACTATATATCCGTTTTTGACCAAACAATCTTTTTAAAATACAGTTAGATAAATACCTCTTGTTATTATATCTCCTTTCTAAAGCATCCCAAGATTCTTTATAATTTGTTTCGGTAACTGGAGTATGCCGAATCAGTTGAGCCGCCTCGCCAGTGAGATGACTCTTTAAATAATGAAGCCTCTGCACATTATCGAGTGATTCATTTTTATGGATTAATGACAAAAACAAGTCTCAGAATGTCGTCCATTCCGAGTATTTACCCGAGAATGTAGGAATTGTAATTCTAGGTAATTTCACGGCGCTTTGTTTATCTAGCAAAGGAGTCAACTCACTGTGCTGTGGCTTCTCCTCTGATGGACATAATTTATTTTTTACACATTTCATATGAGATTTATAAACAATGTAAGTGTCTTCGGTTTTATCATAAACCTCTAATTTAACATAATCAGATGATTGCAAGTCTTCCGGTTTAACATTTTCGTACAACTTTTTATGATTATCAATAAAAGATTGCCAATTACTGTCTAACATTTCTAACCTCGTCTCTAAATATTCGTACGTTAAACGTTCCTTGGGACATTTTTTTATAATTACTATAGGCTTTATTAATAACGTTTTGTGTTTCCCTTTGGAGATTAACAATTTTATCCATTTTTTTAAATCAATATCTCCCTCTCAATTTTAAAGGTAAAAATTAATTAAGTATATTTAGAAAGACAAAAATTTTACAAGTTAAAACCCTTTAAACAAAATTGTGCATTTATACTGCTTGTTTTGAACGTATTTTAAATCTATTTTAAGTCCCGTTCAAAGTTAAAACCATGCGCAAATTTCCTAAGTGTGTACGGCTATACTCCTTGGCAACTTATTTCGAATATTATCATAAGTTTTATAAATAAGAATATTATCATAAGTTTTTAAAATTAACACAAATACAAATTTAAAGAAGTTATTTTCACTTTATAGTCCAAATTGCTTGACATACAAATTCAAAAGTACTTACAGTTTTTTTTTCTTTCTTGCACTCACCACTAAATAATTACACTTTCACTTTAGCTTTTAACTTGAGCACTGGTATTGACTTTGCACTTCACACTCACTGCTAAAAGCGGTGCCATCTATATAGACACCTCTTTTATCTTCACTTGGTGCGATTGACAGCTCCCTCTTCAAAGTTGACAGCTGTAGCTGAACTCTTGTGTCCTCCTCCCCTCCACTGTAGCGGTAATGGATCCTGCCTGGCAGAAATCAACACCACCACTAACCAGTGCCTGAACTCCTGCTGCAGTGATCCACTGCGAGTTCAGGGGGTGTGGTCCACAGTTACTGACCACTGCACTTCACTGACTAGGCCTCAAATTCCGAACACTTTATCCGGTTCGAATTAAGGACCAATGTACTACTAGCAAAGCTAGGGATAACGTAACGGGTTAATAAAACGCCTTGATACGTTATCTGAACTGAATTAATAAACCATATCTTAGTTTGCCCTTACTGTACTACGATACGCAGATGATACCGGGTAACAAAGTACCACTAGCGCCATCTAGAAATTACAAAATAAACTAAAATATTTTACATGCAAAAACATTGCTTTTTGCTCTTAAACAATGAGCAAAAACCCCCTTCGAGATCAGACTCCTACGGAAACATGGACAAACTTTGAGAAATTATGTATCACTACATCAAAACGTTAGCTCGGGATAAGTAAAGGACCACTGCACAATAGATACAAAATGGTGGAACGACTACACCAAACATAGTGTTGGTGAAAAGAAACGTTTGTTTAAAATTTGACAAGAAACATGCTCCGATGAAGATAAAGAAATATACAAAGAAGCAAAGAAGACTGCAAGAAGAACAGTAGCTATTGAAAAGGAAAAAGCCGATAATGACATATATAAAATAGCTAAATATAGATATAATGATTGTAAAGACTTTAAAAGTACAAAATATATTAAAAATAAGGATGGCACACTACTTACAAACGATAAGGATATATGTAAAAGATGGTTTGAGTATTACCAGGAGCTGCTTAATGAAGAATTCCCTAGACAATCAGAAAAATAATTACCTCCGACGCAAGGACCTGTATATAGAATAACTGTTGCAGAAGTTGGTAGCGCCATATCTAAAATGAAGAACCATAAAAGTGTAGGCCCAGATAACATTCCTGTTGAACTCTGGAAATTTCTAAAAGGGTTAGGAGAGGCATGGCTCTGTGAGCTATTTAATAACATCATGAAAAGCGAAAAAATGCCAGATGCCTGGAGAAAGAGTGTACTGGTACCATTCTACAAGAACAAAGGAGATGTACGCGAATGCGCAAATTATCGAGGTATAAAACTCACGTCACACACACTCAAAATCTGGGAACGAGTTCTAAGTGAACGCCTTCAAAACCTCATTAATTTAACAGAAAATCAGTTCGGTATTATTTCTGAGAGGGGAACAACAGACGCGATCCACGCAATCAGACTGGTCATGGAAAAAGCTCGCGAAAACAAACAAAATCTCTGGATGGTATTCATAGATCTCGAGAAGGATTTCGATCGTGTGCCGAGAAACATAATATGGCAGGCTCTGAGAGTTCAAAATGTCCCTGAGCACTATATAAAACTGATTATGGACATGTATCATAATGTACAAACCTGTGTCAGAAGTCCAGCCGGCCTGTCGGAGAGCTTCGATGTCAAATTAGGAGTTCATCAAGGAAGCGCACTAAGTCCCCTGCTATTCAATATCACCATGAACTACCTGACCCAGAAAATCCAGAAACCCACACCATGGAACCTTTTATATGCGGATGATGTTGCGCTCATCTCAGGCAGTGTAATCGAGATACAAGAAAACTTGGAGCAATATAGGAAATCTCTAGAGTTAAACGGATTACGCATAAGCAGGACCAAGACAGAGTACATGGTATGCAACTTCAACCCCGACAAAATTATACCATCAAGTGCGGAAGTCAAATTGGATGGCGTAGCCTTACCTAGAGTAAATAAATTTAAATACCTCGGATCAATAATCGCGGAAGATGGATCGATAACAGCAGACATAACGCACAGAACGATGTCTGGGTGGAATAAGTGGCGTACATTAACGGGAGTCTTCTGCGATCCTAAAATGCCGATAAGAACCAAAGGCAAGGTCTATAAAACAGCTGTGAGGCCTGTTTTACTCAATGGTAGCGAAACGTGGGCTTCGACAAAAATCCATGAGCGAAAACTTCATGCCACTGAAATGCGCATGTTACGTTGGGCGGGTGGAGTCACTCTCAAAGACAAAGTGCGTAACGAACACGTAAGGGGGAGTTTCAAAATAACGCCTATCACTGATAAAATTACAGAGTCCAGGCTAAGGTGGTACGGACATGTTATGCGTAGACCCGATGACCACGGCGTGAAAAAGTGCCTTTCCATGGCTACAAAAAGGAGAGGGAGAGGTAGACCGCAAACTACCTGGTTGACAAATGTCCGGAAGGACATGCTAAAGCTCGGCCTTACAGAAGATGATGCTTACCAGCGAATTTAATGGCGCCGAAGGATTAAGAAAGCCGACCCCGCGTAACGGGAAAAGGCGAGGGCAAAGAAGGATATTATCTTAGCCAATGTTTAGGGCCCAAACTCTGGTTATGTTAATAAACCGATATGCTTAATTGAAAGATGGAATGAGATTGAAAGAATATAAAAGCAACCGATACAGACAAAGATTTATGAAGAGAAAAAAAAATGATGACCTTGAGAAATAAATGATGGAGAGATACGGGAACGTCCATCACTGGTAAAGCATATAGTCCTCAAGCAGAGTATGCTTCCGTGATAGGATGATAAAATAAGGAGTTTCGGGTACTAGGGAACAACGCCTTCAGTACTAGTGATGTACATGAGTTTACTCATATTAGTACTGTTAGGAACCAGAGAAGTCTTAAATTTGTTACCCTTAATAACGGTACATAGAGGTCATATCCTTCATTGGATCATGGTGCGAACTTAGTTTTCCTCAGTGACAATTGTTGGAGTCCTTTTAATGACTTAAACGTAGACCTCAAGGTTGTGCGCACAACCCAAGGTACATTTTACCTTGATATAAAAAAAAAGTTTATGTACCTATAAAATGAAATGAATGTTATGAAAATGTAATATAATACCCGAATAAATGGGGGGCCCATATTTATAAAGTACCCGCGTGATAAATATCACGAAATAAAATATAAATGAAATAATACTCCGATTCCCGGTATCTAATAAATAAATAAATATATAAGTAAATAGAGAGAAATAGACCTAGCTAAAGGTCAAAAATATTAAGAAGAAAGAAAAGAAAGTACGTACAAGAATTATGAAAAAAAGCCTATTATAATTGACAAAAACACAGGATAATAAGGGGATCCCCGACCAAATCAAAAAGTGTGTAGTTATTTTGTATTTCTGTATTAGGACTATTAATGCTACCTAAAATTCGACTAACAAGCTACACATGTAGTAACTATAGGGATCGATTTACACAACTAAGCGAAAATGTGTTGTGTGTGTATGTATTGTGGGCGTAATTGTTTAACCACAATTGTATATGAATTTACGAGATATTTTTTTCATATTTAAACACATTAATTCATATAATTACAATTGCAATACATTTGGTTGAATTATTTTTGTCATATGTTTTTTTATATAAAATTTGTATATTTTAAACTATATTTGGTTTATATTTCGCTCATAAAGTAAAGTCCAGAGTATATCGATACACCATTATTATAAATTTATTAATGTAATAGTATTTGGTGGAGCGACGAGCCTAAGGTTACCGAAGTCTGATTCCCCGGTCGAACCTTAAGCCTATTACGCGAGATATTAACCAAAGTGGACTATATCTGCGAATGCTTCTACGCTTACATAAAATGGCTACTATAGCACGTCGTACAATGCACTCGCTTTTCCCTAAAATGAACTATTATTTGCCAAATCTATGAAAGGAATCCTGCTTGATTAGGAGAAAATAAAATTGGAGCGGATTAACTATTAAACACAATTATATCAAGCAGAAACTATTAGGAATGTTCACTCACCGGGGTGGCTCTTCTATGCTGTTTAGGCTATATTGCTGCGACTTCTGGAACTTCTTCTGGGTAGACTCTCTGCCTTTCTTGTCCGATGACGCGTCGGAAGAGAGTGCGGTGCGCGACTATTTCTCACACGAGGTGAGGCGGGTTTCCTGGAGCTCGACTGCTTCCAGGCTAAAGCGGATATACTTCTATGACACTATTGTCTTAAGCGGTGTGGTTCCAACGACGAGCGCAGCGGGAAGAGGGCGCACGTCGGTCGCGCGTGCCTTTTATTCCTTCGGCTGCGATGATTACGTGATATTCTAGAACCATCTTCTTTCCCCTCCCACCCCACCACCCCGATGTGTCGATAGGAGGGTATGAATGATATCGTTTGGAAAGTAATAAACGATTTAGCAAGCCCTAATGTCAAAAAATAAATACGAATGGTTTTCCGCGCAACCAGTATTCTTTTTACGTTTTTCTTTATAAAAGACAACGGAACCTAAAATTATGTTATCTGGTTGAAATAAAATTGTTTATTTTTAATGGTAATAAATATTTGTAAAACAAATTTGAGCTGTGTACCTAGTAGTGTTTTCTTTTTTCATATAAATTTCATGTCATGAAAAAATGAGTTTTCGAAATTATAAATAACTTAAATAATGAATGTTTATTAACGTACCTATGTAAAAGTTTTATACCTTTTGAAAATGATATTATATCATCACACACGATATAATTTTAATGCATTGTTAAAACTAGATATCATCATACGACGTAAGCGAAAAACCGTTCCCATGAACATACTTAGAAATTAAAACAAAGGTGTCACAAACCGCTTACGCGGCTGAGATTGTAAGTTGTATTTGATCCCTATTGTTATGATATGATTATGATTATGTTGCACTAGAACCGCCGTGAGACAAAACATGTAATATTAAACGACTATCATATTTCGCCAACTAACGGTCACGCGCTAATAAGCGAATGATAAACAATACAAAGAAAGGATTCTTTTGACGGGAGTTAGAGACTATATATATACATAATAAGTAACCTTACCTAATTATGTAAATCGATGTGACAAGTGTTTACTATATATAAACACTTAAATAAATATATAAAGGAACCAATGGTTATAAGTTATAACCCATACGGGATATTCCGCTTTGATATAGTTTACTTAGATTTAGTAGGGCCCTTATGTAAGCATAGTGCTAGTAATGTTCATATACTCACACTACAGTGTGATTTAAATAAGTATGTTTAAGTTTATCTACTTAAAAAAAGGATACTTACCATTTTAATGGAATTGGCTTTTTTACTTTTAAAGTTTATTAAGGTTTAAATTTAAAAATATAGCTTAAGTTTAAGAAAATAATAATATTGTAAACAACCTTATATACGTCTTATAATATTTTGATTACTTTATTTTTTTTAAAAAACTGTATTTTCAGTCTAGTGAATTAATAGTTATTTATAAAAATTTTAAATGTTATGCAGTTATGATAGGCGAACTAAAAGCAATTTAAAATAAAAACTTAGATTAGGCTTAAATTTGATGATAGTTTAATAAATTTAAATAAAGAGATAGACAGTTATTCTTTTCAAATTACAGTGTTTACGATATTTTATTATGTTATAAATATGATATAGAACCTAGGTATAAGAATTTTAATATTTTAAATAATGTAAAATTTTTTTTGATCTTTACACCAAGTTTTGTTTCATTGAAAAATTTTTTTTGTAATCCTACTTTTTTTTTCTTTTTGCCAATGGGCGTGTAGTGTATGTGTAGTGTATGTGCACACGATAGCATAAGAGAGATTCGTTAGTAATAAACCTACATTCAAGACCGCTAGACGTTTAATTTATTCCTCGAACCTCCCAACATTACATTATCTAAAGGCCTCAACTTTGCTATTACACCCCGCAAATTACCGTACGAAGAAATTATCTGTAGTGTCGAGGACTGTTTATTTAAAAACAATATGCGGAAAGAAGATTTGGAGGCGATACGTCAAGACATTTCGTCTATGTTACGTCGATGTTCAGTGCCTAAACCGAATCTTCCCAAAGACGAATTTATAGCGTTAAAGAACCTACGCAATAAACCAGAACTTACGATTCTCCGCGCAGATAAGGGGAACGCCACGGTAGTCATGGATACGTCAGATTATAATTCCAAAATACAAGAACTTTTGTCGGATGTAAGTACTTATAAAAAGGTTAAAAACGACCCAACAAATAGCACACTAAAAATAACTAGTGACCTCATAAAGAAACACTACGAAAAATTAAATCAGGACGTAAAATGGATAATACCTACGTGCGCCAAATCACAAAAATTGTATGGGTTACCAAAAATACACAAGCCCAATGCTCCATTACGTCCCATAGTGAGCCAAATCGATTAACCAACTAACAGATTAGCTCAACACTTAGCGAAAATACTCTCACCGCTCAGGGGACATACAAGAGCACACATAAAATTCCTACCATTTTGTCAGCGAGATTAAAGACCTACATCTGGCAGACAATGAAACTATGGTCAGTTTTGATGTGCAGTTATTGTTTACATGCTTACCTGTTGAAGACTGCATCTCAATTGTAACTAGAAGGCTGGAAGAAAACAATATGCCCGTAGAATATGCATTATTACTCAGACACTGCCTTACATCTGGCTACCTATTGTGGAAGGAGGAGTTCTACAAGCAAGTAGATGGTGTGGCGATGGGCTCACCTGTATCTCCCATTGTCGCCGACATATTCATGGAAGACTTTGAGGAGAAAGCCCTGCTTAGTTCTCCCATAAATCCAGGATTCTACAAGCGGTACGTAGACGTCACTTTCACAATTCTACCTTTAGATAAAGTAACTGCATTTTTAGACCATCTTAACTCTATAAATTCTAAAATTCAGTTCACAATGGAGTTAGAGGCAAACAATTCCTTAGCTTTTCTAGATGTGTTAGTAATTCGGAATCCTGATAACACCTTGAGCCATACTGTGTATAGAAAAAAGACCCATACAGATAGATATTTAAACGGTGATTCTCACCACCATCCTTCACAGTTAGCTACCGTGGGTAAATCTTTGTTTCCGAGAGCAGATCCCTCGTGCTCTCTTAAACAAAGATTTTGTTTAAGAGAGCACGAGGGATCTGTGACAGTAAACACCTGGCTGCCGAGCTCCACCATGTCAAGCAAGTTTTGCATGACAACAAGCTTCGAATCCCGCGCCTACGTCACAGTGAACGAGTGAAGCCGGCCACAGTCGAGCGTGTACCTGCTGTACTGCCATATGTTAGAGGAGTCACTGACAAGATTGGCTACATCTTGAAGCGCGCTTCCATCAAAACATACTTCAAGCCGCTGAAGAAGATTGGTCAGTTTTTACCATCAGTCAAGTGTAATGTCCCTCTGCAAGATGCAGGAGTGTACGAGCTTGATTGTGAATGTGGTCTCTCCTACATAGGACAAACTAAAAGATAAATAAAAACCCGCGTTAAAGAACATATAGCTGATGTGAAGAATCGACGCTCCGGGAAGTCTGCAGTCTGTGAACATGTACAGGATCGCCCCCGTCACTACTTCAGATTTGATAGACCGCAAATCCTCGCTAAAGAACACCGATTCCTTCCAAGGATTATTCGCGTGGCTATTGAATTCAAAAAGCATCTTAATTTCAATAAAGATGGCTGGGTGCTACCATCTGCTTGGGATCCTATGATAAATAAAATTAAATCCCAACCCAAGCATACAACTGCAAGACTTAAAGATACCATAAGTTCATACTGTATAGATCGGAACAAAAGTAAAATTTTAATCTATGGTAACCGCGGTTAACTATGACATATAGACGTTTAACATCTCAGTCCCGCCCGTGACCATGGGTGCTGTAAAGCGTTCGAAACGTCGGGTATTTAAAAAGTTAAATATACGCGATAAATTCCGTAAAAACTAGTATTATTTCAATGTGTAGTGTTCGCGTAAATATAAGAAATCATTATGTGATGGATTACTTCACTAAGTGGCCAGAAGTCTTCGCCATTCCAAATCAAGAAGCTTCAATAGTTGCGGATAAGCTAGTTCATGAAGTCTTCTGTCATTTTGGAGTACCTTTAAAGATTCACAGAGATCAAGGAAGGAATTTTGAGTCTCAAATATTCCAGGAAATTTGCCGAGTTATGGGTACTCATAAAACAAGAACGACTTCTTATCACCCGCAATCTGATGGAATGGTAGAAGATTTAATCAGACATTGGAGAGGTACCTAACAAAAGTTGTAGACAATCGGCAACGAGATTGGGACAAGCACATACAACCGTTTTTGTTGTCATATCGAAGCGCTGTTCACGAAAGTACATCAGTGACACCAGCTTTCGCAAACTTTGGGAGAGAATTACGGCTGTCTGCGGACCTGATCACCGGGTTACCACCCGATGCTCCACGCAGTATAACCGATTATGCAAATGACTTGCGGAACAAAATGAATGACTTTTATGAGCACGTCAGACAATCGGGCCAGCAAATGTCTGAAAAGATAAAAACACGGTACGACCGCAAAATGAACAACAAAGGGTTCGACGAAGGTTCACTAGTGTGGTTGCACAATCCAGTCCGCAGCAAAGGGAAATCTCCTAAGCTTCAAGCTAAATGGGACGGCCCGTACCGGATTGTGACCAGGATCAACGATGTAACCTACCGGATACAGAAAGGCGTAAGGGGGACTCCTAAGATCGTCCACGTGGATCGTCTGGCGCGTTATTATGGGGCCGATAATGCTCGGGACGAGCATGTCTTAGGTGGGGGCATTGTTGCGCGGCTAAGTTGAAATCTGGCACTAGCGCCATCTAGTGTCGGGTAACAGAGCGAGGAGAGAGCTTTCCAGAAAATGACGTCACTAATCTTTCAACCGACAGTGCCATCTGTTGACAAAACGAAGAACTAAGCTTCTAGAAGCTGAGACTCGAACTTTCGGCACTTTATCGATTGGTGCGCGTATTTACTTGAATGTTCTGGATGTTTCGGTACTAATGTGTATTTATAGGCGCTGCAAGGTGCGATCGGGGAAGTATTGAATTTGGCGAGACAAGCGAAGCTTCGGAGCGAAATTAAGTGAATCAATGTGATTTATTATTAGTGTTTTAAGTTTTAATTGGTGTAAAGAAAATTAAAGTGTTAATTTAGGTAATTCTATCGGCAATTTTTATTGTCACGAACCTCAAGCTCGTAACATAATGAATAACCCAATTAGATTTAATAGAAAACATAAACTTGGCTGATCCTGAGTTTTATAACAGTCGTCCCTTGGTGTCTCAGTCTCTGCGGTGCTGATATTTATTCTATGATCATGTTAGGTGGCATTTCAAAAGGAGATTCATCACAGCCTATCGCACAACAAACGCAGCTAGGGTGGTTGTTCTGTGGTAGTGTTAAAACATTTCAATAAAATGTTATCACAAACGACATTGAAAATATTCAGAAATTTTGGGAAGTAGAACAAATAACAGAACATTCAGAGTTATCCTTAGAAGAACAGCATTGTATACAACACTATACATCAACTACGAAACGTCATGAAAATCCGTTTCCCCTTAAAACCAGAAATCAAAACAAATTTGGGATCAACGAAATCAATGGCAATGGCACAGTTTCGGAATTTAGAAAGAAAACTTGTAAAACATGATAATTTCGCGGAAAAATATAAATCCTTTATTAAAGAATATGAACAATTGAATCATATGAAACAATCGGACGGTCATACGATGCCGGAGTGTTATCTACCTCACCACGGTGTAGCGCGTGCCGAGTAAATGACCACAAGCCTCCGTGTCGTTTTTAACGCATCAGCAAATACTTCGAGTGGGTATAGTCTTAATGACTTAATGTATAAAGGGCCTAATTTACAACAAGATTTACAAAGTTTATTATTAAAATGGCGTCAATATAAATATAATAATAGATAATAATGATCATTATGAATGAACAAGACCAACGTTATCGAAAAATTATTTGGAGAGGATCACCAGAACAACCTTTGCAATCTTATCAACTTACCACAGTTACATATGGCACAAAGGCGGCACCCTTTTTAGCAATGATGACGTTAAAACAGCTAGCAGAAGACGAACGGGCTGCCTACCCGGAGGCATCAACGGCTTTAAAAAAGGCCTTTTATATGGACGATCTCGTCCATGGAGCCCACAACATTCAGCAAGGCAGAAAGTTGGTTAACGAATTAAACAAATTATTACAATTGGGGGGGTTCAGTTTGAGAAAATGGGCGTTGAATAACAACGAAACTGCTGAAGAAAATTTAATTTTTAATTTTAGAACTGAACACGCAACACGGACTCTCGGATTCAGTTGGTTAAACAACAAAGACACATTTATTTTCTGTTGTAACATGTCTACTCAAGAAATTAAGCCCACAAAAAGATGTTTGCTTTCAAGAATTTCAAAATTAAACGATCCATTAGGCTGGCTAGCACCCATTTCAACAAAATTAAAAATATTATTTTCAAAATGTATGGAAGTTAAATATTTCTTGGGATGAAAACATACCAGATAACATACAACATGAATGGCAGAAAATTCGGAGCGATATGAATGATATTCAACAGTTTAAAATCCCTCGATGGATAGGGTGTAACGAAAATGATGTTGTCGAGTTACATGGTTTTAGTGACGCATCAGAACATGCCTTTGCCTGCGTCGTCTACACAAGAATAAAAAACCAACCTAAAACAATACTTTTAGCGGCTAAAACACGACTCGTACCAAATAAAAAAGAGATATCATGGCCTAGTTTAGAATTAAATGCTGCTTATTTATTATGTAAACTGATAGATAAGATAAAACAATGCCTGTGTCAATATAAAATCGAGATATATGGATGGACGGACTCCATGGTCGTTTTAGGTTGGCTAAATGGAGATCCAAGTCGCTGGAAAGCTTTCGTGGCAAACAGAGTTATATCAAACAATCAAAATCAAACAGAGTTATATATCACTACTATTATAGCTGAAAGTCATTGGAGTTACGTCAAGTCTAAAGAAAACTCCGCGGATGCTGCAAGTAGGGGGCTATACGTATAACAACTTAAAAACAACCAATTATGGTGGCACGGACCATCATGGCTACAAACATTTTCATGCCGTTCATTACACACTTGATGAAAAACACCTATATCAAACAAACGAAGAAACTCGATTAAAACAAGCAAACGTTATACAGAAAGTCAGTCATAACAATATTATATACTTATTATTAAATAAATTCAGTTCATTTACAAAAATAACTCGCATTGTAGCATGGATATTACGTTTTTTAACACCTAAGCAGATAGGTAAACAATGGCCGAGCTACCTTACGTTAAGGGAACTGAAGCATGCAAAATACATAGTTATTATTAAACATGTTCAGGAAAACGAATTTCAAGTGGACATAGAATATTTATATAAGCACAACACAGTGCATATGAGTAGTTCTTGAGCAGACATGTTACAACAGAAAGTAATTGTGTCTTTGTTGTTTAACCAACAGAGTCCGAGAGTCCGTGTTGCGTGTTCCGTTTTAAAATTAAAAATTAAATTTTCTTCTTTAATCTGACCTTTACCTAAGCTACAGAGCAGTTCCTTGTTATTCCATTTTCTCGCCCATTTTCTCAAACTGAACCCCCCAATTGTAATAATTTGTTTAAGTCGTTAACCAACTTTCTGCCTTGCTGAATGTTGTGTATAACATTATATAAGCACAACACAGTGCATATGAGTAGCAAATTACGGAGTTTGAATCCGGTTTTAAGTGAAGGAATACTTAAGGTTGGAGGAAGATTAAAAGTGCTAACATCCACCACGATATGAAGCACCCTATAATAATACCCCATAAAAGTAGATTGACTGATCTTCTAATAGATCACGCCCATAACATGACATTTCCCGGTGGTCCTCGACTTACTTTGGGATGGTTACGTCAAAAATATTGGATTGTAGGGGGCAACAGAGCCGTTAAATTGCGTTTAAGAAACTGTGTCAAATGCAGATAAAATAGTCTCTCTACATAACATCAATTAATGGCTGATTTACCAGTGTCAAGAGTTAATCCAGCACCACCTTTTTACCACACAGGCGTTTATTATACTGGTTTCATTGAAGTAAAGTCAAGTAAAGGGCAAGGAATAAAAACTACCAAGGGATATGTAGCAGTTATTGTGTATGGTTACCAAAGCCATACATTTAGAATTAGTGTCAGATTTGAGCACGTCAGCATTTTTAGCAGCGCTTCGTCGCATGGCATCGAGAAGAGGAGCTCCACGTCATATTTACAGTGATAATGGCTCAAACTTTGTGGGTGCTAATAGAATCCTGCAGGAAGAATATTAACAACTTCAGCAAATATTTAACAACATCTTCTTGGTGGAGGTTGCAGAGTTGAACATCGAATGGCATTTCAATGCTCCCTCGTGGCCAAGTGCTGGAGGTCTATGGGAGAGAGCCGTGCGGAGTTTAAAACCTCACCTGAAGCGTGTGGTTGGTGATCAAAAGCTAACATACGAAGAATACTCGACAATATTGAGTCAGACAGAAGCATGCTTAAACTCAAGACCCTTGTGTCCGTTAACTGAAAACGTGGAAGATTTGGAGTTCTTGACTCCTGCACACTTTTTAACTACAAATGTAGGTTCCACCATAATAGAAACGCCCGAAGATGCCAGGACAAGACGGCAAATAACAAAACAAATATTTCAAGGGGTGTGGAAAAGATGGAAAGCTGAATACCTTACTCAATTATCTAGTAGGTGTAAGTGGCTTCGACTGCAACCAAACATGAAAATCGGTGATATTGTCATCATACAAGACGATAACTTACCACCAGGAAAATGGGCGATGGGGCGCGTAGTGGAACTTCACCCCGGTAGGACTTATTTCTCCCAAAAATTGACCCATTGAATAACATCATCAAAATAAGCATAACTTCAGAACCTCTAAACCAAAATGACACCAACGTATCAGATTTAAACAGCTCCTTACATAACTTAGACCGTCAAATACAAGACCTGAAACAGAATAACGAGCAGTTAACCACATTATCGTCGCACGAAATCCATCACTACGCAATCAACTACGTGTTAATCGGAGTGGCAGCAGTCGTAGCGGCGGTGCTCGTGTGGCGATGGCGATGGCGGCGACGGCGGCGTGCGCTCATCTCCCCGGACTTGGAGCTGCAGTCAGCGAGTAGTGTCAGTGCAGTGAGTGCGGAAAATCAAAGAAAGTCTAACCGTAAGCCTAGTGTTTTCACAGTGAGTGCTAGTGCGCGAAATTGTGATGCTGACCGTCAACATATGGGCCATAGTGACGTGTCGTGTGAAGTTAAAAAACAAAACAAAGCGTGTTCTTCCATACCGCATAGACGTTTTAATGTTTAATTATAAAATTATTTCATAAAGTAGATACTGTCATCATTTTTATTTAACAAAATAACAAATATTAATTAGGTTAATTTACAAATTTTTTATCACCTTGTTACTTAGATAAGATCACCTAACACATCAAACTAACATAATAATCATCTTTGAACATTTTGGCCCGGCAGCATGCACGATCCAACCGTACGTTTGTGCTGGCGGTAACATTTTACGTGAAGCAATAGCTATAGTTCGACATTTATAAAAATTGAGTTAGTTCACGTAATCACCGTAACCGCGACGGACGTGAGCTCATAAACATAACATTAACATTAACATAACATTGAACATTTTTAACATATTTTAAACTTATATTTTTTAACTTCTTTATTAAACTGTTTTTATATTCAATTTTAATTATTATTAAACATACGTCCAATACCCGAACAGATTCTAACTCACAGCCTTTTGAGTTCGCGGTCTAACCTATATTCTATCTCATTCTCTTGCAGGCTAAATTCTATCAATATATTATTTTAGTGTCGCTCTTTTTCCTTTCAACAAGTTTTCGAATCACGAATTTAAAAAAGTTTTCACTTTATTAAAAAAAAGCACACAGGCGGAGCAATGAAACTATTGAAACCAATTTAATAAAATGCTTTAATAAAGCTGACAACACCACAATAACAGCTTATGTTAATTGTCATATCGCATTAATTAAAGTACAATTTCTACACACTATTAATAACAACATAATTAATTAGCAAATATTTTCGAAGTAGTCTTCTTGCACATTTGGCTTTTTTAAACGTGTATACTCTCCAAACTAATTTCATAAAATCGGCAAATATAGACAAAAATAGTTACAGTATATATAAGCCCACAGCTGGGCATAGGCCTCAACCATAAATTGCTTCGAAGTGAGGATGTTTGCAATAAATGATACGCTTGGCAGGCGGGTTGGCGGCCGCAGTTTTTTATTTTTAGTCGTTATTAGATAAATCGCACTGGTTCCATCTCCTGGTTGGCCTCCGTCGCCTCATACGAGTCCGAGGGACGATACGGCGCAACGGATGTTCGTACACAATAAAAATTTAAATCTAATAAGAGTTGCTTCCATCGAAAAACGTAAACTTTTTGTACATTAAATAAATATTTGTATATAGTTGTAACAAGCCCCAAAATACATAACTTATGATAAGGGTTTAATATTTATTCACTAAGTTCACAATACAAAATTAGGTGTTAGGAATACGTAGCATAACTATACAGTCTTAAAATAGATAACAATAGCTGTTGCATTGCGCACTTCTGCATTTTTAAAAGAAAGAAGTTGCCAGTTTCCAGTAGGGACTTTATGTTCATCGACCATACGCGCTCATTAAAAATGTTACGTAAGACAAATAAAAAAAATGTCTAAAAGAAAATATTTATTTGAAATCTGTTCGATGGTTTATTCTAGAGAAACACAAAATTTTACTACCTACTGATTGACTGAGACTGTTATATATAATTTAATATCTATAGACTTATGAAATATTTTAAAAATAGATTAGGAATCTCCGAATTTGTGATGTAGTATTAAGTGGCGTCTGCGTGTCGCAGTGGACTGCGAAAACTGGCCAGTGTCTAGAACCTAGCTGAGTTGTAACGGCCAGATATATATATATTTATTAACAAAAAGCCATCTTTCAATCTTATACGATCGTACGTCGGCTACAGGCAAGTAGATTAACAGATGTGTCTTTATTTGGATTAGCATTTTCATTCAGCAGCGTATCAAAGATAGGAAATTTATTATCACTAATCAATAAACATGTACTCATGGTAAATGTAAACAACTAAAATTAAGTCCATAGATTTAAATACAATCAATTTTGCAAATATTCTATATAATACACAAATATTTCAACTTTTTTTTGTAATTTAATATCGTCAAAGGAAGTGTAGGCAGGTAATAATTTATTGCTTATTGTAATATGGCACTTGAGAGCCTAGGTCTATTCATGCCAGGCTGAGGAAGTAGAAGGCGAGCAGCGCGAGAGCGTAAAACGTGCCACTGAGCGCGAGCAGTGCGCGCACGGCGGTGCGCTGGCGTGCCAGCCGCCCCCGCACCCGCCCCGGCCCCCGACTCGCTCCCCGCTCGGCCGCACGCACCGCCGCCATGTTGTTGTAGCGCTCCGTGTTGAGCACCTTGCAGCGCAGCGCCTTGCCCGCCGTCTTGTCGCCGGTCGCGGCCGCGCCCGCCACGTTGGCGCCGAGCAGCGGCGCCTCCTTCGCCAGCGCATCGTACGCGCGCTCGTCGGCAGCATCGGCGCGACACCGCGCCGCCTCCTCGTCGGGCAGCGCGAACTCGGGCCGCGGCGCCTCCGCCGCCACCGAGCGTGCCGGTGACGGAGCGCGCGGCCGCGACTCGCGCGGCGACAGCTCGCGACGTGGCACCTGTACAGGCGGCGTGACGCCGTCCACCGGCTGTCGGTAGTTCGGCGCGAGCGCACGCGCGCGGTACTCGTCCGTCACCGCTTCGCCAAAACGCGGCGCCTTGGACACGACGAACACGCGCGGAACGTCGCGACGTCGTCTAACGAGCGGCGCATACCGCGGATTCGGCGCGTCCAGGCGCTCACTCGCATCCCACAGCACTCCCGCATCAGCCGTAATCCGGGAGGTCGGAAATTGCAGTGGCATGTAGTGATGGGAGCGCGACGAGCCGGTGCGTTTGTTAGAGTCGGCGAGCGACGAGTCCGCGAGGCAAGCGTGCAGCGGCAGGCCGTAGCGGAAATAGCGGTCGCTATAAACGACAGTGGAGAGCGCGCCGCCATGGCCCTGCAGCAAGTTGTAAACGGCGTGCGACAGACTGCGGGCGCGAGGGCGGACGCGCGGGCGGACAGCGCGGCGCGGCAGCAAGCGGCGTAGCGCGGGCGCGCGGCGCGGCGCTGGCTCGTACGGCTCAGCGTACAGCGCGCGGCGGCGCGGCTCGGCAGCGCGCGCGGCGTGGCGCAAGCGGCGTGGCCGGCGTCAGTCCGCCAGCGCCGGTGCGGGGGGGCCCAGCGCGCGTCGCGCTCTCTCCAACTCGTGTAACGCCTCTAGCGCCGTGCCAGAGCTCCAGGCCTGCGAGCGGCATGAGTCCGGACAGAACGAGCCACCCGCGTTGCACAGCTCGGGCACGCCGCGCCACGGCGACGAACGCAACTCGCTCACGAGTGGCGCCAATACCGCGTACGAGGCGGCCACCGTCTTTGCGTACACGCCGTTCTCCTGTGCGAACGCGAGACGCGCCCGCAGATAGTACCCGAGCGGCCACACCCATTCGGGGCCCTGGTGGTAGTTGTATCCGTGGGCGACATTCGGATCGTCACTGTTGTTAGAGTTCTCGTAGTCGCCACGGTATGCCCAGTCGGCCGGGTCGAGCGTCTTTAGGCCGAGCGGACCCAGCAAAAGCCGCTCGACATTATCAAGCGCGAGCCAGGCGTGCTTCGGGTCGAAGAGTTCAGGCGCGACTGCCATGGCAACAGGAAAATTGCAGCGCAACTGGTAGTCGGCCCAGGGGCGCGTGGCGCCGTGCGTGTCCTTGTAGATGGCGCGACGGTGCACGAGGTCGGGGCGCAGGTCGGCGGCGCTGGGCGCGGCCGGCACCCAGAAGAAGCGCTCGAAGTTTCGGCGGATGCGCTCGGCCCACTGCGCGAAGGTCCAGGCGGTGAGCGCGCCACCGCGGTGGCGCCGAGCCACGCCGGCGTGCGGGTAGCGCGCGGCGCGGTGCTGCGCCGCCAGCCAGGCCGCCGCGCTATAAGCAAGTGCCACCAGCTCAACGGCGCTGCCGTCACGCGGCGTGGCCGGCCGCCCGCGCGTGCCAGCCGTCTCCGACGAGCCCATCTTGTCCATCCACGTGCCACAGTTGTAGTCGTTGCCTCCGAACGGGAAACCGGTCTCGGGGTCAATGCCAATCTGCACGTTGAATCCCTTATCTGTCATGTGCGCGTCAATCGCGCGCCCGGCGTTACGCTCGCGAAACACAAGGCCCTGAAATACGTTTGAGGTTTAATTCGATTGCTCGCTATCGACTCTCTAACTATGGTGAGAAGAGCAAGTTTCACCTGAAAGTGCGTGTCGAGCGCCTCCTGCATGACATCGTGCAGCGGCTGCGTGCGGGGCGCGGGCTCGCCGTCGCGCGCGAACAGGCGCGCCACTGGCTCGCTCAGCAGCGCGTATCCCTGCGGCGCCTCGGTGCAGTACTGCGCAGGGCACATAGGACTTTTAATTAGTCTCAGGTCGTCTTTCGTCAATGATAGATTAGCAACGCCTAAAGTAAAAGATGATCTCTTAAAATTATTCTTTAATAACATCTGTTATACATACACCCACCTGCACTCTTACAATAATAGTTAAATAGGTAATAGCAAATAATTGTGGTGAAGGAAATTTAGACAAAGAAATTTATAAAAATCATCCTTTATGATCAAGTCAAGGATTGCAAGTATATCAAAATTAACATGTTAACTGTGTTAAATTATATATTGAACACTAAATGAAAATTACAAATATACTGGACAACGAAAGGAACAACGTCGCACTCTACGCCACACGAACAGTCAAAAAATAGGTAAATGAATTATTTTGTAGTATTTATAATTTTACCTGTTTTATACTTTGCAACCACCACCAGACCGCGTCACGACAATTGAAGCGAGCATTGTGACCGCCATCTAGCAAGTTAGGTATAAGCCCATGTCGTAAGCAGGCAGCGTACGCCAAGATGTGAGCTCGTGCGTCCTGAAAGTGGAAACCTAAAATAATACCTAGTTGAGGTGTTATTATATCTATTATTAACTTAATAACTAACAAAATCCGCCTTAGGTCTGTGATTATCTTATTTATATTATCTTCTAAAAATAATTAATGAAATATTTTTTTGGGACAAGAATTACGTTTTGATTAAGGAATGACTCAGAGACGGTTGATATTCGTTTTAAAAGAATCGAGACTTGCTTATTTGTAGTTCATTATGTTTCGTTCAAAGATTTATTGGATACTAAAAAATCAAAGTGGGAATATGAAACGTATGAAACGTACCGTCAATCAAAAGGACATCATACACGTGTTATGTTGTTTAGTCCAGGATAATGTTCACTTTCCCGTGCCAGAGCCCACTTACCAGGGGGCAAATTTTCATCATTTAGAAATATATCAAGAACTTTTTTCCAAATTTATCTCACCATTTTAGTCGGAAAAAATATTCAGTTAACCAGCCTTTTCAAAACTCTTGAACTTGAACTTTGAGTACGTCTTGATAGCAGACTGCATTTATCAGTTTTATACCGCGGGCTGATACCAAGGCTATCCAAGGGAACTTTTACCAGCCATCTCTTCCATATCTGCACAGGGAGGATGACTCACTGGCCCTTGCCGCAAAGGACAAAGCCGATCTATTGGGCTCTCTCTTTGCGTCCAACTCGACTCTTGGTGACGGAGAGAACACACCGCCGACCATCCCGCAGTGTGAGTGTTCCATGCAGGATGTGCTGTTTACCCAACGCACGGTGCGCGGAGCACTCCTCTCCCTGGACATCAACAAGTCGAGTGGGCATGACGGCTTCCCTCCTATTGTGCTGAAGACATGTGCTCCGGAGTTGGCACCGGTCTTAACGCGTTTTTTCCAGTACTCCTACTCCCTAGGCGTAGTCCCGAAATCATGGAAGATAGCCTTCTTGTACCCGAGCCCTAAAAAAGGTAACCGCTCTGATTCGCCCAACTATAGGCCTATCGCCATCACCTCCTTGTTCTCTAAAATAATGAAATCTATTATTAACAGGCAGCTTATGAGGTAATTTGAGAATCACCGGTTGATTAATGACCTCCAGTACGGTTTCCGTCTTGGTCGCTCGGCTGGTGATCTTTAGGTTACCTAACTCATAAATGGGCGAATGCAGTAGAGTCCAAGTGGGAGGCGTTGGCCGTTAGTTTGGACATAGCGAAGGCCTTCGATCGAGTTTGGCACAAAGCGCTTCTTACGAAGCTTCCTTCCTATGGGCTTCCCGAGAAATTGTGCAATTGGACCACCAGCTTTCTTGCTGATCGGAGCATCAAGGTCATAGTAGACGGTGCTTGCTCCGATTACAAGCCCATTAACGCTGGTGTTCCCCAAGGCTGCGTGCTATCACCAACGCTGTTTACTTCTGCATATTATGACGGCCCATCATTCTTAATAGTAATTAAACTTAATATAAGAGGGCGTCAAAAATAATCTTAAAAGAGATATATTAGGGTTCCGTAGTCAACTAGGAACCCTTATAGTTTCGCCATGTCTGTCTGTCCGTCTGTCCGTCCTCGCTTAATCTCTGTGACCGTTAGTACTAGAAAGCTGAAATTTGGTACCAATATGTGTATCAATCACGCCGACAAAGTGGTAAAATAAAAATTGGAAAAAAATGTTTTATTAGGGTAGCCCCCCTATATGTAAAGTGGGAAGTGATTTTTTTTTTTAGTTTCAACCCTAACGTGTGATATATTGTTGGAAAGGTATTTAAAAATGAATATGGGTTTACAAAAATCATTTTTTGATAATATCAACAATTTCGGAAATAATCGCTCCAAAATTAAAAAACAATGTGTCCCCCCCCCCCTCTAACTTTTGAACCATAAGTTTAGAAAATATGAAAAAAATCTGGAAAGTAGAACTTTATAAGGACTTTCTAGGAAAATTATTTTGAACTTGGATGGAAACAACAGTTTTTGTACAAACTCATAAGTGGGAACACTTACTGTGACAGACGGGAAACTACGTAACCCTATACTGAGCGTGGCCCGACACGCTCTTGGCCGCTTTTATTAAACAATAAAATTACACTAATAAGCATAAAATTAAGATAAATACATTTCACACATTAGACAAATAATATAGTAAATTAAAGGCAAAATATTGTCTTTCAGAATAAATAAATATATTAAAAAACTTGTAAATATATTTTATAAATAATAGAAATACAAGTCGAAAATATTATAAAAATAAAAAACATTAATCTTATAATTAGAAATTTGGTTAAAAATTGTCTAAGACTTAGAAGGAGTTGTCGAAGGTGTTCATGTATAGATGGCTTGTATGGAGGAGCTGCCGGAGATACATGCCTGCAGTTATACATATATTTGGGGTGGTCGGGTGCCCGACTGCTTGAAGTACTGTAGCACAATGACTAGTCCTATATTAGGGACTTATGATAGTATATATAGAGTATGATAGATAGATAGTAAATTCAATTATACAAAAGCAATACTATAGAAGGTCTCTATGACGAATTTGCATTACAATAGTAGGGTCGTGGGTTAAGTTCTGTATATTAATGACTTATGAAAGTAAGGTCTATGATACAAAAGCAATACTATAGAAGGTCTCTATGATGAATTTGCATTACAATAGTAGGGTCGTGGGTTAAAGTCCTATATATGAATGACTTATGAAAGTAAGGTCTATGATACAAAAGCATTATTATAGAAGGTCTCCTTGATGCATAAGCATTATATGGGGTGGTCGGGTAACCGACTGCTCTTAGTACTGTAGCAAAATGACTAGTCCTTTATTAGGGACTTGAAAAGTATTACTACGGTGGCGTGTATGCTGCTTCACGAGCAATTGGTCCGAGGTAAACTTGGACTCTCTAACCAATGTGTCCTAAACATATCATCTTAGTGTCGGTGGTAAGCGGGTTTGTTGTAGCAATACGGCTTTCCCGTGGACATCGGACACCCATACCGTTTGTGAGCGGCGTCGTAGCGCATAGCGACGCGTCGTCTATCTTTCGGATTGAGATGAGTGTGTTTGGTAGCACTTTTAAGTGTAACAGGCATACTCAACTTCATGTCTTAGTGCATTAGCGCTATGATACGTTGAGTTTTGTTCACTGGCGTCTTAGTAGCGTGCTACTATGATACATTGGTGATATCTTTTAGTTAACAACAATTCAAACTTTGTTACCACATCGATAGAGATCATGTGGGTGTGTTGTGAGGGGGCGCCATCCGTATGATAGTTGCATTGATGCTTACTGCTTCTTGTGGTATTGCGTCTTGTGATGGATCTGCGGGTGTGCTGCGCCTGATTCGACACATTCTTGTAGTTCTGGTCGATGAAGGTATTCGGGTGGTGATGTCTGCTGGGATGTATGGGGGACCTTGGAATGGTGTAAGACGACGATAGTCGTATTGATGCTTGTTGCGTTCTGCAGCATTGCGTCTCTGCGGTGGTTGTTTGGTGGGACGCTATTCTCAATGGCGCTCTCTGCGTCTTGGTTTGAGCCACACCTAAGGAGCTTTGCCCAAGTCGGGTCGAACAGAATGGGTAGAACATTCGAGAGTACGCGGCGACCGTGTCGATTAGGGGTCGCGAGTTTTGACAAGAATTGCCGCGACGAATATCGACGGCCTCCATGGTGTTGTATTTTGTCGTTAATATACGTGACAACGAGGCTTTTTGATTTTTGATTGACTATTTTAATGGATCATCCGATCTCGCCAGGAAGTAATGACGGGGGCATTCACATTTTATATTTATTAATATTACTATTATTTCATTCATTTCATTCACCTCATCCATGTCATTCATCCCATTTATCTCATTCATCCCATTTATCTCATTCATCCCATTCATCTCATTCTTTTCATTCATGTCATTATTTTCATTCATTTCATTATTTTCATTCATTTCATCCATTTCACTCATTTCATTCAGCAACACAATGCTGTGTTCTAAATATAAATATTTGTAATATAACAATTTCTTAGATTCAGGTGTTGAATATCTTGCTTCAACTTCTTTTCCAGTTTGAAATTTTTATTTGACTTCATAAACACGTTAACCGCCTTCATAAAAAGGAAGAAGCTCAAAATGTTGCTGCATTTTTTATGTGAGTTATCCTTATAGAATATTTTTCTAGGGCAGCTGGCTTTGATGATTCTTCTTTATTTGAAAAGAGATGCTTCTCATGTTTTGAGTTATCCTTAATAATGCTTATTTAATTGACTTCGACTACATAGATGATGTAGTTGAAGTCAATTAAATTTATTTTTCCTAACTTTTTAGCATCTTTTGATTGATGTCTGTGTTACTAAATCTAATTTATTAGGTATTTGGTGAAATGCGTAGTTTTCCTGAACTTAGTTTCACCGACCGACAAAACTACTAGTTACTCTAGAAATAAATAAGAAGGTTTGTGTAGCATTCGATTTTCAAGAAGTGCTTTGTAGAAGCCAACATTAACTAAAATAAATCAGGGTGTGGCTATGTTATGGACAACGTTGAGTGTTTTGTGAATACGTAGCGAAACGACTTCAAAATGGCGACCCCTTTCCAGTACACGCAATGTTTTTTTTTTATAGGAGAGGGGGCAAACAAGCATACGGCTCATCTGATGATAAGTGATTACCGCTACCCACGAGCAACTGCAACACCAGAGGAATTGCAGATGCATTGCCGGCCTTTAAAAAGGAGTAGGCCCTTTTCTTGAAGGTGTCCCTAAGTCGTATCGGTCCGGAAAAATCTCAGGTGGTAGTACATTCCACAAGGAAGTTGTGCGAGGAAGAAAACTTCTTTTCAATTGCTTTGTGGTGGATCGCAAGTCTGTCGCGAATCGCGATACGCGATGGTGAAATTGTGAGGGTGGAATTAGTCCGAACAATTTCTCAGAGCACTCCCCTATATACTACTACTATATATACTACTATATATATATATATATATATATATATATATATATATATATATATATATATATATATATATATATATATATATATATATATATAGGGGAGTGCTCTTTTTTCAGATTTCTCAGAGCACTCCCCTATATATATAATGCATCTGCAATTCCTCAGGTGTTGCAGTTGCTCATGGGCGGCGGTAATCACTTATCATCAGATGAGCCGTATGCTTGTTTGCCCCCTCTCCTATAAAAAAAAACATTGCGTGTACTGGAAAGGGGTCGCCATTTTGAAGTCGTTTCGCTACGTATTCACAAAACACTCAACGTTGTCCATAACATAGCCACACCCTGATTTATTTTAGTTAATGTTGGCTTCTACAAAGCACTTCTTGAAAATCGAATGCTACACAAACCTTCTTATTTATTTCTAGAGTAACTAGTAGTTTTGTCGGTCGGTGAAACTAAGTTCAGGAAAACTACGCATTTCACCAAATACCTAATAAATTAGATTTAGTAACGCAGACATCAATCAAAAGATGCTAAAAAGTTAGGAAAAATAAATTTAATTGACTTCAACTACATCATCTATGTAGTCGAAGTCAATTAAATAAGCATTATTAAGGATAACTCAAAACATGAGAAGCATTTTTTTTTTATTTTTTATAAACACTCACGCCTGTCACCCAGAGGGGTAGGCAGAGACTACGGACTTCCATTTGGCACGATCCTGACATACCTCTTTCGCCTCCTTTACATCCATATATCTACGCATACATGCTCGTCGGTTAAGGGTACTTCTAACGTGGCCCATTTTCAAAATATCGCCAATTTGGTCGATAAACTTTTTCCTAGGGCGTCCCTTCCCCACTCGGCCGTTTACATCTGAAGAAGAAGCATCTCTTTTCAAATAAAGAAGAATCATCAAAGTCAGCTCCCCTAGAAAAATATTCTATAAGGATAACTCACATAAAAATGCAGTAACATTTTGAGCTTCTTCCTTTTTATGAAGGCGGTTAACGTGTTTATGAAGTCAAATAAAAATTTCAAACTGGAAAAGAAGTTGAAGCAAGATATTCAACACCTGAATCTAAGAAATTGTTATATTACAAATATTTATATTTAGAACACAGCATTGTGTTGCTGAATGAAATGAGTGAAATGGATGAAATGAATGAAAATAATGAAATGCTTGTTGCGTTCTGCAGCATTGCGTCTCTGCGGTGGTTGTTTGGTGGGACGCCATTCTCAATGGCGCTCTCTGCGTCTTGGTTTGAGCCACACCTAAGGAGCTTTGCCCAAGTCGGGTCGAACAGAACGGGTAGAACATTCGAGAGTACGCGGTGACCGTGTCGATTAGGGGTCGCGATTTTTGACAAGAAACTCTTCACCGCTGCGTTGGATGACATTTTCAAGCTACTGGACTGGAAAGGATACGGTATTAACATCAATGGCGAGTACATCACTCACCTTCGATTTGCCGACGATATAGTCCCTATGGCAGAATCGCTGGAGGACCTTAGCACTATGCTCAATGACCTCAATGGTGTTTCCCAACAGATGGGTCTTAAGATGAACATGGACAAAACAAAGATTATGTTTAACGTCCATGTCACACCTATGCCGGTAGTTGTTGGGAGCACTATTCCCGAAGTTGTTGACGAGTATGTTTACCTGGGACAAATAGTCCGACTAGGTAAGCCCAACTTCGACCGAAAGGTCAATCGACGGATTCAACTCGGCTGGGCAGCGTTCGGGAAATTACGACACATCTTCTCGTCAGGTATACCTCAATCTCTGAAAACTAAAGTGTATAACCAGTGCGTGTTGCCAGTGATGACTTACGGATCTGAGACGTGGTCCTTCACTTCTGGCCGTATGAGGACGCTCAAGGTCGCTCAGCGAGCTATGGAGAGGGTTATGCTCGGAGTTTCACTACGTGATAGACTCAGAAATGAGGATATCCGCAGTAAAACCAGAGTGACCGACATAGCCCAACGGATTAGTAAGCTGAAGTGGCAATGGGCCGGCCATATAGCTCGAAGAACCGATAACCGATGGAGAAGAAAGGTTGTCGAGTGACAGCCTCGTACCGGTAGGCGTAGTGTAGGGCGACCCCCCACTAGATGGAGTGACGACCTGGTAAGACATGTAGGAAGTCGATGGATGCAGGTGGCTCAGGACCGTGCTTTGTGGCATTACTTGGGGGAGGCCTATGTTCAGCAGTGGACTTGTGAAGGGCTGTAATGATGATGATGATGATATATATTTTATAAATAAAATATATATATATATATATATATATATATATATATATATATATATATATATATATATATATATATATATATATATATATATATATGTATAGTTTGGTACCTGGTAGCGGCCGGTGAGCAGGAACAGGCCGCGCAGCGCGATGAAGGTGTCGCGTCCCCAGCTGCGCATGTAGCCGGTGACGAAGTGCGGCAGGCCGGCCGACAGAGAGGCGCGCGCGCGGCCACCCGGCAGCGGCGCCGAGCGCACGGCGCCCGTCAGCTGCACGCTCGTCAGCGCCAGCTCACGGACGACGCGGCCGCCGCCCGTCGCACCGCGCGCCCAGTCGCTCAGCCGTGCCGCCGCCGCGCGCTCCACGGCCGCGTGCAGCGCGCGCATGGCCGCCTCGAAGTACGTGGGCAGCAGGAAGCGCGGCAGCCCGGTCAGCGGCGCCAGCGCCGCCCGGTAGCAGGCCGCCACGCCGCCCAGCCGCGGCTCCGCCTCCAGTCGCCGCCACTGGTACTCCACCAGCCAGTCGCCAGCGCGCAGGTTGTCGCACACCGGGTGCCCGAGGTCATCCCGCGCCACCACCTTGTAAACGCAGTAGTGACGCTGCTTGTAGCACAAATGGCTCGGCTCCAAGTACCGCCCTCTCACAGAATACCAGCGTAATATACTTCTTATAGTGAACGTAGAGCACCGGAGACCCTTCTTACTAAATACGAGACATTCCATCTCAATCCTCAGAAATGACAACGCATCGGCATTTTGACTCTTACTCGAAGATAAAATATAGATGTCTATGGACCACAGCTTCCACATGCCATCAGGTGCACTATATGCTCGTTTGCGACCCTTATTCTATAAAAAAACGATTGATTTGATGATTGATAGGATATTTTAGCTAATTGAGTAACAACAAAGTACACTGAAATTAACATCAACCCACGGAAGGTTCGGTTACATAGTAAGGCATTTGACCGTAGAAAGTACAGGTCATAATTTCCTCAGTTAATGTATTATTATTACTAGATGGCAGAACTCAAGAAATTAAGCAGTGATCTATATTACGCATTATATTTCAATTATAATTCAGAAATTTTAATTTTTGCTTTTTAATATTTTTATCAATTGCCCATTAAAACGATTTTTATGTATAGTTTAAATTCTGGACTATATATTATATAATAAAATAAGTAGGTGAAAATGTATTCGCCGTATTTTGTTTGTATAAAATTGAAGAAGAATGTCTATGGTTGTACTGTATGTATCTGGCTGGTTTTAATGTTAGGTAATATATAAATGACATTAAGAAAATGAAAAATGAAAATTAAAAAACACTCCCGGTGATTTTTAAATTGTTCTTCTGTCCTCCAAAATGAGTAAATCTAACTAATAAATTCGATACTTTCTTCTTTCTGAAGTTTTATTACAAAAAGGGGGAAATACGACTTGAGCCGCAAAAGAAAATTGTGACGTTGGACCCAATGCAGTGTCAGTAAAAGTAGCACAGAGTTGGATCAAGCGTTTTCAGTCCGGGAATTTTGATATCAAAGATGCAGCTCGCTCCGGTCAGCCTCATATGGATAAAGTCGCTGTCATTTATGAAGAAGTAGAGCAAGATCGGCTGCTTAGTAGTGAGGACACAGCCGAGGAATTGGGGATTGATCACAAAACAGTTTTGACTAATTTTAAAAAGTCTGGCTAAATATAAAAACCCGATATTTGGGTACCACACGAGCTCACTGAAAGAAATGTAATGAATGTAATGAAATGAAAATGCTGATACGTAATGAAACCGAACCAATTTTACCTACGACAAGAACGTGCGAAAAATATCATGGTCAAAGGGTAGTCAAGCTCCACAGACTGTAGCGAAACCGGGATTAACACATTAACACGCAATAAGGTGATGCTGTGTGTATGGTGGGATCGGAAGTGCATAGTTTATTATGAGCTTTTAAAAACTATCGATTCCGATCTCTACTGCCAACAATAGTAGTGAAAGGTTAACGTCAAGAGAGGACTGTCAAAACTACTTGTCACATTTTTTGATAAAAAAGCCCAAGATTTTGTGCAGCAACGGAATTGTGTCACACCATACAAGATGGCAGCAAGTTATCGAACAAAATGGCACATTTAATATTGTAATTAATTTAAATTAGACTTTGAAAAAAAAGTCTTGAATTTGTATATAAAATCGAAAGAGCTTTTTCCCCGACCATATAATTTACAAATAAAGTTGTTGAACCCATGGCTTTTAAAGTATAAAGGATTGAAATTATTCTGTAGCGGAAAATAAGTAAATGGTATAAAGAAGGAAATTATCATCATTGGGAATATTTTCAATCATTAATAAAATTTAATGGAATTCGTTTTATTAAATTTTTCTAAGCTTTGAGTTTTATGTAGATTTAGTTTATTTCGTACAATTAACATAAATATGTTGTTACTAGCCAATAAATTATTTACTATATTTATTTAAGTGATTTTTATCTTCTAAAATGAATGCCCAAGTAAATTTTAAATACATCCAATGTCAATGATGAAACAATGAGTTGAATCCGTCGATTGAACTCTCGGTTGAAGTTGAACTTACCTAGTCAACAGCTTCGAACTTAGTGCTCTCAACAACTACCGGTATAGGTGTGACATGGACGATACACATGACTTTTGTTTTGTCGGTGTTTATCTTATGACCCATCCATTGGAAGACACTATTGAGGTCATTGAGCATAGTGCTTAGGTCCTACAGCGATTCAGCCATAAGGACTACATCGTCGGCAAATCGAAGGTTAGTGATGTACTCGCCGTTGACGTTAATACCGTATCCTTTACAGTCCAGTAGCTTGAAAATGGCTTTCAATGTAGCAGTGAAGAATTTCGGGGATATTACGTCACCCTGCCTTACACCTCTCTGCAGTTGGATAGGTTTCGAACTCTGGTTTTGTACTCGGATAGCCATCATAGCCCTACTGTACAAACACTTCAGCACTTCGATATACCGACAGTTAAATTGGCACCGCTGAAGGGACTGCAGTACTGCCCAAATTTCGAGAGAATCAAAGGCTTTCGCTCTCTTCGGTCTTCTATACAATTTGCCTACGAGTAAAGTTACAGCCTATATAACGTCGCACAGCTGGGCACAGGGCCCCAATGCGTGTTGGCGAACTTCACATGTCTTGGAAATATTTTTTTTTCTTATTCCTCAGATATGCAGCCTACGAGTTGTTTTTATATAATTTTTTTATATATATTTTTATATAATTGCCTACGAGTAATTACTAGCATAGGCAGTCCTAAAATAGGAACAAATTTTGAAGCTGAAGTCTTTATACATATGTCGTTTGACATAGTACAAAATATGAATGCTATAAGGATGATTCTCAATATTTTTCTTTTACAAGGTTGTCGCCGTTTTTCCATTCCATGGACACCTCCATTACTAGTAGTGAAACAAAGAACGATAAATTCATTTAGTCTATGACTTAAGGATTATTATCAATACGGTTCGTAGTACTTATATATATCAACAAAGTTTATGGAAGCTTCATCTGACATCTTACAACAAAATCGTAGGCGAATCGATCAGTTAGTACATTTCCCCCAAATTATTTTAAACTTAGTATGGCTTTCACTAGGAATAATAACTGTGTTTGTTTAATCAACACTGGGTTTGTATCACTGGGTTTGTACACACAGAGGGCGTTGCTACGATAGTTCTTTTTTCATAGAATAAGGGTTCCGAACGGACATACAGTCCCCATGATGGTAAGTGGATGCTGTGTCTCATAGATATCTACATTTAACCTAGATTAAGAAATATAGATAATAATGCAGATGCGTTGTCAGCGACAATATGGAATGCCTTGCTTTCCGTAAAAAGGTTCGTATGGTGAGTGTATCATCATACGAAACACAGCAGCTTTAAGACGCCGTTTTACGCTGGTATTCTGTGAGAGCGTGATACTGCCCTGGTCGAGAAGACCCATTCGTGCTGCAACTATCAAAGCTGCATCGTGGCTGTAAGGTGTAACACCTAAAGTAGTTCAGTAACATGACACCTCTACGTTATATAACAACTCTTTTGTCGCTAGACCACAACTAGCAATAAATCGATTCCGAACGTATTACCCGTTTTCCACTCTGCTCCCTCAAGGTATTATCGTTTTTATCGTATTTGTCGGGGGATATAGTTCCCTCTCTTAGCAAGTGGTGTGGCGGGGACGATCGTGAGTAGCGAGAGTATAAAATTGGGATTACAAATGCGATCCAAATCGCCCATGTACCGTGTGTCTAACAAGACTTCGTATTGATACCTCCCTATTTATTAATTTTAAAGTTTGCGAGACAAATATTTGATATGTATAATAACCATTATCACGTGATTTAGAAAACAATTTACTTGATCGTTCGAATAGTAATTAGTCTGATCCTGTTGACATTGTTGCAATTGATGTTGTTGCCTTAAGCAAAACGCGTGGGTTTGTTCTCCTAGCACCTAAAAATTAAGAATCTAATGTTTTGTCGCATGAAATCTTATCTAACAATCATATAGAACTAGAACATATAAATGATATAAAAACCACATCATTAGAAACAAAAGCGTCTAGGTGCGTTCCGAAAGGCCCACACGACTAACTTCCCAGTGGAAAGAATAAAAAATATCATATGTTTTAATTTTTATACAATTTTCATTCGGCACAAAAACGACTTAATCGATTTTGCTCAAAATTTAATGAGGTCTAAGTTACATAATTATGCGTTTAATGAAACCGGTCCCTTGTCAATATCACTCTTTGTTCTCGAGATACATGAGGGGAAAGTTGAATCCGAACATACATACGTACATGTGCACACACGGACATCCTCTTAAAAACCATACTATTCGACTCTAAAGACCTTGAAACGTGGAGATATGCTAAAATTTCCAATTTGCGAAATCGGACCTACTACAATAACTTCCCACTGGGAAGTTAATAAGTGATTGTTGAACTTATTTTTTTTAAATGGATTAATTGCTATTTTTACATTAAAAAAGAGGATTTAGTTATGGTGTAGATTTAACAAGTCTGCTTAGAGAAATAAACACGATAACTTTTGAAATTA
Organism: Parnassius smintheus behrii; assembly: GCA_036936625.1. Taxonomy (NCBI): domain Eukaryota; kingdom Metazoa; phylum Arthropoda; class Insecta; order Lepidoptera; family Papilionidae; genus Parnassius; species Parnassius smintheus. The sequence continues at coordinate 134,904 of JAUPFT010000007.1, forward strand.
TCAATTGTTCAACTCAATCTATTTTTACTTTCTTTATCTATCATGTGGGAAGCCATGGAATGTAAATATGTAGCTGTTTAATTTTGTTTTGTTGAGTTATAATTTTTTTCGACTGAGAAATTCCGAAATATTGGGTGTTCCAGCGGCCTTTTAATAATATATTGTACTAAATACATATCTACTTAGACTCACTGCGGGCACGGCCGCCGTCGTGACGTGAGTGGATTACCGTATCGTTTGGTTACAGCAGCTCCTGATGAAAAATATCGATCGCTGTAGGAATACAAAATATTTCAAAAACCAAATTTGATACATACTTGACCAAGGTAAGAGTAGTAGAAGGCAAGGTAAGATATTATTATTATAATCACAGATGTAATGAATGCAATATATTGTTTCGCTAAAAGAACGAAGATTTATATATAAATATACTTATACGTCTTTGACTTTATGGAGTGACCTGAAGGTGTTCTTTGGTGAATGCTAAATTAAAATACTGGTTATTATTACATGAAAAAGTTTTAAAACGAAATAAAATTGAAGAGAAAAAAATTATTAACGAGTCAGGTAAAAAAGACTAGTTTTTACGATAATGCCCGAGTACAAATACCTCAAAATTAAAGTAATATTAAAGTTGATTTTTGATCGTTTAAAGATAATTCTGTTAAAAGTTTTATAAATTAGCAATTATAAAAAAACTGAATCTTAATAGTAATAACATAGTAACATTAAAATAATATTTTCTATTATTGATTGAAAATTTTTTTCTACATTTTTTCACGACCATAATATGATCATTATGAGCCGTGCGCTTTTGTATTTTCTAAACTTTTTTATTGACGTTTGACATAAAATTATCGGAAAATATGAAGTAATAAGTAGTAATAAGGTTATTTGTGAAAACTTTACGTGTGTATTTAAAATACTTTAAAAAATTGACCTATGATATACCTGACATGAGCGCTTAAGACATGCACACTTGGATTTACCAAAAGTACAAATACCTATTGTTAAGAATTACAATAAATTGTTTCGCTAAAAGTACGTAGGATTTAGATATAAATATACTTATACGTCTTGGACTTTATGGAGTTACCTGAGTGCATTCTTAATTAAAATACTGGTTAGACATGACTGAATGCAAAACTTTTTTAAAAAGGAAATAAAGTTGATGAGAAAAAGAAATTATTAAACGAGTCAGGTAAAAAAGACTAGTTTTTAGGATAATGCCTCCTTATTTTTTTAAAAACGTTACCCCCACACTAGGATTTTCTCCTGTATCGCGGAGGCAGTTTAAATACACAGCATGGAAAAAATCCATGTGTTAGAGCCATGCTGCAGTTATATTTGTAGTATAGTTGTAGCACGAATGGGTCGGCTCGACCGGGGAAGAACCACGCTCTCACAGGATACCAGCGTAAAATAGTAGCTTAATGCTGCTGTGTTTCGTATGGTGAGTGTAGTGAACCGGAGACCATCATAACTGGAAGTGAGGCATTCTATCCTAGTCCTTACAGGTGACACCACATTCGTATTTTGATTATTAATCGAGGATAGATGTAGATATCTATGGGCCACAGAGCAACCACTTACCATCAGGTGGACTGTGTGCTCGTTTGTCACCCTATCCTATAAAAAAATACATAAATTGCACAATGTGTATGTATAACTTATTGTTAAGCTACTGCGCGACGGATCTGTTAATCAAATCAGGCATGACCTGAGTAAAATACCTAAAAATTAAAGTAATATTAAAGTTGATTTCTGATCGTTTTAAAATAATTCTGTTAAAAGTTTTTTTCAATTAACAATAATATTTTTTTGAATCTCAATAATAATAACATAAAAATATTAAAATATTTAAAAAATATTTTCTATTGTTTATTGAGATTTTTTTCTACATTTTTTCACGATCGTATCGATCGTTTTTCCAAACTTTTTTTTATTCACGTTTGATAAAAATATATCGGAAAATTAGAAGTAATAGTAACAAGGTTATTTGTGAAAACTTGTGTATATTTAAAATACTTTAAACGATTGATATATAACATGAGCGCTTAAGATATGCACATTTGGATTTACCAAAAGATTTTTTTAAATATTTTTAGGGCATATAAAATAATAAAGTAAATAACTAAACAAAAACGAGTATATCAAAGTCGATTGTTGCTGATATTGCGAACGAAATCACTAGAGATTAAAGACGCCATGTCTTGTAAAGTAACGTCACACATAATACTAACACAATAGGGATGTAATTTTTCTAGTAAATTAGAATTACTTGACATTTTTATTTTCACGCATGAATTACATGCAACATCCTTCAGTAGATTGTCTAATGATTCACCAGTAGTCGAATGGCGAATTCGAATCCACAATCTTTTGAGTTCGCGGTCCGCACTCTACCATTAGGCTAATGTCATTTACTATCGTATAGTATTCTATTTCGTTCTCTCGCAGACATGTGTGTATGTGGTAGCCTGTTTTTAGTACGGCTTAGAGATCTCTAATCAGATCGTTAAGCCAATTCCTAAAAGGCGGTGTTTAGTGGGTAAAAGTCTCCACATAACCACGCAGCCGGCTGCGTGGTATGCTATGAGCATTCACCGCCTCCCTCCCCCGCTTTCCGGAGGGTTGCCCATATTTGCTTCGGGCGCAAAAAAAATGTAGTAGTTTTTAGTGTGGCTTTTTGGTTTCAAATCAACGATTGCGAACAAGTTTTCAGTTCAAAAATACCTCTGTAAGCAGCGATACGACGCCTTGCAGTCCGGCATATACGAGCGGGCCGTGGCCCGGCACGTCGTACACGCCTCCGCCGCAGCGCTCGCGCTCCTCCGCGTCGCAGCAGTACAGCAGCGCATTGAAGTCGGCCAGGTCCAGGTCGTCCAGCGCGGGCTGGAGCGCGGCGGCCAGCGCGGCGGCGCGCGGCGCCAGGCGGCGCGGCTGCACGCGCGGCGACACGCGCAGTGCCGCCACGGCGCCGGGCTGCAGCGCGCGGAACTCCAGCACGCAGTGCGCGCCCTCCTGCCGCGCGCCCGCGAACACGCTCGACTGCGCCAGCGGCACGCTCTGTTGCACGCTCACTTCGTACTCGCTCAGTCCGTTGATGTACTGAGCGTGCTTCGTGAATGCGCTCGGCGGTTTCAACGGCTGCCCGGTCGTTCTCAAATAATCCGAAAAATATTTCATTATCATTACTGTATGAATAATCATAACAAATTCATGTAATTCATTTATTTTATTAAACTCAATTTGAAACATAAACATTGATGTGTGTTTTGAATTCGTCATACCTGTAATCAACATGGCGCATGTCCGCCTCGAATATTATCTCGTCCAATTGTCCTTCGAAACGCAATGGTTTAACATAGCGGCCGCCAAAAGAGGGATCGGGCGCGCTAAACGCCGTGAATGCGACTAAAATTACTGACTGTAAAAGAAAATAATTTATTTATTTTATGATTATTGTTATCTTCTTATAATATCACCTATGAAATAGCCGTTCTGCAGTACTGGCCATTTCAAATCCATATAATATTTGTTGGGCTAAGGACTCTAATTTCAAATTAATTTAAAAGTGTGAAATTTACTTTTCAAAATCAATCATTTGTTTATTGATTTGCGTTTGTTTTTATCGCTATTGATGTAGTTAAAGTACACTGTCAGATTTATTTGGAATTAACAGAAAGAGGCGTGTATTCTTTAGTATCGATTAATTCAGACTGACTTTATACAATAAACAATTAGCCTTAAAACGAACATATTTATTACGGCACCCAACTCTAGCACTAAACGAAACGTGGAGGGGATATCTGCGAATACCGTATCAGTACGGAATTTGCAATGCGACTGGAGAGCCAATCAGCGCGTGTAAACGATACGCTTAGCCATTCATACGCAATAATGCGCAATAACGGTCACCGCTAGACTTTCATGCGGCGAGTTGTACCGCTCACCAAAGACTATAAAAAAAAGAGATTTTCAGTATAATTTTTTTAATAAAATGCGAACGTATTCCATGCTTATATTTATTTATTTATTTCAATCAACAAAGATCATAGAGTAAAATTACATTCATTCAAATCTTTCGCAATTTATTCCACAGTATGTCATACCTGACAAGGTTTTTTTTTTATAGAAGAGGGGGCAAACGAGCATGCGGCTCACCTGATGTTAAGTGACTACCGCCGCCCATGATCAACCGCAACACCAGGAGAATTGCGGGTGCGTTGCCGGCCCTTTAGAAAGGAGTAAGTTCTTTTCTTGAAGGTCCCCAGGTCGTATCGGTCCGGAAAAATCGCCGGTGGTAAACTATTCCACAGAGAGGTTGTACGTGGAAGAAAACTCCTTGTGAAACGTACAGTGGTGGACCGCCAAGCATCCAGATGGTGTGGATGGTATCGGGAGGTTTGCCGTGTAGTGCGTTCACGAAATTTGGCGGCTGGGATTAATCCGAACAATTCCTCAGAGCACTCCCCGTAATAGATGCGATAAAATACGCAAAGAGATGCAACATCTCTTCGCAGCGCCAGTGAATCGAGCCGATCGGAAAGCACTCGGTCGTCGACGATTCGAGCCGCTCTGCGCTGGATGCGGTCAAGTGGAAGGAGCTGGTACTGGGGAGCCCCAGCCCAGAGATGGGAACAGTATTCCATGTGCGGCCGAACCTGCGCCTTGTAAAGTTGCAGGCGGTGTGCCGGCATGAAATACTGTCCCGCTCTGCTGAGCACGCCAAGCTTTTTAGAGGCCAATTTGGCCTTCCCTTCCAAGTGACCACGAAACTGCACGTCACTCGATATGTCGACGCCGAGGATTCCGATACTGGCTGAGGCAACAAGGGGAGTGCCTTGAAACTGAGGGGATACGACAAAGGGGTTCTTTTTAGCGGTTAACGTGCAAACTTGTGTCTTCTGGGGGTTAAACTGGACTAGATTTAGTCGTCCCCAATCCGAGACTCTGTTCTGCAAAGACTTGACTTCAGACACAAGTCTGTCCCGGCACTCGGAGACGTTTTCCCGAGAAATATTGGCTCGGCCGGTGTAAAGAGCATCACCAGTGCTGTCATCTGCATAGCAATGAATGTTACGGGTATGCAACATATCATTGATATGCAGAAGAAACAGCGTTGGCGATAGAACGCGGCCCTGTGGAACACCAGCATTAATAGGCTTGCAATCGGAGCTTGCACCGTCTACAACGACCTTGATGCTCCGATCTGCAAGAAAGCTGGTGATCCAATCGCACAATTTCTCAGGAAGCCCATAGGAAGGGAGCTTCGAAAGAAGCGCTTTGTGCCAAACCCGATCGAAGGCCTTCGCAATGTCCAAACTAACGGCCAATGCCTCCCCCCTGAACTCTACTGCCTCCGCCCATCTGTGAGTGAGGTAGACCAGAAGATCACCAGCTGACCGACCACGGCGAAAACCGTATTGGTGGTCACTAATCAGCTGGTGATCCTCAAGGTACCTCATGAGCTGGCAGTTTACAATGGACTCCATTGTTTTGGAGAACAAGGAGGTGATGGCGAATGGCCGGTAGTTGGACGAGTCTGAGCGGTCGCCTTTTTTAGGGATCGGGTGGACGAAAGCCTTTGAAAGATCCAGGAAGGCTGCGTACGTACACTGGCGTATTCCTTACAGTGTAATACCCCACAGTGTGCTTCAGCGACAGTATTGCACACTCAGTGGTTAGATTTGGTCTAAAATCAAATTGTGCATCGTTTAACTCAATATGTACTTTTAACTGTCTCTCAAGCATACTGTCAAGTATCTTAGCCGCAGTTTTCGCTAATGAAATGAGCCGATAGTTGCACATATCCGAAACATCTCCGGTTTTGTTTTTCAAAATCGGAATTGACACCGTTCTTATCAGCTCTTCCGGCAAATACGAGTGCCTCATACATAGGGTGAACAAGAGCGCCAGTAGTCTAGGTAAATGCGGACCAGCGAACTGAAAGTGCTCGATGCTAAGGCAATCGTGACAAGGTGACTTTCCTCCAGTCATGCTATTTATCAAAACAGCGATGTCCCTGGCGGTGATGCGATTGGGTACATAAGTTGATGCACCAGTCTGGTGATGAACCTCAGCATCGACTTTAACAGGTGACTGTAAAAAAGAATGAACCCGGAACTGACTCTTAAAAAGATTGGCTATCTTCACCGGTTCATTCACATCCCCAACGCTCACCGGAGTACCTGCTCTAGGACTCATCTGCTTAGTATGCTTCCAAAACCCACGAAAATCTTTATTCCTATGTTGAATCGTATATCACTCTGAGATTCCTGACTCGGGTACAAATGTATTCATATTGATTTGATCTTGATTATTTTGACAAAACTTAAGTTTTCGTTTAAATACTCTTTTAGATTCCATCATATCACTATAAAAATACCCACCACGCGGTTTCCCATGCCAAATCCAATTTAGGAATTTTGGTCGAGCATCACGGTGAGCATCGCGCACGTGCCAGTTCCACCCCAGTATAGGTCGACCACGCTTTCTGACTATCTCTTGGTCACGATCACCGTCGTAACTATACTTAGAGGCCTCACACAAAGTATTACAATGGACATATATAATTTATCTATTACAGATCGATGTGCATAATACATCACAGATACTATCACAAGCTTCCCAACACTGACTGGTGGATTTGGAGTTTGGCCTTCAACCACCAAACTGCTGGTTCAAATGTATTAAATAATGTTATGCGGTGCGGCTATTAATTTAAATAGAATAGTGGACTGTATATGAGCGCGGTGCAAGCGGTGAATGGAATTTAATTTATTCGTGATACTGCAAATCCCCTAAATTCGGGATATAGGAAGGACGTGAAGGAATGCATGTGCACCCACCTGGACTTCCGCTGATCTGCCTCGTGTCTCGATGGCTGCCGGCTGTCTTCACACTTATCAACTTCACAGATAATCACGAAATATAGCGTTGTTGCAAATGTCTATACTTTTTACTATATGCTTGTATAATTCAATATCCAAATTACACAAGGGCGGGACCGATTATGCGAGATATAAGCGGTGCGGTTGATTGCGTGTCTTCTCAACTTGTGTGAGCCCGTTAACACACGAATGCACATGCTGGGCATAAAGCGGTAGATAGGAAACCGGAAATGGGCTTTGCAGTAATCTTATTGGATAATAATTAACGAATCCCTTATAAGCGTTAAGCGATAGTGCGAAGTGGCGCGAACACCCCCCCCCCCCGGCCTTGAGGTATCCTCAACCAGCAAGTAAAGTATAAAAATATAGATATATATAGATAAATACTTATATAGTAGCGAAATGAAGCGACGTTATGACCTAAGAATTAAACTAAATATATAAAGGATAATGTAAAATCAACTATATTTATCACTGTGTTGGTTAAAGACACTGTTTGATAAGAGGGCGTTTTAAAGTGGAATTCTTAAGTTTAACTTGCGCAACACGTACCACACCATCCTTACCGGGAAACAATTCGGTGACAACGCCTAGAGGCCACTGAAGCGGTGGAGTATTATCCACGTCTATTAGAACAATCGTCCCTACAGAAATGGCAGTAGAGTTCTTATTCCACTTCACTCTACTCTGTAATGTATGTAAGTATTCGAATCTGAAGCGTTTCCAAAAGGACTGAACTAAAGAATCTATTAAAGAAAAGCGTGATAACAGATTAATACGTTCCTTGCTTAAATCTGCAGCTGGTAAGCATTCAAGTGGTTTTAAATTTAGAAAATGTGCGGGTGTAAGTGCGGTAGGTTCCGATGGATCACTGCTTAATACATAAAGCGGGCGAGAATTTAAGATACACTCGATCTGACAAAGAGTAGTAAGCATTTCTTCATACGTGAGGATTTGCTTACCTATTACGAAACGAAACAAATGGGTTTTTACAACCTTAATATTGGACTCCCACAAACCCCCGAAATGTGGAGCGCTTGGAGGGTTGAGTTTCCAAACAATGCGATTATCAGTGAGCACCTGACTGAATGCCTTATAATATTCTTCTGATTTTAAAAATCCATGTAATTCATGTAAATATAAACGCGAGGCGACAAAATTAGTACCGTTATCGCTGTATATAAATCGACACGGACCTCTACGAGAGATAAATCTCTTAAAAGCGTCTAAAAAACCCGCCGAACTTAGATCAGACGCATTCTAAATGCACTGCATTAGTAACGAGGCATATAAATAAACATAAATAAGCCTTCTGGCTTCGTATACCACGTTTACGCGTCAATGTGATATAGAGTGGGCCCGAAAAATCTACACCTGTGTGTGTAAACGCATTACACTGCTCTAGGCAGCAAGCAGGCAAGGCAAACATCATGGGGTAAATAGGTTTGGGTTTATGTCGAAAACAAATGTTACACCTATGAATGCGGTATCTCACTACACGGCGAGCTGATAATATCCAATATTTCTCCCGTAATGCAGCAAGTAAATACTACCAGCGTGGAAATGTTTATAGTGATAATAATCAATTATAAGATCAACAATATGCCCCTTTTTTGGTAGGAATATTGGATGCTTTTGGGAATCCGATAAAGACAAATAATCTAACCGACCACCTACTCGAAGTACATCGTCCGTGATAAATGGCGATAACCTTCGTAATGTTGATGAACATAGTTGTCCTTTTTTAATATTTTTTATATCTTCGGCGAAAGCGATGCCTTGCACAATTTTAATAACTGTGATTTCAGAAATCTCTATGTCGGATGCGGTTATAATTTTATTTATGCGCGGTAATTTGTTTAAAAACCTTAAAACGTAAACAACGGATCGTAAATACTTATTCCAATTAGAAAATTTTAAGCTTAACGAGATAAATGGGTTGTCTTCCATGTCACTGACTCCAAGCGACACAGTCTTTTCTTCTGGTAAACTGATATGAGTTGATGCGAACCTTTGTACAGGCCATTCTTTACACGGCAAGGAAACCCACGAAGGCCCATGTAACCAAAGGTCACAATTTAAAATTTGTGAGGGTAACAGTCCACGCGAAATATGATCTGCAGGATTTTCCGAGCCGGCGATGTGGTAAAAGTTATCCGGTAATAAATAGAACTGTATTTACGAAATACGGTTAGCAACAAAGGTGTTGAACTTATGCGGTGAAGAACACACCCAACAGAGCGCGACTTCCGAATCTGAAAACGCATAAATGTTGTCGATCGGATGCCTCAATGACAACGAATCGTAAACGGTGCGTACTAACTTAGCGAGCAAAACCAAGGCACACAACTCAAGCCTGGCTAAAGTTATAACCTTTAATGGGGACACCCGAGATTTAGAACATAGAAGCGTTATAATTGGAGGATTATTTCCGTTAACAACATGCGAATAGATGACACACCCGCAAGCTTTTTCACTAGCGTCGGCGAACGCTAGTAGCGACACATGGGATTTTTTATTTACGCCGATATGACGTGGAATCTGTAAATGTGAGATTAAAGGTAACTCTGATATATATCGCTGCCATGTATTGACAATATTAGTGGGTGGAGTCTCATCCCAGTTAAATTTAAGAACCCACAAGGCTTTAATTAATAATTTGGCGTAAAGTATTACTGGACCGACAAGTCCTAAAACATCGTACAAGCGAGCGGTTGCGGAGAGGATAGCGCGTTTGGTACAAGTGACCGGTGGCGGCGAAACAAGAAAGGAAAACTTATCGGTAGCGGGATACCAACGAAGGCCTAAAATTTTTAAAATGTCATTATCATCAAATGATACCGAGTCTTGTTGACGATGTGATGCTGGTATATGTTGTAAAAGCTCCTTGCAGTTACTTGTCCACTTAACCAAATCGAATCCACCTCGGCGAAACATTTGGATAAGTTGAGTGGCGGTGTTGACTGCGTTGTTAACGCAAGGCGCGGAGGAAACGAGGTCATCCATATAAATATCCCTTTCCACTACAGAAGCAGCAAGGGGATAGGACTCCCTTTCGTCAGCGGCTGACTGGCGTAAAGTGCGAAGTGCGAGGAAAGGGGAAGAGCGTAATCCGATTGTGACGCGATTAAATTCATATGTTCGTATAGTTTCTTCTGTAGAAAACCGATATAAAATGCGTTGAAAAGCGCGATGGGATTTTTGGACTTCGATACACAAGTACATTTGCCTAACATCCGCAAAGAAAGCGATGCGATAAACTCTAACGTTTAATAAAATATTAAAAATGTCTGTTTGTAAATTTTGCCCGGTGTGCAAAATGTCATTCAAAGAAATATCGTTATCCGACTTAGTACTAGCGTCTAAAACGATGCGCAACTTCGTTGTACTTTTATCATTCCGTACGACAGGGTGATGCGGCAAATAAAAAGAAGGCTGTATACAATCATTATCAGAAGCAGCGGATAAAATACCCTTATTAATGTATTCCCGTATAACAACATTGTATTGATCGCGAAGATCGGGATATTTGTTAAAGCGTTTTTCCAAAAGTAAGAGGCGTTTTTTTGCATTCATTAAAGAGTCACCCAATATGTCGGGCCTTTTCTTAAATGGCAGGGCGACCACATACCGTCCGTCGTTTTGGCGGTAAGTAGTAGAAGTATAAATGTCTTCACATTCCTGCTCATCACGGCTCAAATATATTTTTTGCGGAAGTTCTTCAATTTTCCAAAATTTTTCCATTATATCATTAAGACAATTTTGATTTAAATTTGTATCGTAAGAACAGGAAACAAATGAACGCGGGGAATGATGTGATATAGCGACTTCAGCATCACCCATAATAATATATCCAAGTGATGTTTCTATGGCACTAGGCCATTGCGAATGAATTGAGTTTTCAGGCGACAAAAGTTTTATGTAGGTATTAACCCCCAATAAAATATCTATAGACCCAGGTTGATAAAACTGATCATCTGCTAAGCGTATTTTATCTAAATAGCGAATTTTTGAAACATCTGCTATCGAATCTGGCAACTGACCCGTGATGATCGGAACAACTAATGGTTCAATATGATAAAATTTGTTATCATTAAAACGAGACGTGAACTGCAGTGAAGTGACTCCTAAAATCTTTTGGGACACACCACCGATCCCGTGTACTTCGGTAAAACGATTTTTATTCGAAACGGAAAGAAATAAGCGTTTACAACAATCCTTCGTAATATAGTCGCTTTGGGATCCGGGGTCAACTAAACACCGAATAAACTGTTCATTGTCGAATTTATCTACGACCTTTATTTTTGCAGTTCCCAATAAAGTAGTATAGCGTGGGAGAGTACTATAATGGCGAGAAATATTACATGAAGAGGTAAGTGTTTTTTCATCTTCCACCGTATTCGAATTGTGAGCCACAGAAGAATTAACCTTATTATCGTTAACTGCGCGGTAGTTAATCGAATGCGAGCTGCATGCATTAGCGTTAGGCGTCTGCACAACCTCTGAGTGTAACGTATTGCTGCTACGAAAAGCAGTCTTAGAACCATTCTGATGCGGGTCAGAATGAATTAAAGAATGGTGGCGCCGCGCGCAGTATATACACTTACGCTTCGATTTACAAAAAGAAGTCGAGTGTTTATTACTTAAACAATTAATACAACAATTGTTTTGTTTAATAATATCGTAACGTTGTTGTGTATTTAATTTTAAAAAGCGTGGACAAACATACAAGTGTTCATGATCATTTGATTTACAAAAGATACATGAATGCGAAGGATCTGTATTAATAAATGTTTTACTAAATTTATTTGAAAGTTATTTGTTTCGATTATTATTGGATGTAGATAAAGTATGCGAATTATTAAATGTATGGCATATAGCCCTATTCTGTTCGTATAAAAATTGTACTAAAGAGGCGTAGTTTGGTATGCTAATTGTGCGACAAGACATTTCAAATGACAACAGTGTCATGATCTAATTTTCTAAGTGCAATATTTAAAAACAAAAAATCAGCTAAGTCCTCAATTTTTAATTGCTTTAGAGCATTCATTGAAGCATCAAATTTGTCCATAAATTTATGATAACCTCCTGTTGTGTTTGCGTTCACCTGTGTTAAATCCAATAGTTGGTTAATATACGTAGATGCGAGTGTGCGTTCGTCATTATATCTTCCTAAAAGCGCATTCCAAATAATGGAATAATTTTCTGCGGTAGGGGCTAACCCGGCACAAACTGATAACGCCCTGTCACTCAATTTGTTAACCAAATAATAAACACGTTCGGCATCAGTTAATTGTAAATTGTCGTGAAAAAATGTCTTAAATTGTTGATAAAACATGGACCACTGGCGTATGTCTCCGTTAAATGACATTAATTCAATTGGCGGGAGTGAAGTTTTTAATTTAGTAGGAAATCTATTTTCTAACGTAACAGTGGAAGGCGATGTGGATATTTTCGTAATTTGGCACTTAATACGACTATATAAATCTTCAAATGAGTTCCAAGCCTCGTAATCAACGTCTGCATTAGGGTTTAATTTTAGATGTTTAGTATTATAGTTATCTAGAACTACTTGAAACTCACTACGTAATTGTTCTATGTTCGAAGCGATGCTAAGAAATAAATTCTGCTCGTCCAAGGAATTAAATGCGCCCTTTGAGGTCTCGTAAATTTTTTGTAATCGTTCGTAAATATAATTACGTTTAGCGATAATAATTTTTAAACTAACTTCTTCATCCGAAACCAGTTTAGATTATTTGCTTCTCGTCGTCATTTTCAACAAACAAATGCGGACTAAAATTATTGCGATAAGTGACTCAATGACAATCTCGCGTTACTAGAAAGATGGCGGTTAATCAACAAGAAAAATATCATTAATGGAATAATGAAGCGGTGTGGTATGCGTTACAAAGGTATTATAATACGTGTAATAAGCGATGCGGGACAAATAAATATTGTAGTTAGTATAATTAGAACTACAATTTATTATGATTTAATAATATATACGTATATAATTTTTTGTAATATATAAAAAAAATAATTTACTTCTCCGGGCCTAAAGGTTAATTTAATCCTGGCCGAAGTGACCAAAAAATATATGGTGGATTTGGCGTTTGGCCTTCAACCACCAAACTGCTGGTTCAAACGTATTAAATAATGTTATGCGGTGCGGCTATTAATTTAAATAGAATAGTGGACTGTATATGAGCGCGGTGCGAGCGGTGAATGGAATTTAATTTATACGTGATACTGCAAATCCCCTAAATTCGGGATATAGGAAGGACGTGAAGGAATGCATGTGCACCCACCTGGACTTCCGCTGATCTGCCTCGTGTCTCGATGGCTGCCGGCTATCTTCACACTTATAAACTTCACAGATAATCACGAAATATAGCGTTGTTGCAAATGTCTATACTTTTTACTATATGCTTGTATAATTCAATATCCAAATTACACAAGGGCGGGACCGATTATGCGAGATATAAGCGGTGCGGTTGATTGCGTGTCTTCTCAACTTGTGTGAGCCCGTTAACACACGAATGCACATACTGGGCATAAAGCGGTAGATAGGAAACCGGAAATGGGCTTTGCAGTAATATTATTGGATAATAATTAACGAATCCCTTATAAGCGTTAAGTGATAGTGCAAAGTGGCGCGAACACTGACTCAATTCATACGGGAAATCAATTTCTCTTAATTTGTCGTTACAATATTTGCTATATATATATATATATATATATATATATATATATATATATATATATATATATATATATATATATATATATATATGTATTTTATTTTATATATATGTCAATTTGGTTCAAATTGCGCTCACCCCATTTTACTTTTTACAATTGTAATACGAACATAACATTTGTAACTGAAAATCAATAGGCAGTAAACATAATTTTATTACAGCTCTTTTAACTACACCATCACCACTTTTTACACTGTACACTCTGGTCACTCCGTTCGGGCCAGGGTGGTTAAAACACTGCGACTTAAAAGATTTATTTTGATCGCTGCTATGGCTATAGTTCACTGCTAAGCCCTATGTCTTCAATGAATAGAAGGAGTTGCTTAGCCGTGAGCAATTTACGTCTTCTAGGCGGAGTACATAGTTTCCCAGATGAGTGTTATGTTTGCGTATCAGTTAGGATGTGCAGAGGCGTTTCTTCCGTCATGGAATAGAACCGACACATCCTTGAGTTGCTTAGTCCCAGGACGTACACGTGCTTATTAAGACAACAGTGTCCAGTTAGAACTCTTGCCAGAATGCGCAATTTATTTTTAATTAATCCGAGGGCTTCTGAAGCGAATTTACGATCAAACCCGGATTAAGGTTTTAAAACATTCTGTAAGACCAGATCTTAAGTGATTTATTACGATAAGAGAGAGTTTCAAGGGTCAATCGGGCTAGGCTTTTTGAGATTCCACAAAATAGCTCAGGTCCAAATTGTATACTCTTTGGTCCCTCCCGTGCAATTTTCTCAGCACATTCATTGCCTACAATACGTGCGTGATCCGGAACCCATCTTAAGACGACCCTGTTTTACATCCCAGGGTGTATAAATGGTTTTCGGAATCTCCAACTAGCTTCGAGTTAACTAAGTTCGACCTCAGCGCTAGCAGGGCTGCTTGACTATCAGAGTTTATATAAATCATATGGTTGACGTAGTGTTTTTGCAGATTGATTTCCGCACACTGAAGTATGGCGAAAATTTCTGCCTGGAAGATAGAGGTGAATCTAGTACTATTTTAGACCCATGGGTATACCATATGAGGCTACCAAACTCACAGATAACCTGGCCATTCAGCTCGTATTCTCTGGAGGGTAGTTCCACTATATATTTTTTATCAAAGTATGTAGTGGACGCATGATATCTGAGGTTATGCATAAGACCGGTGTTTCATTATTTGAGTCGAGCAAGAATTTCTATATGTAAGAGAGCAAGCTCAGACCGCCCCGGGCGTTAATCCTATACAAACTAGCATTTGCCTTTTTTTATAAAAGAGGAGGCAAACGAGCGTGCGCTTCACCTGATATTAAGTGACTACCGCAGCCAATGACCAACCGCAACACCAGGGGAATTGCAGATGCTTTGCCGGCCCTCTAGAAAGGAGTAAGCTCTCCTCTTGAAGGTCCCCAGGTCGTATCGGTCCGGAAAAATCGCCGGTGGTAAACTATTCCACAGAAAGGTCGTACGCGGAAGACAATTCCTAGTGAAACGTACAGTGGTGGACTGCCAAGCATCCAGATGGTGTGGATAGCATCGGGAGGTTTGCCGCGTAGTGCGTTCATGAAATTTGGCGGCTGGGATTAATCCGAACAATTCCTCAGAGCACTCCCCTTGGTATATGCGAAAGAAAATGCAAAGAGATGCAATATCTCTTCGCAGCGCCAGTGAATCGAGCCGATCGGAAAGCACTCGGTCGTCCACGATTCGAGTCACTCTAGCGGTCAAGTGAAAGAAGCTGGCACAGGGGAGCCCCAGCCCAGACATGGGAACAGTATTCCATGTGCGGCCGAACCTGTGCCTTGTAAAGTTGCAGGCGGTGTTCATACATGAATACTATCCCGCTCTGTTTAGAACGCCAAGTTTTTTAGAGGCCAATTTTGGCCTTCTCTTCCAAGAGACCACGAAACTGCACGTCACTCGATATGTCTACGCCGAGGATTCCGATACTGGCTGAGGCAATAAGAGGAGTGCCTTGAAACTGAGGAGATACGACAAAGGGGTTCTTTTTAGCGGTAAACGCGCAAACTTGTGTCTTCTGAGGGTTAAACCCGACTAGATTTAGTCGCCCTCAATCCGAGACTTTTTTCAGCAAAGACTCGCCTTTAGACTCAAGTTTGTCCCGGTATTGTCGCCTTTTTGTCTAGATAAATATCAAGAAGCGCGAGGCATAGAAGTTCATTAAGAGCCGCTCCAGGCGATGATCGCATAGGTCCAGTTGCCATTAAGCAGACAGTCCTTTGAAGACTATTTAGTCCGTCCGCAGTAGTCTTTTGGTTGGCCTTGTTGCACCAGACAGCGGAGGGATAGGTGAGAATCGGTTACACTATTCTGCTGAACAGCCGAAGGACCATACTAGAACGCAAGGCGTTGTGACGCCGAAGTACTTAATTACATTGGAAAATGGTACTTCTTTACCATTGAGTTTTGGTGTGACTAATTTGTCCAACCGCCTCTTTTTGGTAAAGGGTATTACCAGCATTAACTGACAACTGTTACACACGTGCAAGTAGCACCAGTCCTCGTGTGTGTCTGGACCTAATCTTTGTACCATAACAAATATAACAATTGGATCCCAAGTCTTAGTTGTTACATTAACATTTTAGTCAACAAATGATAGTTGTGTCTAAATGTTTCATTTGCTTCGACGAATTAACTGTCTTTTTCTGAGAAAATAACCCCTTCATAATTGCATCACAGTCATACGTTTGTTACCGTATCGACCATCCAATAAATTCCGTGCCTGCTCATCATCATCATCATCATCATTACAGCCCTTCACAAGTCCACTGCTGAACATAGGCCTCCCCCAAGTAATGCCACAAAGCACGGTCTTGAGCCACCTGCATCCATCGACTTCCTGCATATCCCACCAGGTCGTCACTCCATCTAGTGGGGGGTCACCCTACACTACGCCTACCGGTACGAGGCTGCAACTCGAGAACCTTTCTTCCCCATCGGTTATCGGTTCTTAGCGCTATATGGCCGGCCCATTGCCACTTCAGCTTACTATCCGTTGGGCTTTGTCGGCCACTCCGGTTTTACTGCGTATCTCCTCATTTCTGAGTCTAGCACGCAGAGAAACTCCGAGCATAGCCCTCTCCATAGCTCGCTGAGCGACCTTGAGCGTCCTCATACGGCCAGCAGTGAAGGACCACGTCTCATATCCGTAAGTGATCACTGGCAACACGCACTGGTTGTACAATCTAGTTTTTAGAGATTGAGGTATACCTGACGAGAAGATATGTCGTAATTTCCCGAACGCTGCCCAGCCGAGTTGAATCCGTCGATTGACCTCTCGGTCGAAGTTGGACTTCCTAGTCGGACTATTTGTCCCAGGTAAACGTACTCGTCAACAACTTCGAGCATAGTGCTCCCAACAACTACCGGCATAGGTGTGACATGGATATTAAACATGATCTTTGTTTTGTCAATTTTCATCTTAAGACCTATCCGTTGGGAGGCACTATTGAGGTCATTGAGAATAGTGCTTAAGTCCTCCAGCGATTCTGCCATAAGGACTATATCGTCGGCAAATCGAAGGTGAGTGATGTACTCGCCATTGATGTTAATACCGTATCCTTTCCAGTCCAGTAGCTTGAAAACGGCTTCCAATGCAGCGGTGAAGAGTTTCGGGGATATAACGTCACCCTGTCTTACACCTCTCTGCAGTTGGATAGGTTTCG
The DNA here is from genome assembly GCA_036936625.1 of Parnassius smintheus behrii. Lineage (NCBI taxonomy): Eukaryota > Metazoa > Arthropoda > Insecta > Lepidoptera > Papilionidae > Parnassius > Parnassius smintheus. Next base: position 152,227 of record JAUPFT010000007.1, read on the forward strand.
AGCTCTGGTTCTGTACTCGGATAGCCATCGTAGCCCTACTGTACAAACACTTCAGCACTTCGATATACCGACAGTCAACTTGGCACCGCTGAAGGGACTGTAGCACCGCCCAAATTTCGACAGAATCAAAGGCTTTCTCATAGTCCACATACGCCAGGCAAAGTGGCAGATTGTACTCTTCAGTCCTCTGTACAATCTGCCACAGGGTATGTATGTGGTCCATGATACTGAAGCCTTTTCGGAAACCGGCTTGTTCGGAAGGCTGGAAGTCGTCGAGTCTGCGTGCGAGACGATTCGTAATGACTCTCGAAAACAGCACGTAGACGCGGCTCAGAAGGGAAATCGGTCTGTAGTTCTTCAAGAGAGAATTGTCGCCTTTTTTAAAGAACAAGACCACCGCACTTCTGCTCCACGCCTCTGGAGTAGTGCCACCATGGAGGACGGAATTGAAGAGCTTCTGAAGGACTTCAAGTACTGGTGTTCCACCCGCATTCAGAAGCTCCGCTGTAATTCAATCCAATCCGTTTTTAAGGTGCTGGAGAGCCATTCTAATCTCGCTTAGACTGACGTCCGGGATATCATCGGAATAGTGTCGGATAAGACTTGCTCTTGGATCGTTACTCACACTTGCGTGTGGCTCCAACGACGATGTGTACAGCTGCCCATAGAACCTCTCAATCTCACTCAAAATCTCAGGTGTCCCGGAAACGATTCTGCCACACTCAGTCTTCAGCCTTGACAGTTGGCTTTTACTGGCAGATAGATCTCTGACAAAGACTTTGGAGCCCTGGTTCCGCTCGATCGCTTCTTTAATACGAGCAGTATTAAAGTTGCGTAAGTCTCGCCGCATGCATTTGCAGATCTGTCTGTTCAGTTGCCTGTATGCGGTCAAATCTGTTGACGATAGCAGCCTCATCTCCCGTCTAATAGCCATGAGATTAAGAGTGTGATCGGAGAGTTTTTGTGTTCTTCTGCGGCGGGTCTTACAGAACTTAGCTCCGACCGCATGGACAGTTTCCACGAGCTTGTCATTCATATCGTCCACTGCATTGCAATCTTGTAGGCACTGAAAGCGGTTACGTAACTCAAGCTGAAAGTTTTCGGGATTCTGGATTAGAGCACGAGGGGGACGGAGCGTTGACTTCATTAGACGAGACCTCTCCAACTTAACGTTTAGGTTCAGTGTGCCTCTAACCATTCCGTGATCGCTGCCAGTTTTCACCCTTGCGATCACTGAGACATCACTGAACAGTTGGCGTCTGGTCGTCATAATGAAGTCAATCTCATTTTTGGTCGAACCGTCGTGGCTCGACCAGTTCCACTTCCTGTGGGGCCGCTTCTGGAAGAAAGAGTTCATCATAAAGAGTCCCTCTTTCTCCATAAAGTCGGCCAGCTGCTGGCCCCTTCGGTTCCGTTGCCCTGCTCCAAATTTCCCTAACTTCAGCTCACCGTTTTCTCTTGTGCCTAGTTTTGCGTTGAAGTCTCCCATCAACACCGTGTAGTGGGTTTTGGAGGAATCCATGGCTTTGGAAATATCCTCATACATTTCCTCCACCTCCTCATCGGGATGCGCCGAGGTTGGTGCGTAAACCTGTATGACCTTCAGCGAATACCCTTTGGTGATTCTGAGTATCAGGTACGCGACCCTCGTCGACACACTCCCAATCTTTACAACGTTGTGGACGATAAATCCGACACCTTGAGACAGATGGTCGCCCTCCCGGTGATAGAACAAGTTGCCGGATTCGAGAATCACCGTGTCCTCCCCCTCTCTTCGGACCTCGGATAATCCTATAATATTCCAGCGCAACTTGTCTATCTCTTCTTCCAGCTCCAGGCTCTTCTCGTCAGTCCTCAGGGTGAGTGCGTTGAATGTTATTCATGGGGGGTATATTGCCATAGTTGCCACGCTTGGCGAGCGGGTTGGCAACCGCAGTTTTTTTGTCGTACAGTTGCTGTTATCAGGAAGATGCTGCTGCCCATCTCCTGCCTGTTTCCCTCTGTCGCCTTTTACGACACCCACGGGAAGATATGGGGTAGTGGATATTCTTAACCGCCACTACACGGCACTGCTCGTAATATATTAATATATCCACTATAAGGCTTGTCTTCAAATAATTGAGCCGTTGGACATTGCTCAATAACTCGTTAATATGGACGAGCGTATTAAACAAATCATAAAATGATGACCAATCTTTATATTGCACACACAAAAGTTCGAATTTGTATATAGGGTAACAATATGAGTAACGCGTGGTTGTTGACACTCACTCACATTTGGTATGGATGTATTGATTGGTTGAAAAGTTATCAAATCCTGTAGCTCCGCCTTTAAAGTAATAAACACACATATAGCATATTTCTTCGTGCTCGTAAAACTCCTCCTTTGCAAAGTACGGCACCTGATCTCTTTTCTATTTTGGGGTGAGAGTGAGTTATAATTATATCACGTAAAGCGTATACATCGCCCCAAGAATGAATTACTAACTTGGTGAAGTCGAGTAACTGGTACTACGAACTTGTGCCTGTTTCTAGTACTTACAAAATGAATATCGAAATAATACTAGTTTTTACGGAATTTATCGCGTATATTTAACTTTTTAAATACCCGACGTTTCGAACGCTTTACAGCACTCATGGTCACGGGCGGGACTGAGATGTTCAACGTCCATATGTCATAGTTAACCGCGGTACCATAGATTAAAATTTAACTTTTGTTCCGATCTATGCAGTATGAACTTATGGTATCTTGAAGTCTTGCAGTTGTATGCTTGGGTTGGGATTTAATTTTATTTATTATAGGATCCCAAGCAGATGGTAACACCCAGCCATCTTCTCTATTGAAATTAGGATGTTTTTTGATTTCAATAGCCTCGCGAATCATCCTTGGAAGGAATCATTGTTTTTTAGCGAGGATCTGCGGTCTATCAAATCTGATGTAGTGACGGGGGCGATCCTGTACGTGTTCACAGACTGCAGACTTCCCGGAGCGTCGATTCTTCACATCAGCTATATGTTCTTTAACGCGGGTTTTTATTGATCTTTTAGTTTGTCCTATGTACTACATATGTACTACATAGGACAAACTAAAAGATCAATAAAAACCCGCGTCATATGTACTACATAGGACAAACTAAAAGATCAATAAAAACCCGCGTTAAAGACAATGTACATTCGAGAGACAATGTACATTCGAGAGACAATGTACATTCGAGAGACAATGTACATCAGATTTAAATAAAGGTATTACTTTACTGTGCTTAATTAAATCAGGAAACACACCAGATTCGATACTAGTTTTAAAAATAATAGATAGTTGAGGTGCGATTGTATCTATAGATGTAGTATCACAATAACTGTACGGGCTGCAGCACGTACATTTTTGTGGCGTCGGCAGTTTACGCTATAACGCTACAATAATGCATTTTGCGCCAGTGCGCTAATTGAGCCCAGCAATACCGGTCACGCGTGCTCGCAGTATCATTTCCCATCTATCATTAAATTAGATTTAGTTAGGTCTATCAATAAAATATCGATTATCAACTTCCCGGTATTGACTATCATTTAATATCACATACTATCAAACGACCACGTGGGGGTCCCATCGCAGCCCATACATATTTTTGGTCCTTCGACAAACTCGCGTGTGTGTACAAAAAGTGTGCAACACAAGTGAGAGCAACCAGCAGGAGACGTGAGCTATCATCGGATTGTCAACATCGGGAGTCGGTGAACTGCAAACAGCTGAGCAGATCTGAACAAGTAAGATCTTTCCTTTTTTTCTATCACTATGTCCAACATGGAGGATATTTTGGCAAATCAACAACAATTGTTCGGGGCAATAGAGCAGACTTTTACCAATTTTAAAAAGGATAGTGCCGATCGAAAGACGGCAGATTATATCAAACGGAGGTTAGATACTCTAGACAAATACTGGGCAGAATTTCAATCTAATCATGGTATATTAAGTGGAATAGAGTATGCGAAGTCTCATTCCTATTTTAAGAGTAACCAATTTGAATCGTGTAGAAATAAATACGAGAAAATTAGAACAGCAATCGCTACCTATCAGGTTAGAGAGGACAGGCCGGCAACTCCAGTGTTGAAACCCGCTACACCGCTAGGGACGCCTGGACCATCTTGGCAGCCGTCGCCGCAGGTTACTCTGTCCCAGTCCCAGGGGACTAATAGCAAGACGGACGAAATGTTACGCAAGCAAACTAGTAATTTTAAGGCATTCGAACACACAGTATCTAATATCAACTTAGATTCGATATCAGAAAAGTGGGAATTCGATCATTTATTACGTGCTATACAATCGCGTTGGTCTTTAATTGATAATATGCATTGGGAGTTAGACAGTGAGCTTGGGGGTAGGAACCCAGATTATGAGTTATCATTTTTCACATACGAAAGAAAATACAACGAGATTATCAAAGCCATCAACCGTAAACTGTGGTCTGTATCATATCGAGAGCAATCGACCCCTCACGTAGAGATACCTACATTTAGTGGTAGCTACCATCAGTGGAGTTCCTTCAAAGACCTATTCACGGAAACTATTCACGGCAACCCGTCATTATCTAACGCACAAAGGATGCAATTCCTTAAAACTAAAGTTAGAGGTGAAGCGGAGAGACTCATTCAACATCTACCAATATCATCTGATAATTATCCAATCTGTTGGGACATACTTAACAACAGATATAATAATAAACGCTTAATTTTCCGCTCGCATATCGATATCTTACTAAATATCCCCATAATGCAATATACGTCTTTAAATCATATAAAGCGTATTCACGACACAACCCTATAAACATTAAACGCTATCAAAAATTTAGGCGTTAACGTTGATTCATGGGATTCATTGATTGTGCATCTCCTTTCGCAAAAACTCGATGCTGACACGCATAATGAATACATGGCGTCAGTCAAGGAGCCCCGCGAGTTACCTAATTTGCATGAATTTCTGTCATTTTTAGAAGGCAAGTTTACAAGCTTAGAATCTTCTCGAAAGAAGTCTGAGACCTCTGCAAAAAATGTACATAGCAACAACAATTATTCGCCGCGACCTTTCAATAATAGGTATCAAAGAAACTTGAATAAACAAGCCTTTCCGTTGCACGGTAAATTCACTTTACAACAATCAAACGCTAATAACAATACTTCTTGGAAATTTTATAAGTGTGCACTTTGCAAAACCAATGAACATTGTCTTTATTACTGTCGACAGTTTTTAAACATGACACCTTACCTAAAGCTTAAAACTGTATCAAGACTGAATGTATGCGAAAATTGCCTTTATTCACATAATGGTAAGCCATGTATTTCCGAAAAAAGATGTACAGAGTGCAATGAAGCGCATAATTCTATTTTGCATAAATCATTTCAACATAATTATAATAATTCGCCGAAGGCAGCAACCCGCGTAAGCAACCAGAAACCTGAAACTTCGGGTCAAGTACGAAGCAACTTACACGTGTCGATGCAATGTGACGTGCCTGAAATTCTTTTAGCTACAGCTATACTTAAGGTACAAAAATATGATGGGAGTTTCGTCAGCATGCGTGCTTTAATAGATCAAGAGTCCCAAGCTTCTCTCATCAGTGAACATGCGGCTCAGTTGCTCGGCCAACCTCGACTTCGATGTAGGGGAGTGATATCTGGAGTAGGTACTAAGGAGAGCAATTGTAAAGGCATCATGACTATCAAATGCAAAGCTATAAATAACGATTTTGAATTTGAACCGGAAGTATACATAATGAAAAGCCTTATCAAAAATTTACCTAACTTTAGCTTTTCAAAACCGTCCTGGACATATTTAAATAACATCACGCTAGCAGATCCCGAATTTAATATCAGTCGCCCGGTCGACCTTCTGTTAGGAGCAGATGTTTACTCTTTGATTTTATTAGAGGGAATTTGTAGGTTGAATGATAATATACCGATAGCTCAGAATACTCGTTTAGGCTGGATTTTAACCGGTAACGTAAAAACTTTACAATGTAACGTGATCATTAACGACTTAAAGGAGATTCAAAAATTCTGGGAGATGGAGGATATCAGTGAAGAATCTACCCTATCATTTGAGGATCAACTATGCATCGACTATTACAAGTCTACTACTATCAGGCGCGAAGACGGTCGATACGAAGTACGTTTGCCCCTCACCCCAGACTTCCCGGATAAGCTGGGAGAATCAAAATCAAAAGCTATCGCTCAATTTAAATCGTTAGAAAACACATTCAAAAAACACGAAAACATTAAAAATCAATATCAATCATTTATAAAGGAATACCGCGCCCTCGGACACATGATTCCAGCTACCAATAAACCGACTCAGAGACGTCAGCATTGTGTATTAACTCATCATTGTGTGCGTGCTGACGACACTATCATTAATTCCAAATTTAGAGTGGTATTTAACGCTTCGTGTAAAACATCATCAGGTAATAGCTTGAATGACGTCATGAGATGTGGTCCTAATCTCCAACTGGATCTGCTGATGAGAGACTCATAATCAAGTGGAGGCAATATCAGTTTGCGTTCACAGCCGATATTGAAAAAATGTTCAGGCAGATTTGGATCCACCCCGATGATCAACAGTTATTAAGGATCGTTTGGCGTGACTCTCCCTCAGAACCTATCAAAGACTATCAACTAACCACAGTCACATACGGAACGAAAGCAGCGCCGTTCCTAGCGATGATGACTCTCAAGCAACTTGCATGTGATGAACAACCTAACTATCAAAACAGTCAGGCGATCGACGTATTAAACAACTGCTTTTACATGGATGACCTGGTCCATGGGTGTCACGATATAAGAACCGCACGTCAATTACAGCAAGACCTTATCAATTTATTAAAATCAGCTGGATTTCATTTGAGGAAATGGAGATCGAACTGCGATGACGTGATCAGAGAGGAAGAGTCAGCTCTATCAAAGGATGACAACTTTGATTTCAAGCAATCAGCGCAAACGAAAACCCTTGCGTTAAGATGGAATCCACAAGAGGATGTTTTCATGTTTCAATCAAATTTAGAACCGACGGAAGTCTCCAACAAGGTCGCAAAGAGAAACCTTTTATCAGACATATCAAAACTTTTTGACCCGCTCGGTTGGCTATCACCACTATCAACTAAGTTAAAAATTATTTTTCAACAAGTGTGGACTGCTGATAACATTAACTGGGATGATCCTATACCGAATGAAGTATATGTCGAGTGGAAGAAGGTCAGAGAGGATATGCACAATATTCAAGACCTTCAGTTACCCCGATGGCTGCAGATCCATGAGTGCGACAGTATCGAGCTACATGGGTTCAGTGACTCGTCTGTCAGAGCTTATGCATGTGTGATCTATTGTCGTATCAACCAAGGCAATAAATCGTCTGTAGTGTTGGTGGCCGGCAGAGCCAGGCTTGTGCCAACCAGCAAGACAGTCTCGCTACCGCGGTTGGAACTGAGCGGAGCACTACTCCTATCAAAGCTAATGGGTAAAGTCGCAGAGTGCCTTAGTGGTGACAATATCAAAATATATGGTTGGACTGACTCCATGGTAGTACTGGGGTGGCTCAACGGAGAACCATCCAGATGGAAAACGTTTGTGGCAAATAGAGTTCGTACAATAACCAAAAATATGCCACCTGACTGCTGGAGGTACGTTAAGTCGGAAGAAAACCCAGCCGACTGTGCCAGTCGTGGTCTAACTGCATCACAACTCAAAGCCTAGACCTTGTGGTGGCTGGGCCCGACTTGGCTATCAACATATAATGATCAAGGGCATAAGATCGCTTATACCACAAACGAAGAATTAAAATTATCAAAAACAATTTTAGTAGCACAACATCAACCTGATTTTATCATTCAAGAAATCCTATTAAAATATAGTACAATTAACAAAGCGGTAAGAATAGTTGCATGGATTCGGAGATTTCTAACTATCAAAAAAGGACAAAATATAAAATATTTAACAGTACGAGAGTTGAAAGAAGCTAAGTTATTAATTATCAAAAATATACAACAAACGGGATTTGCAAGAGAGTTATCAGATTTAAAACAACGAAATAAAATAAATCGAAAAAGCAACATTTGTGAACTAAATCCGTATATTGATCAAGATGAAGTATTGAGAGTCGGTGGGAGGTTGCGAAATGCCAATCTGGACCCAGACATGAAAAATCCTATCATTATACCCGGCAACAGTCGTCTTGCGGAGCTTCTTATAGACCAGGCGCATGAAATGACATATCATGGTGGTGCTCGGCTAACGTCAGCCAACCTGAGACAAAAGTACTGGATCGTCGGTGGCAACAGAGCTACAAAGAAGAGATTACGTCATTGTATCAAATGTAGAAGGCACGAACCAACCAAACACTATCAAATTATGGGTGACCTTCCAGCAGCTAGAGCAAACCCTTCACGCCCCTTCCATCATGTCGCTGTAGACTACACGGGCCACGTGTTCATCAAAGCTAACTCAGGCCGTGGGATCAAAACTACGAAAGGTTATATCGCTGTGTTCACGTGTATGGCAACAAAAGCTGTACATTTGGAGTTGGTGTCTGACCTGACGAGTACTGCATTCTTAGCAGCGTTACGGAGAATGACAGCTCGCCGTGGCAAACCTAATCACATTTATAGCGATAATGGCACGAACTTCATAGGAGCCAACAAGGTCTTACAGCAGGAATACGAAGAGCTCCTCAAAACATTTAGTGATGAGTTCCTCTCAGAAGTGTCCGAGATGGGTATAAATTGGCACTTGAATGCACCTTCGTGGCCGTCAGCCAATGGTCTTTGTGAAGGAGCCGTGAAAAGCCTCAAGTATCATCTAAGGAGGGTGGTTGGTGATCAAAAACTCACCTACGAAGAGTACAGCACGCTGCTAGCACAATTAGAAGCTTGCTTAAATTCGAGACCACTATGTCCATTGACGGAGGACGCTGATGATTTAAATTATTTAACCCCTTCACATTTTCTGTCAAGCGGTCCGATTCTATCAATTTATGAGACGGAACGAGATCCAAGGACTAGGTGGCATTTAACACAAAAAATATTCCAAGACATTTGGAAAAGGTGGCAACAAGAATATTTAACAAATCTATCAACCCGGAGCAAGTGGCGCCAACCTCAAGAAAATATAAAATTAAATGACATCGTACTCATCAATGATGGCAACCTTCCTCCAGGCAGATGGGCCCTCGGTAGGGTGGTCGAATTGCACCCTGGTAATGACGGCTACGTGCGTGTTGTGACGTTAAAAACAAAAAGCGGTTATATGAAAAGCCCTGTTATCAAACTATCAATACTCCCTATCATCTCCGAAGAAACACAAGATCAGGAATTAAAGCAAGAGAAACCAATAAAGCGTAAGATAAAACAAAGGAATAGAGGATACAGTTTCATTACAGTTGCAACTTCTATCTTATTATTTTTTATGACCCTTATAACTAATACTAGAGGACTATATACTATAAATAAACTGCAAAATAATACTAGCCTATTTTTCGACAAGATTGTAAACATGCATTTGATAGCTGACGATTGGAAACTCGTTGTCTATTATGATCTCTACCCATATTGGGAAGGCACCGCCGCGTTCTCGAAGTACATGGAATACCTAGAAAACATCTGTTCGAAGATAAGAGGGCATTCACACTGCGAGAGTGTCATGTATCAATTGAATCACGAGCGGTCGGAACTACGGCGCTACAATATCTTGTTGCAAGATAAGGACGACCTACTCACACGTAAGCGCAGGGGACTCATCAATGGTGTAGGTAATATCGCAAACGCGTTGTTTGGGGTGCTTGACAGCAACTTTGCTGAAAAATATGAAAAAGATATCGACTTAATCAGAAAAAACCAAGGACACCTAGCCCAGCCGTGGAAGAATCAAACTTCAGTCGTAGAAGCAGAGTTCAATGTCATCAAGAGGGTAGAGTCGATCATGGAACAGCATCATAAAACAGTCAACAAAAAGATGATCGAACTTGAACAATCAATGAACGCACTAAAGTCACAAGTCTCAAATAACTCATATATAAACGAATTTACCTTGGCCGCTATAGTTACAAACAACATTTTGAACAAGTTAAAAGAAATACAAACTTATCTCATTGAAACTATCACAGACGTATTTCACGGGAAGTATGATATTCATCTCCTAACCCCCAAGCAACTCCAACACGAATTAAATGCCATCTCTACTCAGATACCTAAAGACCTATCACTACCTACCGATCACGCGAATTATTCAAACATATACAAATTACTTAACGTAAAAGCACGCTTATCGAAGTCCTTTCTTATTTTCGAAATCCGAATACCATTATTAGCACGAGACGCTTACGAAGTCCTTAAAGCAATTCCCATACCTAAACAATCGGGTAGCAACATGATCAGCATTGTCCCTATTAGCGAATATCTTGCTTTAAACTTAAAAAGGGATTCGTTTATATTGCTATCATATGCTGATTTACGTGACTGCATTGATCGCGATTTAAATACTGTGTTGTGTCGATTCAAGAAGCCTATTTATCATATGATCAATGATAAGAGTTTGTGTGAGAAGGATGAAGGACTTGGAAGCTGTAGAACGATCATTAACACCTGCAAAAATATTTTCATTGCAACAAGTAAACTCAATAACTACTTTTATTTCTGTTGTAATAAATGCTACTTCAAGTTGTTATGCGAAGATCAAGTTACGGCTATTCAATTGCGTGACGCCGGACTTATTACGCTGGGACAGGACTGCCTTATCAAATCAGCTGATTTCCATTTTTATGCATACAAACCAGATACATCTCAAATCAATTTAAAGCTCGACATTGGTATACCAAAGATCGCTTCGATTAATCATTTAATAAATATCTCGATACCGGAAATGAACGCCAGCACGAGCTTTGAGACTATCAGCCAACAACAACTGCTTGCCATACGAGAACAATTGGATGTCTTGAAACAGACTGAGCCGTTAGCAGCAGGTGTATCCTATCACGACATTCACCATTACACCGTCCTCTACCTGGTGATTATAACGGCTGGAGTGTTCGGAGGATTCTACGTGTGGCGGCGCGTGCGGCGCGCGCGGAGGCGTGCAGGTCGCGATCGCGTACAAAATAAGTGTAGTGAAGTGCAGTGTAATAGTGAAGTGCAGGGTAATAGTGGAGTGCAATTTGTAGATGTAGAGTTGCAAGCAAGTGCAGTGCAGTGTAACAGTGATGACATTACTAGCGAATTAAATGAAAAATTTAAGAACTCGCGTAAACAAAAACAAAACCGTGGCACCTCACCAGTGCTTCAATCGGTGTTTACTATCACGGACACGGGTGTCTAAATACACTGTTATTATTTATTTGTATCAATTATTTGTAACTAGTTTTAAGCCAAAATGTTTATCACCTTGTAATTAGTTTTAAATTCATCTCATCTTCATGACTCTCTATCTTTCAGCCCGGGAGCATGTACGGGCTGCAGCACGTACATTTTTGTGGCGTCGGCAGTTTACGCTATAACGCTACAATAATGCATTTTGCGCCAGTGCGCTAATTGAGCCCAGCAATACCGGTCACGCGTGCTCGCAGTATCATTTCCCATCTATCATTAAATTAGATTTAGTTAGGTCTATCAATAAAATATCGATTATCAACTTCCCGGTATTGACTATCATTTAATATCACATACTATCAAACGACCACGTGGGGGTCCCATCGCAGCCCATACAATAACTTTAACGGAAATCCCCACAGATCAGCAATTTTCTTAATATCAATAGTTTCAAAATATTTTAGAATATCTTTTGATGATATCTTATAAAATGTAAAATTCTTTGTACACGCATTTACATTTTGTATAAGTAATGATTCGGCGACGACAAGATTATTATCCTACAATAAAATTGTTATATATTTTAAGCATTTCCTAGGTATTCCCAGAAGAAACGAAGAGTTCGTTCGTTACGTTTTTGGCAAACTGTCAGAGATTTTTATTATTATAATGATGGTTTACTCATAACACTATCGCCTTGGCAAATGCCTTCATATTCACGACACGCTATTTATCCTGAGAACATTAACGTCAACGCTGATTCAACGCCGTATGTAACGAAGTCTTTGATTTATATTATAGACTAGTTATAAAAAGACGTTGTATATTGGTATGTACAACCTCAGGTACAAACATGTATATGTAACCACATGACGAAAAAGTATAGGTGAAAGTGTGAAAGAATTCAGTGACTTTGTGATTAAGAACGGAATATCAGTAAAATATATTTCAAAAACGATATAGAATGAAGATATAGAAAAAAAAATACGTTAACTTATTTTATATAAAACATCTAGAAGGGTTAGTGAGAGCGAATTTAATTCACTTTGAATTCTCTCCGAATCAAATTATGTCTCTAATTTTGATACTCATGTGCTAATCTTTTTGCTTTGTATTTTATATATATATATATATATATATATATATATATATATATATATATATATATATATATATATATATATATATATATATATATATATATATATATATATTTAATTTTGAACTTAAACTTTTTAGTTAACCTTTCGCTTACACATATCGATTTTATATTTTTGTTAAATAAATAAAACATATTGAACAAGTACTACAATATTAACCAACCTTTCTAGAACGAGGATCATGTCTGGTTACTGCTATGACATCCGCATCCATCTGATCGACATACACCTGCATATAATAACAGTATGGTTAATAAGCAATATATCATCGCTTTCTTAAATTTTTTACTTTCTTATCTTTCCTAAATTTTTCATGGAAAATCGACGGATTGCAGAAATCGTCACTTTTGAATACGCTAGTAATATATGTCAATGCTTTTGACACTATCACAAAAGTAAACATTTAAACTAAAAAGGAAAAAAAAGGAACAAGACTCACGTAATTTGAAACACAAATAATGTTATTATTGTTGATTCACAAATTGTACAAAATTGTTTGTGATCTGTGTGGGTAGGCTTAACTTAGCTTAGCCTTCACGTTCGCGGTATTAAGTTAAATTAACATCCGGTTGGTGCTGATCATTTGTTTCACCATACTGACCACTGGCTCGACCGGGGAAGGACCACGCTCTCACAGAATACCAGCGTAACATAGCAGCTTAATGCTGTTGTGTTTCGTACGGTGAGTGTAAAGAACCGGTGATCCGTTTTACTGGAATCGAGGCATTCTATCTTAATCCTCAAAGGTGACAACGTATCTGCGTTTTGATTCTTAATCGAGGTTAAATGTAGATGTCTATGGGCCACAGCATCCAGTTACCTTCAGATGGACTGTGTGCTCGTTTGTCGCCCTGATATATTATTAACAACGTAGTATAATATTAACGTATAATATTAATCGTACGTATCGTATCGTACGTATAATATTAACAACGTAGTTCCCTTATTCTACAAGGCTAAGTCGCACCTTTAAAGATTTTTACTCTACCCACATCAAAACAATTGCCCCTTCCCACTAACGTCTCTCGCCGTCCGAGCATACTGCCTCATTCTTTTAGAGATATTATTTTAGGCAAAACTTTTTGTGGGTTATGGGTGGCAGGGAAATTATATCTTCGAATGAAGCGATTCATATAATACTGATCGAACTTCACTTGGAGAAGTTCGTTTGATCATATATTATATTTGATCGCTTCATTCTTCAGATATAATATTAACAACGTAGATGTTTAGAGATTAAAGTTTTGCTTATTGGGTTACTTATGTGTACTTTGAACTTTAAGAGAAAAATCATAAAAAATATCATTTATTAGTTCGATTGTAACAAAATAACGTACAATTATTCACTTGTCTGTCTTATTTAATAAATCAAATTTAATTATTTAGGAGGACAGTTCTCGCAAACTTCGTCAATAATTATGCGATGATAAAATTTTGCAAAGGTCTCTGATACTGACGACCAACCGGCTGTTTTATTTTTGATCGTATCTAGAGAGATTCCAGCGGACCTAGCAGCCGAGGTGACAGCATGGCGCGTGCTGTGTGCACTAAACACAGTCAAGTCCACGCCGCTCTCCGCTAACACGTTCTTAATCCAGCTAATGATAGATTGAGCAGTGGCCGCCTTGTGTGGCCGCCTGTAGGTTAGCAATAAGTACCGACAATCCGCGAGTCTGATTTTATTTGTAATCTCTTAATAATCTTTTATTTCCGCGGCTGGACAAATATTTTTAATTTTAATAAAATAAGGCAAAATTAGAAGTGGTAGCTGATGTCCCGCTGCAGATGTTTTAATTATATCAGTGATACTGATTCTAAAATCTGAACGTATCTTAATATTGTCTATCTTTATTAAAGATAATGTTTGAGCTCAGTGTGTTGTGCATAATGCCATTAATACTGCAATTTTTTTTGTGAGTTTTTCAATTGAAAGTGTTTCATTGGGAACCCTTCCCTTGGGCTGGTCTTAGCTTGAATGCGCCCTTTAAGAAATTTTTTATTTGGTATTTAGAACCTAAGCAGTCTCCTAGAATTAATGATAAGGCTGACCTGTGGTTATTGAGCGAACATTGACGGTATAGAATTTGCGTAAGGATCTAAATTATTTTTATGACAAAATTGCCACCACAGCTTATACGAGACGCTATACTGAAGTATTGTATTCTTCGAAAGCGATGCCATCATCACGTGAAGAGTGGGTGATGGAGTACCTCTTCTTACTACTGAGAGCATCGCTGCACCCAGAGTAAGTTGCTTGTGCAGGTGATGAGGAGTTCTGGAAGAAGACCGTAAGAGATCTCTCTGAGGTTTGAAAAACATTATATCTGATCTGAGTACCTAAGTAATTTAACATTGGGTACCAAGGTTGGGATGGCCAATAAAGAGAGACCAAAATGCCTTCGGCTTTATCGCTTATGATTTTTTTTTCAGACATTTGATTAGATTTAAGTATTTAAAGAAAAAGGTGGAAACGCATAGAAATATTTGTATCTCCAATCAATAGTGAAAGTATCTACTAATAAGGCGTCTAGATCCGGTCTCCAAGACACATAGGTCATGCATTTAACATTGGCACGAGAAACGAAAAGATCTATAGCTGGTTCCCCCAATTTTTGTATGATCTCTTTATAAGCGTTATCACTTAGCTCCCATCCTGTATCTAGGTTTAGTATCCTTGATTCTTGGTCTGCTTCTACATTTTCTTTACTATTTATTTAAGATGCGTGTGGCCAAATGTTTCGCTTCTCGCACCATTACCATATTGATTGAGATAACTCGTTCAAATGGGGGAATTGGATTCCTCCCATTCGATTGATATAACTTATAGCTATTGTATTATCTACGCGCAAAATATTACAATCCGACATATACCTAAGAAAACATTTAATACCTAGAAATATGGCTAGTAATTCTAGGAAATTGATAACATGATAGTCGAGTTCATTGTGTGTCCATCCTCCGCCAACACGAATATTATTACAAAAAGCACCCCAACCTGTCGCACGCGTCTGTAAATATCTCATAATTAAATTTAGTTATACTAAACGAATTTTTGGTTAAAAATACATATCTTTTTTCACTATTGTAAATCTGGTAAGATATGTTTTGAAAGTTGAATATTTTTATTATACGTCTTATATTTTTGAAGCGCAATATTTTACCGCATATTTTACCGCAGGACAAGCGGCCGTGAAAACACCTATTAAATGAGCTAAATCTTTGGTCGAACAACTAGTTAAGAAAGAGAACCTTTGTACTTATCGAGCTATATGATTTTGTTTATCTATGAGTAGACTTATAGAAAGTTCCGTGGAATCAAAAATAAATCCCAAATATTTGCAAGATATGTGCTGGCCTAGACAGGACCTATTATAATTAATAACAAAACAACATTGTAAAAGATGCACAGTCACGTTAACGTTGTCTAAACATTCATTGTAGTCTTTACCTATACTAAGAATGTCGTCAAGATATGTGACAGACTTATATCCCCTGCTTCTTAAGTTGGTTATTACCTCTTTAATTATCTTACTAAATATTCTAGGAGCAACGGACAGGCCATACGACATGGCATTTAATTCATAAAGGGTTTTAACTAAATTTTCATTTTCAAACTCAAATCTTAAAAATTTGTGATGACTTAATAGACACTAGTAAGTAAGCCTCCCGTAGGTCAATGGTAGCCATGTAACCATTACGAGGCTAACTTTGAGGCCGTTCTCTAATCCTCCATTTTAAAGTGAGATTTGCAATGAACTTATTAAGGGACTTTAAATTCAGAATAAATCTTTTATCTCCGTTATGTTTTGGCGCTAAGAAAACTGAGGATATGAACTTGTTCTTTGACCGATAACACTTTGATAATGCTTCTGTAATAAATTACTAATAGCTACAGAAATGTATTGTTTATCTTTTGATGACAAAGTTGAATGATGTAATCTACATTGAGTAATTTGTATATTAAATGGTATTGTAAATCCGTCCCGAATCCATCTTAAAATAATTTTATTTTTTGTTAATTTAAGCCAACAGTCATAAAAATATTGTAATCTTCCCGAATGTATCTGTTTTACAGCTAACTGGAGCACTGTAAGATTTGTTGTTACTCCAAGACCTCGTTTGTGGATACACCTGAGAGGGTTGATCCCTGCGGGTCCCCGATGACAACTTCCTTGGGCCCTCCCCCCCTGTTCTGTGAGCGAGAAGGGCCTCGCCAGCTTCCCTGGTAACGATTGTCTCTTGAAGACGAATTTGTTATCTGTGATGTTTGAAACCTTATTTTTCGATGGCTTTCGACGCCTTAATCTTTTCAGGAAGCTCAATGCCAAAAAGAGTTTCATCTCTTTCACTCTCATGAATGACTTTAAGAAAACACTTGTCTAATCCGGGTGTCACCAATTTAATTCCGGTTTTGGGTCTCAGAGTGATGGAGGTTGGATAGTACGGCAAGCATCAGATAAAATTTTTATCGCTTGAACTTTATTGTTTCCGATGAGAAGTAAAGACATATAGCTCTATTAACGGTAGTAATACCTAAGCCCAGTCTTTGTTTATCGACCTCTATTTTCTTGTCCCTATTTCGGGCTGCATCGGTAAGTGCCGCTGCAATCTCGGGATTTAGCGTAGGTGCTCTCAAAAGCTTGCAATTTTCGGGAATTAAGTACTCTTTTAACAAATTTTGGCTTATTTCCTTAGTAAGACCCTTACGTAGAAGAGGAAGCCAACGGTGGGCAAGATCCTGGTGGACATTTTCACCGTATATTTGCTCATCACTATCCGTATCACCCAAAGCTGACAATAGTTCAGGGTCTAATGTAGGAATTGTTTCTTCCGCTTTATCTTCAATTGTCAACAGAGAATGCTCCTCGGAGAGAATGGATGTTACCATGGTGTCATCATTTTAGGCCTTATTACTGTACTTAGTTTCGTTATTTACAACAGAAAATAAACTTCGGAGGTATATAACAAAAAATTGTGATAAAATTAACACAACTTTAAACTTAAAACTGACGCTTTGACATATTTGTACATGAGTATTTAAGTTTAAATAGCCTTCGTGCTAACTCTCAGCTAGCCCCCCGGCTAGGATACCTTCGTACTGACTCTCGGCCAGTCCCCAGGTAAATTTGTATTCGTGTTGATTCACGATCAACGCTAGGGTTTTTAGTCTTAACGTATATTTTTAATGATCACTCAGGCACTAGAATCGAATTACTTAACGGTAACACTTACCAAAATTTTCTTCGGCCTCAAAAGAATCGGAGTAAACAATGACTAGTTTATGTTGCTTTCGTTCTTGTTCTTCCAGTTTTTTGATTTTCTTTTGATAATAACCAATTTTGTCTGCAGCACTGCGTGTCAATATTTTACTATTCTAAGATAATTAAATAAGGTGTGCACTCTGCCTCGCACGAAAAAGGAATGAGGCAGTACGCTCGGACGGCGAGAGACGTTAGTAGGAAGGGGCAATTGTTTTGATGTGGGTAGAGTAAAAATCTTTAAAGGTGCGACTTAGCCTTGTAGAATAAGGGAACTACGTTGTTAATATTATATCTGAAGAATGAAGCGATGAAATATAATTATCTACAATATTTAAATTGTTGAGTCAACTACTTCTGTGCAAATTGGATCGTTTATTAAATAATTGCATCCGATTTATTTTTGGCCTCCGTAAATACGATCATGTATCCATATATCGTTCTAAGCTTAAATGGCTCCCTATCCATCAGCGTAGATGTATCAAAATTCTTCGCACGCTTTTTTCAATCCTATATGATCCATGCACTCCCCAATACCTGAAATGCAAGTTTCAGTATTTGGGTTCTTCTCACGATCGTAACCTGTGATCCTCCGAGGGAACTACATTATGTGTTTTTCCTCACCGTACCAAATTTATGTCTCAGTCTTTCGCCGCTGAGGCCATAAGGCTATGGAATAAATTACCCCCTCATATCAGAAAACCGACTTCTGTTGCTACATTTAAGAGGATGGTGACTGATCACGAAAAGCTTGACACCATCGATGGCAGGAAAGAATGTGTGGAGAGAACATGGCAGAACCTTAGGGATGGAATGGTAAGTGCAGCGGAAGAAGTATGTTGTACGACAAAAAGAGGTAGTAGTAAAAGAAGAGATGCATGGTGGAATGATGAAGTGAAAGAAGCTGTAAAAAAGAAGAAAAAAGCATGGTTAGACTACTTGGCCTCTAGTAACAATGAGCATATGAGAGAGAAGATGAAAGAAAGATATAAGCTGCAGAAAGTTCATGCGAAAACATTGATTGAGGAAGTACGTGAAAGGTGTAGAACAGAAGCGGACGAGAGGTTGTCGCACAACTTTAGGGAAAACTCCAAACTCTTCTGGAAAGAGGTTGGAAGGTCCCGGAGTGGTGCGACAGCTTTAAGAATGAACAAAGTGCTTTCGAGAACCAATGACGTCCTCTCAGAAAAATCGGACGTCATGCAGCGATGGAGTGAATTTTATAGAGAATTGTATGCGTGTCATGATCTTAGTGAAGGATCCGGGGGCGACGCCGTGACTGGCACGCCAGACACGGACCTCGATGACACTGAGGTCATCAGCATGAAAGAGATTGAACGTGCGATTCGAAGTTTGAAATGTGGTAAAGCTGCGGGACTAGACAGAGTTACTGCTGAAATGGTCAAGTACGGTGGGCCTCGCGTCTGGGACAGCTTTCATCTGCTGTGCAATTTGTGCTGGCGGACGGGAGATGTCCCGGATGATTGGCGATCCGCGGTCATTGTGCCTTTATATAAAGGTAAAGGTTCACATTTTGACTGCGGGTGCTATCGGGCGATCAGCTTGACCAGTTTAGCAAGTAAAGTTTACTCGAAGGTTTTGACATGCAGGATGCAAGAGAAATCGGAAAGATTCTTATGGGAGGCACAATGCGGATTTAGACCTGGAAGAGGATGCACGGATCAAATGTTTTCTCTCCGCATGATCACGGAGAAGCTTCTGAGTGTTAACCAGAGGATTTTCTGTGCTTTTGTAGATCTGGAGAAAGCATTTGATAAGGTTATAAGGAAGAAAATGTGGGAACTGTTGCCGGGATATGGTGTGGATGGTCGATTGTTAAGGGCTGTGCAGTCACTTTACTATGACTGTAAAGCCTGTGTGCGGGTAGGGCATGACCTGTCACCCATGTTTAGCGTGCAAGCGGGCGTAAAACAGGGTTGTGTCATGTCTTCCTGGCTGTTCATACTGTATCTCGACAGCTGTTTACAGAAGCTGAAAGATAGCTGTTTGGGTGTGAAATTGGGTGACATAAAAGTTAATTGTCTGCTGTATGCTGATGATGCAGTGCTTATTGCACCATCAGAAGCAGAACTGCAGGCATTAGTCACGTGTATGAAAGAGGAATGTGAAATTAAAGGTCTCCGTTTGAATGCTAATAAAACTAAGGTTCTGGTATTTGAAAAGTACGAAGAGAGAACGAAATGTGAAATATGGGTAAATCAGGAATGTCTAGAACAGGTAAATGAAATTGTATACTTGGGGAGTGCTTTCAGTCGGGATGGAAGATGTGATTTAGATGTGGATAGGCGTGTCGCTGCCGGAAACAAAGTCAATGGTGCCCTGAATGCATTAGTAAAAAGGCAAGGCGTGGTGAAGAGTGCACGCCTTGCAATACATAACGCAGTGTTGGTACCGACTTTGTTATATGGCAGCGAAACCTGGGTATGCCAGAAGAAGCATAAAAGCAAGTTGAATGCAGTGGAGATGCGATCTCTTCGTAAAATGTGTGGCGTTACCATAGCCGACCGAAAGCGAAACGAAGAGATTCGCAATATGGCAGGATTGAAAGATGACCTTATCACAAAAATTGATAGGGGCGTACTCCAATGGTTTGGGCACGTTGAACGAATGAGTGAAGACCGAATGGTGAAGAAAATATATAGAGCGAAAGTAAATATTAAAAGGTGTCGAGGTAGACCGAGACTAACTTTCGAAGACCATGTGAGCAAATTGCTCGAAGAGGGGAGGGTCAAGAGTACTCGGATACCTAGACGTGCATGTATGAAGAAGTTAATGAACCTGAAAGAAGCGAAAGAGGTATGTAAGGATCGTGACACTTGGCGATCTGTTCTCTCTGGCTACCCCGTTAGGGATTGTGCGTGACGATAAGTAAGTAAGTAAGTAAGTGACTGATCACTACCTTTCTTCTTCCAGCAAGTAACTTTCATATTTAATTGTTTCTGCTTATATGTGACTTGACATTTTAAATTATTTAATTTGTTTTAGTTATGTTCGTATGTAAGTATACTTAAAATGTATGTATTATGTACTAGTTAAACATTATGTATGAAATGTATCATATATTACTTAGGTTAATTGTAGTTGTGTATATTTATTTTTGTATTTACACTTATGGTATGTCTATTTATATATTTACATTTACGTATAAATTATCCACATATTTTATGGCACCTGCTAAAGTTACACTCTGCTTAGCTCATGGTTGACTGGTAGAGAATGCCTAAAGGCATTAAGTCCGCCAATTGTACATTTTAAGTGCAATAAAGTTTTTTAAATAAAAATAAATAAATAAATTTTAAGATTGTATAAAATACGTATAAAACAGTACCTCGCTGTAGCCGTCGACGGCGAGCTGGTAGTGCAGCTCGTTGAGCGCGCGGCGCGCCGCCAGCAGCCCGCTGCCGGGCCCCACCCGCCCCTCCCCCTGCCCCTCCCCGCCCAACGCCCACTCGCAGTACAGCCGCGACTCATCCACCACGTGGATCTGCACCCAGAAACAATAGTATATACATTCTATTTAAAATTTAATTACATTGTCAAATTAGCGTTTAACGGAAACTGAAACAAAAACCTTTTATTCTATATGAATTATAAATAATACTTATTGAAAGTCATTTTTTTCATTTACCACTGGTTCGCAAAAAAATACCTCTGTCCTGGGAAGAATCAGCAAAACCCAGCGAGACTACTTTTTAAATAACAGCTTAAGCAATTTACAACACAAAAGAAATTAGAAATAGCTTGGAAGCAATCACTTTTCCCAGGGGTTATTATCATCCATAAATTCCTTAATATTATAATAACCTTTTTTATACAAACTTAGTTTAATAAAGTTTTTGAACTTTGTGTATGTCAAATTTTGTATATTTTCTGGGATTTTGTTATAAAAGCGTATACATCACCCCAAGAATGAATTACTGACTCGGTGGAGTCGAGTAACTGGTACCTACTACTAGCTTGTGTCTGTTCCTAGTATTTACAGAATGAATATCACTTATTTTTGCAAGACTAGTTTTATTTTTATGTACGTACATAACATTTTCATAAATGTGTTGAGAGGCCGGAGTTAAAATATTAATTTCCTTACGTATTGCGATCCACGTTCTAAAATTAAATCCAAACTGTACTAAACAAATAAGAAATTTTAAGTGGCAGAACCACACTGCAGTTATATTATGATCGCAGCACGAATGGCGTCGGCGACGCCAGGGTAGAACAGCGTTCTCACAGAGTACCAGCGTAAAAACGCATCTTTGCTGCTACATTAATGCTGCTGTGTTTGATATGATGAGTACAGAAAAAGAGGTAACGAGGTTTTTATCTTAGTCCTTAGGGATGAAAACGCATCTGAATTCTAATTTTTAATAAAGAATAAACGTAGAAGTCTATATCGGCCTATATATCTATAGCCAACAGCATCCATCAGATGGGCTGTGCACTCATCAATCACCCTTCAGGGCTGAACACTACTCACGTGGTGCGGCACCAGCTCATCGTAGCCGCGTGTGCTTCCCGTAGCGCAGCAAGCCATGGCTACCAGCGCCGCCGTCGGCAACATGTCAAACACGCACCTGCATATAAAATTTTCTTGCATACATGTTCCGCCACATCAATCATCAGGTTAAGAAAGTTTCAGTATCTTCTATGAGTTCAAGGTCGCACAGTGAGCTATGGAGATGGCAATGCTCGGGGTTTCTCTGCGTGATAAATTTAGAAATTAGGATATTCGTAGTAGAACCAGACCTAACCTAAAAAGGCCAACGGATTAGTAAGTCAATGTGGACCAACCACATAGTTCGAAGAATCGACAGCCGATAAGGAAGAAGGATTCTCGAATAGCAGCGTCGTGTCGCTAGACGAAGTGTGAGGTGGACTCCATTTAGATAGAGTGACGACCTGGTAAAACATGCAGAAAATTGATAGATGCCTCAATTGAAAGGCTCAAGGCCGTGTTCTGTGGCATTCCTTGCAAGAGGTCTACGTTCAGCAGTGGACTTGTGCAGAGCTCTAATATGATTATCTTTTATAATTCGGTTACAGCGGTTGGTCCCAACAAACACTAGTCATCTGCGCAAGATAGGATTATAGTGTCCAAGTACATGCGCAAGCACAGGCGTACTTTACTACTTTACTCTCATAGTCCGATGAGACGATAAACTGACACAATCGGAGAGATCAGGTGCAGGAGCAACAGCTTTACGTGCTTTCCGAGGCACGAGGGTGAAGCACCACCAGCTTCCTGACTCCGGGCTGCTACTGATATATTTTCGACAGAAAAATCCAATAACAGACGTTTAGTCCAACGCGGGGCTCGAAGCCCTCATCAGCAATCGCGTTTACTAACATTAGACTAACGAGGCAGTCATCGTTGGGATTGTGTATGGCACAACATATAATTAAAGAACGTTTTCTAGTGGAGAATTTATTTGCGAGCGTACCGCTTGTCCAGCGGCGAGGGGTTGTCGTGCGTGAGGTCGAGCAGCATGGCGTGCGCCACGCGGGGTGACGCGGCGCGACGTGGCGCGAGCGCGAACGAGCCGACGGCGCGCCCGCCGAAGCGGTGCAGCAGCCGCCCCTGCTCATGTGCGTCCCACGCACTCTGCGCCTCTGCACACACACACATAGACACACACAACTTTATAAATTTTAGGAACGAGCCGACGGCGCGCCCGCTGAAGCAGTGCAGCAGCCGCCCCTGCTCGTGCACTTTATGCATCACTTTTTGCTTATTATAATTTATTCATATTAATTCAATGTGACCTAGTAGTGGCGGTGTAATTATATCTACTACCCGTGTCATCCCGTGCATGTCACAAGAGTTTGGCAGCAGAGATGAGTCGCCACATTTTCTGATAATATAAAAAACTGCGGTTGTTAATTAACTTTCGTGACATCTATAGCAAAATACCAATCACGATATTTTGCTATAGATGTCACGAAGTATTATCATAAGTATTGTCAATTATCATTCCTTTCGCATTCGTATTATAAGTGTTGATAAGACATAGGTCCATATATAAGTCTAGATAAGACGTAGGTCCATATAGGAACAACAATAATACAGCACATTAAGATATATAGGACATATAACATCATCTTGCAAACCACACTTTTCTCTTATCACACAATTTCATTCAAATTCAGCTCCCACCATCCCGTTTCTTTGGATATTATTATTACAAAAAGAAATTTCAAAAAGTTAACTACGATGAAACTTACCTCGGATAAGTGACGTTATACCGAGTCTATTCACAAAGATATTATCCACATGGTCTGAGTTCGTGAACAACTCGGCCACTACATACAAGTCGGGCTTCACATTTCTTGCACAGTCCAGCATATACTCCGCTACCTGAAAACATATGATAAAATAATGATAATAAGATAAACCTGACATTTTGGTGATAACCCGATCCACACGCAAGTCAATAATAGTGTATATCAGTGTTCCTCGTGACAAGAATCTCGAGAAAGCAGAGAATATTATAAATATAAAATATATCGACTTGGCACGTGGGATTGTCGCTATATGGGACAATAGATGCATCAGTCCGTGGGCTTATCGGTAAAAATAATATGGACGATTATCTGTCCAAGTTGGTTTGGGGCGAATGGCTGAAATAATTAATTCAAAAAGTGGCCTTAGTAAATACAGCTCTAATAGTAAGAAGGCTCCTTTCTATCTTTGGATGTCTAAAGTTACCCACTGACGATATGTCCATTCAGTAGATTCCCAAATGGACGCACTCCAAATAAAAATTTATCCAAATACAGTACCATTGACGATACTTCCGTTTGGACGCATGGCACCACTTCGACCGTGGCAGTCGTACGGAACGGAAATAAATAATAACATGGATAATAACATTTACTGGTGGCAGCAGCAGCGTGTATTTCATTAAAAATACAAAAAAAACCTAAACTGGGCAATCGATCGTATTCTTCAAAGATGACAACGCATCTATATTTTGATTCTTAATTGAGGATACATGTAGATGTCTGGACCACAGCACCCACCACCAGGTGGACAGTGTGCTAGTTCGTCACTCCAGGTCTAGATATGGTATAGATTATGGTGGAGCAATATCGTTGACTGAGGTAGAAATTAAAGAAATCAACATATAGTGAATATTTTACATTGTAACTATACGTGGTAGAGCACCGTCGCATCTATATTATGAATGTAGCACAAATGGGTCGGCTCGAATGAGGAAGGACCACGCTCTCTCACAATAGCATAAAATAGCAGCCTAATGCTGCTGTGTTTCGTATGCTGAGTGTTAAGAAGCGGATAATCTTTTTACTGAAAACGAGGAATTCCACTTAGTTCTACAGGGGTGACAACGCATTTACATTTTGATTCTTACTCGATGACAGATTCTGTCTATGGCTACAGTATCAACTTAACATCATGAGGACTGTGTACTCGTTTGTCACCCATATCACAGCCTGTAGTTTACATAATAAAAATATAATTAATCTAATACACAGTTTATGCTTGATAAACAGAGCACATGTACTACCTTCAACATCAAAACATAAACTGACACAATAAACTCCAAAAAATGAACGCTGGGATGGGCGAACCATTCACTGACAATTCGGACTGCTTCCATTTGGAGTGGAGCACGTTTTTGGCATTGACGGACGGTCGCGGATGACGTCCATTTGGACTGGACGCATGGATTTCAGTCCGTATGGAAATCCAGAATTGGATGAAGTCCATCCAAATGGAATAGTTTTTTACCACTCACGGAACGATTTTGGAGGATTGCCACTTCATTTGGATTAATGGACGTATCGTCAGTGGGTACCTTAACTCCATCGATGGCTTAGGGCGCTTGTACACGCTAAGAAAAGTCGCCGGGTGTATGCAAGAATTCGTGTCGTTTCTACACATGAACTGTGTACAATGCTCCGGTGCTGACAAAAAAAAAATCTTGTCTGCGCTAGACAAGACAAGTTCTGTGTTATAGCGGTGAAGGGAGGGGCGGAGTAGGTGAGTTGCTTCAGATAATTTGAGGTACTTTTGTACGTGCGTGGACGTGTTTACGTACTTTTTCATTATATTATTATATATGAAAATTTTCGCGCGTTTATTGACCTTTACAACACTTGTGTAAATGCCTAACTTATCCACTTAATCTACTTTTTTGCCACTGTGCTAGTCTCCACTTTTTTACCAATTCACAGGTTAAATAAATCACATACCTGGTTCGATTCCCCACTAATAAAAAATTTACTTAAATGAAATTTAAATAAGGCTAGTCACGCTTTTTATACATCGTGTTACTACACTACACACCACTGTTTATTGTTTTGATAAATTCAGTTACGTACCTATTCACATCAGTCCAAAACTAAATTATTTTTAAAAATAGGTATTAAACAGCTTACCTATCGATTTAAACCCTCCGTGGCCTTATGACATGCGGCTCAAATTGTGCCCCATTCATTTTGAGGCAGATTTGGGCTTGGTGTTGCGTCTCACGGATAAACCTCACATGTGGAGGTGCACTATCATGCTGGAACCATGTGCGGCGATACTCAGCCAACCATTAGTCGTCCAAAATGTCAACCAACTGTTCATTTATAGAGTTTAGGTATCGCTGTCCGTTAAGTCGCTGTGGCAGAAACACTGGTCCTAGTATACGATCCTTAAATAAACCTGCCCATACGTTAACTGACCATCGGGTTGGTTGCTCGGTTTGACGAATAGCGTACGGGTTAACCTCGCAATACTTACGAGTATTTCTTCGTTTCCACAGGCCGTTTCTGGTAAATGTGGACCCGTCCGTCCAGATGACGTGCCCAGTAAAACCAGATACACGTTGTTGCTGGTCTAATAGCCAACGGCAAAAAACTCGTCGGCGGTCGTAATCGCCCGGGACTAAAGCTTGCACTTTGTATGGCTGCATTCAGCTACGCTTTAACACTTTGAGAACTGTACAGTATGACACACTTGTTATATCCCGACGCCTTAACAATGTAGCAATACTTCGTGTACCTAAGTTCGGATTCCGGCTTGACTTCCACCTCCTGCCGCTACCGGAGCAATGGGCCGATTTTTCAACACTCGCTGAAATATTGCTGTTATCAGACGAGAGTCAGTTGGGTGTCGAACGGTCGGAAATGTTTCTCGGTAAATTCGTAACGCACCCGCAGCATTCCCGCAGACTTCTCTAAGGCACATTAACATGCACTATAAACGTACGCGTTAGGCATTTTTAAAACAAAACGACAAACACTATGGCCGGTTTTAGAGCTCGACCGACCGTCGGTGCGTGCCATCGGTCCTGACGATACGCATAACCGATCGTCAGTTTGTAGTTAGTAAAGTGTTGAATATTCCTACAAGGAGGTAAATAAGTGGCGCCGAAAGGGATTTGATCACCTTTTTGCTGATGCCGTCTGGCCCAGGGGCTGATCTATTCTTAAGGCATTTGATGGTTTCGGTGACTTCATCTACTGTCTGGTTATAATCTACTGAGTGGTTCGCCCGCTGGTGGCAGCGCAGACCTACGTTCTACTTCCGTTTCTACCTCTAGTAGGTGAGCGGGATCTGTTAGTGCGGTGGATGGCGTGCACTGGTACTCTAGACTGTCGGCTAGGCATTCGGCCTTTTCGAGATCGTCTAAGGCGAGATCAGGGTGGTCCAGCCTCACGAAAGGCGGCATCGGTGAGGATTTATCGGCTTTAAGAGCTCTCGTTAATTTCCAGAAAGCGTCTTGAGATGGTTCGATACCTTCTAAGAGGTTATCCCAGCTATCGTTTCTAAACTCGGCTACTCGTTGTTTAATCTCGTTTTGTAGACAACTCACACGAAGTTTATTGGCTTCCGTGAGGTAGCGGTCATAGGTTTTAAACGCGAAATTCTTCGCTCTAATCAGCCGTCGAACATCCGCCGGAAGTTTCGTGCATTGATCGCTCTACACACGAACCCTAAGGGAGCATTCTACGACCGCTGATGTGAGGTGAGTCGAAAGGGCGCTAATCGCCCTATCGGCCTCCTCAAGCGAGTCTATCTTATCAGGTATAGTGTCTAAATGCTGGGAGTTCGTAGACTTAAGTTTGATTTCAAGTTTACGCCAGTCGACAATAGTTTCGGTCTGTGGGACCTCACCTGCCGGCCAGCCCAGTTGTAAAACGATCGGCCTGTGGTCTGAGACTAGTTCGATAATAACCTCTATCGAATTAATAGTAAGTCGGATGTCTTTTAGCAGTGCTATATCAAGGACGTCCGGATGTTGGTTATTTGCATAAGGATAGCGTGTTGGACTCTCAGGAGCTATAACGTCGAAGTTAAGTCTCTCCGTGAAGTCTCTTAAAATAATTCTGTTAGGATTGTTAACGTTAGAATTCCAGCTAACGTGTTTGCTATTTAGGTCTCCCGCGATTAATACGCAAGGGCCTAGGTTTAATAGAGCCAACATGTCTTTATCTAATATACTTTTTAAGGGAGGCAGGTATGCGGATGCAACTATTTTTGGCGGATGGCCCGTAAGTACTATCCTTCAGTCCGACGCTTCTAAGTTAGTAAGCGGCGGAGTATCTATCGGTACACATTGCAAGGACCTTTTGTAGTAGATCAAGGTGCCGCCTTTAGGTCCGGTCAGCCTATCATTTCTTACTAAGGTAAAATTAGCTATTTTGGGATCGCTCAAACTAGGTTTCAAGAAGCCGTGGTAGCTCAGTGGTTAACGCTCTCTGTAAATATAACAGAACGCGAGTAACCCGGGTTCGATCCCCGCCGGCACCAATGAAATTGATAATTGCAATTTTAAGTGCTGATTTACCACGTGCTCGGCGGTGAAGGAAAACATCGTGAGGAAACCTGCATGTCTGAGGAATAAGAAAAAAAAATATTTCGAAGACATGTGAAGTTCGTCAGCACGCATTTGGGCAGCGCGGCGGACACTTCCTTGCTCTAAACCCTCTCAGAAATGAGGGAAGACCTGAGCCCAGCAGTGGGACGTATATAGGCTGTAACTTTACTTTACGTTTAGGTTTCAAGAAGGTCTCTTGCACTAGCATGATGTCGATATCATGGTCGCGTAAGAAATACATGATCTCTTCCTTTTGATCTCTGATACCGTTTGCATTA
The DNA here is from genome assembly GCA_036936625.1 of Parnassius smintheus behrii. Lineage (NCBI taxonomy): Eukaryota > Metazoa > Arthropoda > Insecta > Lepidoptera > Papilionidae > Parnassius > Parnassius smintheus. The sequence goes on from JAUPFT010000007.1 coordinate 181,109, forward strand.
AAGAACGCGACAGTCAGAGACCTAGGCTTGGTTCTACCTATAGGCCGTACTTCCACTTTAATTAGGAAAGAAGTCGGTTTAGGCGCACTGGAACGAGCCTATCGCTTGGATACGATTGATATGCTCAATGCTAGCATTGAGCCTATCTTGAATAGACTTGGCTTCGCGAAGTTTGCGGGCTACGGTTGTGACTTCAGCCACATTTATATCGCTGGCGAAGTTGAACACTAACGAAAGGTCAGTGTCGATGTTTGACGGTGCCTGAGGGGCGGGTTTGGGCTTTTGGGCCTGGCGAGGAGGAACTGGCCGTGAGGCGGCCGCGCTGACAATCGCCGGGGGCTTAACCCATGCGTTGGGTTTAGGTGCTGAAGGCACCGGAGGGCTTGGGCCTTGCCTGGAAGTCTCTTTAACGGGGGCGGGCTTGGCTGTAGCCTGAGCGGGCGCGGGTTGCGGCACCGAGGTCGGTGCGACTGATGGGGCAGAATGCCGTGGGCGCGACCTACTGGAGTTGCCCGCTCGCCCGCGCCGGATTGCTCCTCCGTTCTGCTTCCTACGCGGCGCTTTGATACACCCGCGATAGCTCGCTGGGTGTCCCTCTTCGCCGCACAGAACACAGATCGGAGGGCCCTCCGACTCGGGCGTTTGGGGGCACTCGGGTGTGCCATGATCGCCTAGGCATTTAACGCACCTAGGCCGGGCGAAACAATTTCTGGCCGCGTGGCCGTATAATTGGCCCCTATTGCGCGGGGACACTACTGCAATCCCCGTGAGGTTGCAAATCCGGGTGATATTATATATTTCTTTGCCCTCCGGAGACAGGTCCAAAATTACTAGGTAAAGATCTAGATACCGTTTTTTATCGGTCGCGTGGTGCATCCTAAGCACTTCTCTGACTGGTAAATTTTGCGATTTAAGATCGCTAAGACCCGGCGAGCATGAGCCAGGATAAAATTTCAAGGTGGTGTATTTTTTAAAATCCTCGCCTGGAAACTCTAACTCGCTCAGTAGCTGGAGTGCTGGGCGCGTGGGGTGGATTAGTGGCGTGATCGCAGTGTGGCGTGGGACACCGGCTGTTATATTCGTGGGCAAACCTGTCTCGGGTATGTTATACCCTGCCTCATTTTTGACGTATTTTTTTACGTAATGATTTGATCATGAATTATGATTGTTTTATTAGTTTTTTCTTTGATGATATTAGTATATAAATTTGTTGTTCATTCATTTATACTGTGTTATGTTAGTCGCAACAGTAAACGATGGGCTACGACTTTATTCTATAGCAGTGATGCACATACTTATTAAGACTAGGGCCACTCGGGCAAATTATGAACTGATGACGGGCCGCCAGAAGTATAGATAATTAAAGACAATAAAGAATTGATAATAATGTATTCAGATTGAATACATTATTCATTTGAAGCGTGGCACTGCATAGTGCTTACAATCTTTTTTTATATTTGGCTCAAATTTACTTGTAGCAACACGTAAAACTGCTTCCAAACTTTCATTTGCAAGGTGGTTTCGATTTTTTGTTTTATTATTATTTAGTATTGAAAAGGTTTGTTCACATATACCTATAGGTAGAACCAAATAAGCTGGCACATTTCAGAGCGTTTACACGCAACTCTTTGTACGTATTTTTATCAATGCAGCTGTAAAAGTTCAGCAAGTCTCCTTCGTTGAATTTGTTGCGTAAATTTTGGTTGTTTTGAATGTCGATAATTTCTAACTGCATTGACTCTGGCGCATTTTCAACTGAAATCGTGAAAGGATTGCTGAATATGTCCAACAGAGGTTTCACTTTTTTAAACTCCGAAAATCTGTCTTGAAAAGATTGAATCAAAATATCTGACTTTTGTACATAACTGAAATTAATCGCAGGTTTGTTGAATTTTTCAGCCATTTTCTTAAAATTCGGAAAATGATTGTAATTTCCAGAATTCAATTGTGATCCGAAAAGTGTCAGCTTGCATTGGAAGGATGACACATGAGCGTAGAGCTGGGATATCAGTTGATTTTTGCCTTGAAGCCGTGTATTCAAGACAATCAAATGATTTGTAATATCAACTAAAATAGCCAAATCACACAACCAATTAGGATTTTTAAGTTCCGGGACATCCCTTTGCTTTTCCGTCAGAAATATTCCAATTTCTTCTATTAAATTTAGAAACCGTTCCAGTGTCAATCCACGACTTAGCAACCTTACTTCTGTATTATATACAGTTAATCTCCATATTCGCTGTATTGTATTCTGTAGCTGTTTCTGAATCTCGAATGGGTTCTGTAAACACAGCTTGCTGACCAATAATTTTAAAGACAACATTTTTTGCTTTCTTAATTCGCCTGTAAGCTTGGTAAAAGTAGGATGTTTCGTTTCATGGTGCCTTTTTACATTATATTCCTTTGCAATCGCAACAGAATTCTTGCAAATTAAACAAACGACTTTGTTATGCGACCATACAAAAAAGTATTTCTCAGTCCAAATTTCTTGAAACTGCCAATTTTCATCTTTAACGTTACGTTTTTTACTAGGTCCTGGCTTGTCCATGTTGCGTTCTAATCCTGGCTAGGATTAACACATCACCTAAAAACAATTACAGTACCTACTTAAATTACCCATCCTTTTTTAAATTACCAAAAATAATTGATTAAATAGGTAGGGAAATACTTATTAATAACAGAGTTTTAATTACGATTTCACAACACAATTATACATGGCACTTGACGGGAAATCTACGTTGAATGTGGATCAAAATATATGACACCGGCTAGTCGAGTTAAAATCTACAATAGAACTATTGACACTTCACTCCATTGAGATAAACAATACTAGAGGAGCAAACCACATTACCGCGCGTCGAAAAAAGTGTAACCACTATCCAAACGCGACGACGTAGCTTTGAAACTAATAACAATTTTAAATAAACATATATCTATCTCACTTACACAAGTTGCGAAAACAATATCGTCGCTAATATTAGATAAAGATAGACACACAAACATGTAATGGCGGGTTGGTGTGGCTTACTATATGAAATTTTAACTAAAAGACGCAATAGAAATGAGTTTTTTTAAGCTGCAGTTAATTGTTTTTATATTAAAAAAGGATAATTTATTTTAAAATATTTATTGCGTCCCTTTAAAAAAAAAGGATAAAAAGCTTATGAGATGAATAGAAGTAAACATAATGATGAAATAAAACATATTTTTATAAGTATTTTTATTGTACTAATAATTCAGACAATATAAAATAGGTAATAAAATACAATTAATATAAAATTTATACGAAATTATAATTAATATAAAATTATTAATATAAAATAGGTAATAAAATATATTTAATAGATAATTCATGAATAAATTAAAATAAGAATAATAATAATTTTGTATGAAAGTTAAAACGTAGTTGTTATTATAATTTCCAAAATATTTAAAATCAGTCTAAAATAAAATATCTAAAATCAGTCAATCAACTACCTCCATTAATCATATAGTCTCCCATTAATGTAGGATCACAAATGCGGAAAAGTGGCAACATTGAACGTAAATGGCAATATTCGATAGTTTTGTTTAAATATTTGAGGTTTTTTACGTTTATATGAAAACAAGAACTAAAAATTATGTGTTGAAAGTGATTACGCTTGATTTATTACGTTTTTGTGACCTTGAATAGCATTCTTTCACTACGTATTTACCCATTTTTTGTCACGGCTCAACTCTGTCGGCGTCTCACATTGAACACTGAACTGACGTCAGCTAGGCATATGGCTGTGGCCATATGTGCAGTGGCAACGCTTTGGCGTGGTTATTACTGATCTAGTGTAATATATAAATCAATGCTTCACTCAAATTGACTGAACTGTCGGTCGTTGCGGTTAGCGTGACTTTTATACCGCGCGTATAGAGTCGAACTGTGTGGAGAAATCACGAAACCGACTCTAGAAGCTTCGTGTATCCACCTACGCGAGCAATCGGGAATTCGGGACCATTGCTATATCGCTTGCTCTAACTATTTAACCCGTGGATAAGCCACCACCGCGCTGCCGTCGTCACCGCGCCGCCGGCCGCGACGGTTCCTCAAGAAAACGAATATAACCGAGATCAGCACGAACATTACCGACCGCTGTTACCGACGCATGCACGGCGCACCGATAAGCGCACTTCTACGCTCGGACAGCGCGCGACATGTTACACTCCCGTTCACTCGGGACCTTTTTGGCGGGAAAATTTCTAGGTTAGGAAATTTTTTGCAATATTGCAAATTTTGCTATATTTTCACTTTGAGACAATATTTATGGATAAAACTTACAGGAAGTCTTGTTGAATGTATAAACTATCGAATAAAATTATTTTTGGTTGCTAGAAATTGTAATAAAGTATATAAATTACACTGTATAGCATAATAGTAGTATAAACTTCAATTTTAGTGACAAAATTACTACTAATTTGAATTCTACACCTATGTTTTTGGAGAAATTTATATGAAATTGTTTGGAAATATGTATATTTTATGTTTTATGTGTTTCCATTCGTTACTCATACCAAAATATTAAAATATTAAAAAATTAAAAAAAAAATAAAATAATATTTTATCTGTGACACATCGAACAATATTTCTAAAATATGTTCGTGTGAATTTGAAATAAATACAACGTCATGTTATTTCAAAATATGTAGGAAAACTATTTTTACTTACATTTTACACTAAAAATAAATGAGAATTTGAAAAATAACACATTTATAACCCGCCCGCCAAAACAGGCCTTTCGGAATTTGAAGTACTTTTGGCAATTTACTTTTCACTTTTTATACCACAAATTATATATCTACGTGTTGACTATATTACAAGAAATGTAAAAAGTATAATACTTTCGTTTTTAGTCCAGACACAAATATAAAATTCTATAAAAAAGACAGAGCAACTTCATCAAAGTGACACGTGGAACGCCGGAAGTTCAGAGTGATTTCTTTTTTTTTTTTTCTAAGAAACATTGCCAGGTTATGGTTTAAAATAAAAGAGCATATCTTTGTCTTTGATACTAATATCTATTGCATAGTGTCTTTGGTTTTGTTTAAAACGAAAAAATAGTTTTTTCATAGGTAGACATGTTTACATAATTCTGATCTAATTCGATCACTACTTGGCGGGCGTAAGGTTGGTATTGCGCGATCGAAAGTGAGCATGGCTTGGCGTACAGGGAGCGCGCGCGAGATTCAAATTACTTTTCGAACGTATTTTTTTTTGGTTTTATTCTGGAATATAATTCAATATTTTTCGAATGTACGAGAGTATTATTTTTGCTGGCGTATCTTTTTTTTTTATAGGATTGGGTGAAAAACGAGCACACAGTCCACCTGATGGTAAGTGGTTGCTGTGGCCCATAGACATCTACATCTATCCTCGATTACGAATCAAAATGCAGATGCGTTGTCACCCGTAAGGACTAAGATGGAATGCCTCGTTTCCAGTAAAAAGGGTCTCCGGTTCTCTACACTCACCATACGAAATACAGCAGCATTAAGCTACTATTTCACGCTGGTATTCTGTGAGAGCGTGGTCCTTCCCCGGTCGAGCCGACCCATTCGTGCTACAACTATACTACTAATATAACTGCAGCATGGCTCTACTACGTAAAAATATTAGTAATTAATAGTATTGTCACCAGTATTCGACCGACAGGCCGCATGCGGCCCGCGGGCCGCGATCTGTGCATCTATGTTCTATGGTGTCTTGAACATGGCAGCTATCAATGCTTGCATTATATTTATATCAAGCAAACAAAAACGTCACAATCAAGAGAACGGAATTCATTCGTAATTTTATTTTTTTCGTAATTAATAAATTTTTTAATTCGTGATTTACGAACACCTACATTCAAGAAAATCAAAAAAAGCTTTTATCTTAGAATATCTAAGCTACATCCACCAGCGAATCTTAAAACAGTTCGGTAAGCCCTCGCCTAGACATGTGAATATACCCGGGCGATACGTCAGATGTCAGGATTGGCACGCAAAATTTATTTGCGAAAATTGTGCTGATCACGACAGTGGTGATTTTTAATTAAAAAAAATTAATAATAACTTTTTACGTCTACGTAATAACGTTTTTACGTTTCATTTTAAGTTGATTTACACTCCAAAGAATAATATTTTTGTTAAATTATAAATTTTTGTAAGTCCTTAATTTTTGTGTCTTTAATTACAAAGTTTATGAAAAACATGATTATATAATAATAATTTCACAATTAAGAACTTGTTTCATTTAATTCCATTAAATCATTTATTATTTTACATAATAAAATCATCAAAGTAAAAATAATAATAATAAGAACTTAAATATGGAACATTAAATTATGGGTATGTCCCACCCTGCCACATTCTCGATGTAACTTTTTTTAACCTCATGCTCGCCGGGTTAAGATGTGCTCTGTTTCGAGTTCCTTAGGGAGTCCGTGAACTACAACACGGAGGTTACGGTCCTCCGCGAGGGAGTATGTGTGAAAGCTCAGATTCTGAGCTTTAAGATGCGCAGTTAAAGCGCGGAAATCGTGCGTCTTTGCGACGTGGATACGAATGCCCTGCGGTCCATTGTGGACTTTGGGGCAGAAGATCTTTTTAGAGTCTATCCACTTGGATAGCTTGCTCCAGCGAGATTTATCCTGCAAAATTATTGGGGGCGGTGGCTTCTCCTTCCTTACTACAGCTGGAGTCGGGTTCGCGGTTTTGTTTGCGGTCTTGTTGCGCGCGGAAGGCGCGACTTTCTTAGCCGGAGTGGTGTTGAGCGACGTAAGGGCCGAGTGAGGCTCGTTTCCCTGTTTCGCGGCGGCGCGCTTACGCTTTTACCCGAGACTAGGGTGAAGCCTTCGTCTTCGGGTTTCTCGGGTCGGTTGTTATCCGTCTCCATCTCGGAGCCTGATTCGGCGTCCGAAAACACCGGGGAGGGACCGCGGGTGGAGAGCGCAGAAGGCGCGGGGGACGCGGCGTCGTAAACTGTGTCGATGGACACAGGGGTCGAGGGCCCGGTGCTCGGCGACATAGGGTCGTCGATGAGTAGTACGGGGCGTTCAGCGGTGGGCACATTACGTTGAGCTAAGAACGTAGCCCAAACGTCGGGGCACACTCGACTTAAAAAGTCAGTGAGTTCGGCTTTTGAGATAGCCACCATCTTGTTAGTGATTAAAACACTAGTGTATCAAGCCCCCCCCACCTTTCGGCGGGGGAGGTGTGTGCCTAAACGACTTATACAACTAGCGCGTACGGTATCTGGCTATCGCCTAATGCGACAAGCGAACTCAGAATTTAAACAATAGAATTGCTGCCTCTGAGGAAGCGGGTGTGCAATAAACTACTTATGGTTTACTGGAAATCGGCAGAACGTGAGGCACTAAACTAGCACTACACAATAGAACAATGGGCCGGCGGCCCGATGCACCTGGCGGCCGTAAAGGCGCACAACAACACTTCCGCGAACAGGTAAAAAGTCTTTGTCTTCATTCTTCTGTCTTGAATAAACGCATGGGAGCGCATGGGCTCAACCTATTAACAGCACTTCACGGTTGGGTCACAGGCGACCATATGCGGCGAGGTACCTAATCGGACTACGGACCGGACCGGACCGGAATCAATTGCATGTAACTTACGAGTACAATGCTTTGTATTGCATGTTACTTACGAGGACATTGCTTTGTATTGCATGGTACTTACGAGTACAATGCTTTGTATTGCATGGTACTTACGAGTACAATGCTTTGTATTGCATGTAACCTACAAGTACAATGCTTTGTATTGCATGTTACTTACGAATACAATACTTTGTATTGCATGTTACTTACGTGTACAATGCTTTGTATTGCTTGTTACTTACGAGTACAATGCTTTGTATTGTATGTTACTTACGAGTACAATGCTTTGCATTGCATGTTACTTACATGTAAAGTGCTTTGTATTGCATGTTACTTACGAGTACAATGCTTTGTATTGCATGTTACTTACGAGTACAATGCTTTGTATTGCATGTTACTTATGAGCTCACAAATACTTAAATTGAATAAAGTGTCCGAATAATGGCAATATCAAACTATTGCCAATGACGAGGTCAATGTCATCAAATCATAACAGTATAATTTTAGTGAAAGTCAAAAGAAAAAGAACAATTTTGTAAATTAAAAAACGAAAGCAAAATTAAATAAATTAAAAAAACAAAAGCTTCAAAATTTTTCATGAACTAAAGTAAGTTTTTTTAAACCCTTTAGTTTTATTTTATTTCATATTGAAAGGCAAATTATTGTAGATAATAGGAGCCATCCCTAATATACTGTGCCGTGATAGAGCTGTTTTTACTGGTACACTAACAATGTTATGTTTTAAACGTGGAGCTTTTCTTGTCATATTACCGAAAGAAAAAGAAACTGTGAGAAACATAAATTTTGAAACATTGCCTACGTACGTGAAGCGGGGTCGAGTGGCAGTTGTCCAGGCGCAGGCCGTCGAACACTTCGGCCGTCAGCTCCACGTACTCGCGCATGTGCGCCCACAGGAACGGACTGTCCTCCGGCTTTTCGCCGTATCTGTAGGATATGACAAAAATACATATTTATAATTTTATCCTTAGTTTTCAGAGTGACCTTACTTTCGACTTTTTTTATGAATACACGATGAATATGTAGCGATATTTTAAAAAAGATACTATCTCGTTAGCGACAAGCGCAAAAAAATCGAGATAGGTGACAGGAAGCAATGTCAAAGGCGCTAGACGTCTAGTAATTCCATCGTAAAGTGTGATGATGAGCGGATTTTTTTTTACAATGGTTATTAGACGTTTACGGGCTGAAAATAAAGGCGATGCACGGCAAATTATTAAAAATTACCGCATGTAACCGTTCTCTCAGCTCGTTGTGCTATTTTTTTAATAAGAATAAAAACAAGCCAGTTCACAGTTCAGCACTCGTTTAACCTATTTATAAGGCCTCGGTCAGAGCCAGTATCAGTATTATAGACCAATTTCTCATTGTTGATAAATCTAGAGCGATTAATAAACAAAAGACTTACTGAATACTTAAATAGATAAAATATTATTTCCAATAATCAATACAGCTTTACTCGCAAAAAGTCAACAGAAAATACGGTGAATGATTTAATATTGCATATAGTTACGCTATTGGAATAAAAAAAATTAATGTCTGGCTGTGTTTTAGAACTTGACTAAAGCCTTTGATACTGTTTTAAGTTGGAAAATATAGTTCAAATTGGCGTGTAAAAATTGACGATTTGACAAGTGACTCCCAATGTATTTCCCACGGCGTTCCTTAGAGAAGTATCTTTGGTCCTAGCTAATTTTTGGTCTACGTGAATGATTTATGTAACCTAAAACTAGTCAACGGGAAATAGTTCGCTTTTGCAGATGATACAGCTTTAGTATTCATCGCTCATCTTGGAATCAACTAACACTAGAGCGGGACAGTATTTCATGCCGGCACACCGCCTGCAACTTTACAAGGCGCAGGTTCGGCCGCACATGGAATACTGTTCCCATCTCCGGGCTGGGGCTCCCCAGTACCAGCTCCTTCCACTTGACCGCATCCAGCGCAGAGCGGCTCGAATCGTCGACGACCGAGTGCTTTCAGATCGGCTCGATTCACTGGCGCTGCGAAGAGATGTTGCATCTCTTTGCGTATTTTATCGCATCTATCACGGGGAGTGCTCTGAGGAATAGTTCGGATTAATCCCAGCCGCCAAATTTCGTGAACGCACTACACGGCAAACGTCCCGATACCATCCACACCATCTGGATGCTTGGCGGTCCACCACTGTACGTTTCACAAGGAGTTTTCTTCCACGTACAACCTCTCTGTGGAATAGTTTACCACCGGCGATTTTTCCGGACCGATACGACCTGGGGACCTTCAAGAAAAGAGCTTACTCCTTTCTAAAGGGCCGGCAACGCACCCCCAATTCTCCTGGTGTTGCGGTTGATCATGGGCGGCGGTAGTCACTTAACATCAGGTGAGCCGCATGCTCGTTTGCCCCCTTTTCCATAAACAAAAAACGTACCGTAGAAAATGAGCTGGGACGAATTGTGAAATGGCTACAACATAATTTATTAACTCTTAACTTGGAAAAGACTATGTACATTACTTTTACTAAACTACAGCGTCATTTTTCATTTTTCAGCGTCAGTTTTTGGCCAAAAACCAGAAAGTTTTTTGTGCATTCATGGACTTGGAAAAGGCTTATGACAGAGTGAACAGGAATGTGTTATGGCAAACACTGAACTCATATGGGTTGAGCGATGGTTTGATACAGGCATTAAGGTCTCTTTATAGGGACTCTAGTGCTTGTGTCAGGATCAATGGGGTCTACTCGGACTGGTTTGGCATCCAAAAAGGTGTCAGACAGGGCTGTGTAGCTTCCCCTTGGCTGTTCAACCTATTTATGGACCGGTGTTTGCAAACTTTGAAAGATGAAGAATGTGGGTTCAGAATGGGCGAGTTAACCGTCAAATGCCTTTTGTATGCCGATGATCAAGTCATATTTGCGTAATCGGCGGCTGAGTTGCAAATGATGGTTACATTAATGAACTGGGAATTAAAAGAAAGGGAAATGAAAGTGAACGCATGTAAGACGAAAGTGATGGTTTTTGAAAGAGAAGAAAGCAAAACGGTATGTGAAATAAGAATAGGAGAGTTAATTGAGCAAGTGGATGAGTTTGTGTATTTGGGATGTGTATTTAGCAGGGATGGTAGATATGATAGGGATATAGAACGACGATTAAATGCAGGGAATAGAGTAAATGGGGCCTTGCACTCTATTGTGAAGAGTCAAAATGTGTCGAAAAAGGCACGTATGGCAATTCACAAAGCTGTGTTGGTCCCTACTTTAATGTATGGTGGTGAAAGCTGGGTGTGGCAGAAGAAGCACGAAAGTAGAATAAATGCTGTAGAAATGCGGTCTTTAAGGAATATGCTAGGGTTGAATCTGAATGACAGGGTGAGAAACTGTGTGATAAAAGAAGAGTGTGGTTTGCAAGATGATGTTGTGACCAGGATTAAGAAAGGAATGCTTCGGTGGTTTGGTCATGTGGAAAGAATAAATGAGGAAAGAGTGACAAAGCAAATTTATATGGCAGATGTGAACGGCCGAGTCGGGAAGGGACGCCCTAGGAAAAAGTTTATCGACCAAATTGGCGATATTTTGAAAATGGGCCACGTTAGAAGTACCCTTGTCGCTACACGGCATAATCAAAATCCTGTTAAAAGTACCCTTAACCGACGAGCATGTATGTGTAGATATATGGATGTAAAAGAGGCGAAAGAGGTATGTCAGGATCGTGCCAAATGGAAGTCCGTAGTCTCTGCCTACCCCTCTGGGTGACAGGCGTGAGTGTTTATGTATGTATGTATGTACAGCGTCATCAATCTTCAACCATCTAATATTAAAATAGTGTCTCACACCTGTCCACATTCCACCCATCATGATTCCTGCTGGAATACGTGTAACCTTGGTGTATACATTGACTCATCACATTCCTGGAAATATCACCTTGGAAAACCCACCAAAAGGATCAGGAAATTAATATTTGTTTTCAAACGTCTAAGAACTGCTATTGACTTAAAGTTGCTTGTAGCAAAATGATTTCTTATATTTACGCGAACATTACACATTGATTAAAACTACTTTTACGGATTTTATCGCGTTTTATTTATTTTATTTTTAATACCCGACGTTTCGGGTGCTTTCCAGCACCCATGGTCACGGGTGACCGAGGTGACTGACGTCCCGATGTCAAAGTTAACCCGAAGTACCTTCAGCTTTTTAATTATTGTCTTTGGTCCGATCTACGCAGAATGAACTAACTGTGTTTTGAAGTCTTGCAGTGGTATGCTTGGGTTTAGTTTTAATTTTATTAATTATAGGGTCCCAAGCAGGTGGTAGTACCCAGCCTCCTTCTCTATTGAAATTAGGATGTTTTTTAATTTCAATAGCCTCACGTGCGTATATCCCCCCCCCCCGTATAATAGTTCGGGGGGGGGGGGGGGAGTCACTCGCGTCCTTAAGCTTCGACCGCCAAGTCTTAGGCACACCCTACACTTCTCCCCCGGCTAAATGAGCGACAAGCCGACAAGCCGAGAGTACAGATTCGGCTACTCGCCGTGTGGTAGCAACGTAAAATATACCACCCCATACTTTCGCACCATGAGGCATCAGAGAAAAAAATGACCTTGATTCCTGGCACCACTTGGGGTGCGAAGAATGTGTGGGAGGAAAACCGGCGACAAGGTACGCCACCCGTCACGTTCTATCTCCCAGAGGGGCGAAAAGTGGATTGCAGAAGCCTGTCTGGCTACGCTGAATTTTTTTTTAGGTTATTTAAGGACCAGTAAACAGCTTCAACAGAGGCTTAATAACTAATCTTAATCCTAAAATTAAAATTTAGTGAAGCCAACACCACCAGCCTCAGATAATAATTTATAGGATAAATTACAAAAGTGAGAGGTGTGAAGAAGGACTTACTAGATAATATGCAATATTACAAAATGAAAAAAAACTGTTCACATTTTAGTTTTGATTTCAAACAATTATATAATTTAAATTATGTTTTTAATTTATTTTATTTAGTTTTTAGTTAACACGACTCATAAGCTTATTAATCACTTTGCTTCTATAGGAGTTAGCACTGTTATTAAAAATGTCAATGTCCCAAAAGTGATCATTATAATTTTGCATTAAGCGATATAACGGCGCTCTTTTGCCAGCATTGGTTCTACACAAGGGAAGGGCAAATGTTTGACGGGAGCATGTTGATCTTACATGTGATCGAGTAGGTACACGATATCGCAATTTATTTGTTACAGGAATGCAATCATATCTATTATGGCAAAGTTCAAATAATAACATTGCTACTAATTGTTGTCGTGCTTTAAAGTTAACATTTTGTATTTATTTAATATAGCATTATACGAACAATATTTATGCTTACATCCATAGAACATTGACTTAAGAAACTTTTTTTGTACCCTCTCAATCTGATCGGTATAGACATTATAAAAAGGATTCCACAAAGCAACAGCGTATTCGAACTGAGAGCGTATCAGTGCCTTATACAAAAAGATATATGTTGCTGGGTTGGTGAAATCCTTACAGGCTCTCATTACAAACCCAAACATTTTAAGAGCTTTATTACATATTTGTTCAACATGTGTATCGAGTGTTAATTTACTGTCAATGGTAATGCCGAGGTCACAAATAGAATGTACTTTTTCAATAGTAGAGCTGCACAGGGAATATGAGTGTTGATTAAAATTAATTTTCTTAGTGACAGTTAACATTTTGCACTTATTAATACTAAGACTTAATTTATTTTTTAAACAATAAGCAGAAAAGCGGTCCAAATCATCCTGGAGTCTGAGGTGATCATCATTGTCACAAATGGTACGATAAATTTTAAGGTCGTCAGCGTATAGTAAAAAGTTACTGTGCTGAAAACAGGAATCAATATCATTAATAAAAAGTATAAATAATAGTGGTCCCAATATAGATCCTTGAGGTACCCCAGAGGTGACAGACACAGACTCTGATTCGTAACTATTAATAACAACCTTTTGCGTGCGGTTAGTTACGTATGATTTAAACCAGCGCCAAAGATTGCGACATATACCGTTGAAAGCAATTTTATCAAGTAGGATTTTGTGATCACCTCTGTCGAAGGCTTTACGAAAGTCTGTATAAATACAGTCAGTTTGATGATTTGAGTCTAAATTTTCGAATAAGTTCGTTAGATATATTAATAAATTGGTAGTAGTTGATCGTCGTCTTACAAAACCGTGTTGTTCGGGTATGATTAAATTATGCAGTAATGGATATATAGTATTAAAAATTAATCGTTCGAAGAGCTTCGACACAGCTGACAAAATATAAATAGGACGGTAGTTCCTAACATTTCGCTTTGAACCACACTTATATATATATATATACTATACAGGCACGATTCTAGCGGCTTTCATTATGTTAGGACATATACCTTCACTTAAACATTTATTAAAAAGGAAAGACAGCGGTTTAACAATATTAACTACTGTATTTTTCAGAAATACTGGTGATATATTATCGGGCCCTATACCCTTGTTTGTATTTAACGCCTGTAACTCTCTAAGAACTTCATCCTCTGATATTATGATAGATGTTAAATTAATGTGTGAATCAGGGCATTGTGTAAAGTCGATACTATCAATATCATATTCAGCTGAAACTGAAGATGCTTCAAAGATTGAGTGAAAAAACATTGAAAATAGGGTACATGCTTATGTAGGATTAGTGGCATTATTATCATTATAGTAAGCATTGTCAGGAATACTAGCAGTGTTTTTACGCTTTGATATATATGTCCAGAAATGTTTTATATCTCTTTTAATATTATTTTGAATTGACGACATGTAGTTTTTATATCTTATTGCACACTCTTTATTAAAGTACTTTCTAAGCCCAGAGAATTCGTTATAATCATAAGAGTTTTCATATTTTTCCACTGATCCAGGCACGCTCTTTACGTTTGAAAGTGTGAATCAGAGTGGCGTTAAACCAAACAGGGAATGAAGATTGTTTTAAGATTTTTGTAGGTATGAACTTTTTAATAAAACCATAGAGTATTTCGTAAAAATCTATCACAGCCTCTTCAGCAGATTTACCTGAGAATATTTCGTCCCATGGTACCTTGGAAAGTTCATTATTTATGACTGAGTAGTCAGCATTTCGAAAACAAAACTGTCTTCGTGAAATCTTTGGCATAGACTTGTTATCATGCATAAAAGGCACTAAAGCATAAAAAGTAGGATGAAGACTATCCAATGGTAACAAATTATAAGGAGCATCCATAATTTTACATTCTAAAATATTTGATATAAATAAATCTAAGGTGCGGTCATTTAAGTTTCTAAAGTGATTAAATTGGAAGCTGTCCGTCAAAGCCATAAAATTAATTAAGTGCCTAGAAGATAAACATGCGTTACTATAAAAAGTAGGTTCTAGATAATTATCTTTAGGAAGCCAATTAATTGTGGATAAGTTAAAGTCCCCCACCATTAAAAATTTACATGAGTCTAAAGGTTGCATGACATAACGTATGTAATCTAGGTAAATAAGGTATACTTCGTTATTTAAATCGGGTGGAATATATGAAGCGCATAACAGAAGCTTATTAGAACCAAACCTATAAGTATCAAGGTATGGTCAACAATAGGTGGCGGCTCGGGGGGAGCGTGAGGCGCGGAGGGCAGGCCGTATGGCACGGTAGCAAGTGAGCTGCGCACCGCTACTAATACGCCACCGCCGTCTTTACGGCCGGTCGCCGTCCGATTCCGATCGCTACGAAATACTCTGTAACGTTGATCTATTAATTCGTTATCATAAATGCCACTACGAAGCCAAGTTTCTGTCAATATTATTAGGTCATAATCGTGAAGTAAAATATTCATAAAAAGAGTGTGCAACTTACTTCTTAAGCCTCGATAGTTCTGATAGTAAATTGATATGTTTTTTATTCGGAATCCATTAAATAAAAGTTCATAATTTATTCAGTATTTCATTAGAAATATTGTGAAAAAAATAAGATTTCGATACACACTATAAATTAAGTAGATGAGATGAATTTTTAAAATTTCTTTTATCATTGCGCCGTATTTGTGCATAATGATTAATGACTAAAATATCCTAATTATGTTAATGTTTTGTGTATAACAATAAAGTATTAGATAATTTAAAATTTTGTTGCATAATACATAGTATATTTTAAAGTATAGTTTTATAAAATAGTCTAGAAAATAAGTTACTGACCTTTTTGTAGAAGTAAATGTGCAAACAACATGCTCATATATTAGTATCCCCTATATATCAGTATAAAAATGTAATAATAAAAACAAACGATAAGAAAATAAAAATAAAATTGATATCATATTTCTATTACAAATTGTTCTAAAGCTTAATTTTTTAAGATCCTGTAGTGAGCATATTGGTAAGACAGGAGATGAGTCAATTTTTCGTACCAAAACTGTACCATTCTTGTACCAAAGATATTTGTACCTACATGTTTTGGCCTTTTCACGGGATTCTCGAAAAATCTGTTTATTTTTTAAGGTTAGATGTTCATTTATGTATATTAATAACGATAATCCAGTAATAGACAACTGATCTGAAGTTATAGCACGGTACGAAGCTGCAAAATTTTGGACATAAATTTTATTATAGCATTTTTAGGTCGTTTATCGTTTTCACCAACATGAGGAACCCGATGGGCTAAAATTATGTCAGATGGTTGTATTTGATGGTTTATTAGCACGCCAATATTAATAATGACTGTAACAAGATTTTCTCCACGGCGCTCAGGCAAATTTGATATTTCATCGTTACAATCACGTGCCTGTTGCACCATTGCAGCCAGTTTGGTCTCCATAACCTCTAATTTGTCAGATAAATAGTTGTTTTTAGAGACTTAACTTTCTACAGACTTAAGCCGTGTATCAAACGATATTGACTGCTCATTAAGATCGGATAAAGTAGTATCGACCTCCGACAGATGATTATTTAAATCCGTAATACCTTGTTTTAAGTTAATGTTCTCATCTCGCAGCTCAGATACGGTTGTGTTTAGGCTTGATAATGAGTGGGATATTTTAGCCAATTCGTAGGAAATCGTGGAGGTAACTATATTTGTAATAGTTTCTTTAATTTTTACGTCTAATGTATTAAAATGTTCGTCAATCAGTGTGTCATACCCTCCAGTGAAACGCTTACGTGTATTTACATAATTAGCATCCGAACTAGTAGGACTTATGTCTGGGTTTGATGGGCACTACTTGGGCGGAGTTCTCTGTAACTTGGACATTACGCACAGTATACTTGCGATATGAGGCAGGAGTAATAAGACAGAGATATTACACTTTCGCTGTCTTGAGGGGGTGAAGTGCGGGCTCCCTTCAGTTGCAACTCACAGATGCGATGCAAGAACGAGATAAACACAAGTATTAACACTGATGAGTAGTAATGTTACACCGCACAGTAAGAACTCTTAACTGAGTAGTCACAAAGTTCAATTTTAATTAGTCTCTATTAAGGAATTATTTAGAAAAAAGATGTACACGTCCACTTCCAACAACTCTCACACGACGTATAATGAATATATGTGGAGCAATGAATGATAAGATTGATGAAGTTTGCAATATGATAGAGAAATAGATGTGTTATGTGTAAATGAGACGAAGCGCAATGGAAAGGATGTCACTACACATGGCATGTATACCGCGTACTGGTCTGGTGTAGACGAGACCGAGCGGGCATGCCTGGGAGACGGTATCATCATTTCACAAAGAATAGGTCAATGTGCGAAAGAGTATGAAGGAGTAAGCCCGAGACTGCTATTGATACGAATGAAAGTTGTTTGTTCTTGGGGTCTGCGCCCCAGACATGTCTAAGTCCACTTATATCCGAGAGCAGTTTTGGGAGATGGTAAAAATGGTGTTAATGAAATGTAAGGTAAATGAAAATATTATCATGTAAGGAGATTTTAATGGAAGGGTTGCAGTGAAGAGGCTTTGTTATGAAAGGATATTGGGGACGTTTGGTGATGAAAGTATAAATTAGAATGGTAAAATCCTCCTCACCGTATGTGCGGAAAAGAGTCTTTCTAAGTATACTTAGGAAAGAAGCGATGATAGAAGCATGATAGATTTCATAATTATGGATGAAATAATGAGGAGCGCATTGGTAGATACAAGGGTTTACCGGGGGGTCCAACGTAGGAACGGATCATTATTTGGTTTTATGCCGTAGACCATTAGGTCTTTTCAGACGTTAGCGCCATCGGACATCTGTGTCTACCACTGCGTTACAGCGTATTAGAACAGAAAGTTTACAAGATGAAGGTGAGAATGTATGGCAAAATGGTTTAGTGGATCATCATCATCATCATCATTATAGCCCTTCACAAGTCAACTGCTGAACATAGGCCTCCCTCAAAGTATTCCACAAAGCACGGTCCTGCCACCTGCATCCATCGACTTCCTGCATGTCTTACCAGGTCGTCACATCATCTAGTGGGGGGGTCGCCCTACACTACGCCTACCGGTACGAGGCTGCCACTCGAGAACCTTTTTTCCCCAACGGTTGTAGGTTCTTCGAGCTATATGGCCGGCCCATTGCCACTTCAGCTTACTAATCCATTGGGCTACGTCGGTCACTCTGGTTCTACTGCGGATATCCTCATTTCTAAGTTTATCACGCAGAGAAACCCCGAGCATAGCCCTCTTCATAGCTCGCTGAGCGACTTTGAGTGTCCTCATATGGCCAGCAGTGAAGGACCACATCTCAGTTCCATATGTCATCACTGGCAACACGCACTGATTGTACAATTTCGTTTTCAGGTTTTGAGGTATACCTGACGAGAATATGTAACGTAACTTCCCGAACGCTGCCCAGCCGAGTTGAATCCGTCGATTGACCTCTCGGTCGAAGTTGGACTTACCTAGTCGGACTATTTGTCCCAGGTAAACGTACTCAACTTCGAGCTTAGTGCCACCAGCATAGGTGTGACATGGACATTAAACATGATCATGTTTAGTGGATGCAGCTACCGAATTATGTAGTGTTAGTAAAAGAACGAATGAAAGGAAAAATACGTTATGCGGTAATGATGAGGTACGTATGGAAGTTGAAGCAAAAAAAGAGCATGGCTAAATTTACTAGCAACAAAGGCTGGTATTTCTGGCAGTACGAATGATGATATTGAAAGAAAAAAGGCAGTCCTTAGACATCTCAGACTTAAGTCATCATCAAATAAGACAGTAAAAGAAGTAGTTGAAAGAAAAAAGCAAGAAAGAACGGATAAGAATGATAGAAGAATATCTAATAACTTCCAGGCAAATATTGGGTCCTTACATATGAAATTTTCACTTTGATCTGAAATATTTCCTCTTTAATTTAAAACTCAAATTCAAATTTATAAATTTCACCGTACTCCCCGGACCTTGCTCCAACAGATTACGATTTATTCCGAAATTCGGACAACTTATTACAAGGAAAAATATTCAACTCCAATGCGGCAGTCCAAACCGCCTTCAAAGAGTTTATTGATTCTCGCCCCATGGTTTTTTAGTAAAGGGATCAATGAACTATCTATGAGCCTATGAGATGGTAAAAGTGCATAGATAATAATGGTGTATACTTTGATTAATTAAATATATTTTACAAAAAAAAATTTGACTTCATGTTCCTCCCGTACAAATCGTCAATTTCTTAAGTAAGGGCCCATTATTAAAATGTTCAGGAAACTCGTAAGAACTGCCAGGGGACATTCAAAACAAGAATGCTATAAGATATGAAAAAGGCTATATTCTGAATGATGAAGTTATGAGTTTAAAGAGTTGGAAGGAATATTTTGAAAGAGTGTTTATGAGTGAGGAGACGACATATGGACTAAATGAAATAGAAATTGCGAAAGAAGAAGAAAGAGGTAGGGAGATAGGTATAGATGAAATAATGAAAGCAATGGAAAGTATGAAAGCAGGTAAAGCTGCCGGATATTATAGAGTTTAACTCGATATGCCAAGGGGTGGAGAGGAAGTGGTGGCAGGAATGCTGTACATCTTATTTATTTTATGCTGGAAAATGAAACGGGTATCGGTAGACTGGTGCAAAGCCGTAATGGCCCCAATATATGAAGGGAAAGGGTCGCAGCAGGACTGTAAAAACTACCGTGGTATCAGCCTTCTAAGCATTATGGGAAAAAAACTGTATGCTAAGGTACTAATTGAAAGGGTCATGAAATAAACTAATGCAAAAATTTGGGTTGTGCAAGTGAGATTTTGAACGAGAATGGGGTGTACGGACCAAGTCTCTTCCATGCGCATGATCGGGGAGAAGTTTTTGAGCAATAATCAAAAAGTTTTTTGTGCACTCATGGACTCTGTTATAAAATGCTTATAACAGAATTAACAAGAATGTGTTATGGCAAACACTGAATTAATTTGGATTGAACGCTGGGTTGATACAGGCATTAAAATCTCTTTATAGGAACTCTAGTGTTTGTGTTAGGATCAACGGGGGTCTACTCGGACTGGTTAGGCATCCATAAAGGTGTCAGACAGAGCAGTGTGGCTTCTTCGTGACCGTTCAAGCTATATATGGACATTTTTTTGGAAAATTTGAAAGTTGAAGAATGCGGATTAAGAATGGGTGAGTTAACCGTCAAATGCCTTTTGTACGCCGATGATCAAGTTATTTTTGCGTCATCGGCGGCCGAGTTGCAAATGATGGTAACATTAATGAACAGATCATTAAAAGAAAGGGGTATGAAAGTGAACGCAATTAAGGCGACAGTTACGGTTTTTGAAAGAGAAAAAAGTAAAATGATATGTGAAATAAGAATTGAATGGGAGTTGATAGAGCAAGTAGATGAATTTGTAAGGATGAGAGATATGATAAGGATATAGAAGGACGACAGGGTCCTAAACTCTATTGTGAAAAGCCAAAATGTGTCAAAAAAGGCACGTATGGCAATTCATAATGCTGTGTTGATCTTTACTTTAACATGTGGTAGTGAAAATTGGGTATAGCAGTAGAAATGCGGTTGTTAAGGAGTATGTTAGGGCTGAATCTGAGTGACATGGTGAGAAATTGTGTGAAAGAGAAGAGTGTGGTTTGCAACATGATGTTGTGACCAGGATTAAGAAAGAAATGCTTCGGTGGTTTGGTCATGTGGAAATAATGAAAGAGGAAAGAGTGACAAAGCAAATTTATGTAATGCAGAAGTGAACGGCTGAGTCGGAAAGGGACGTCCTAGGCGAAAGTTGATCGACCAAATTGTCGATATATTGAAAATGAGCCAAATTTGGAGTAATCTTAACTGACGAGCATGTATGCGTAGGTATATGGATGTCGAGGAGGCGAGAGAGGTGTGTCAGGATCATGCCAAATGGAAGTCTGTTGTCTGTGCCTACCCCTCTGGGTGACAGGCGTGATTGTTTACGTATTTTGTATGTATAATTGCATACTACATAAGTCATGGGGAGGAACGTTTAAATATTATTTCCTGCATGTTGAAAGGGCACAAAGAGCAGTATTGAAAGTAATTCTTTTTAAGCTCTATAACTATTCCTCTTCTCTGATTTACTTAAATACGGAAGTCCTGTCAGTTTGACAATTGTGTATCATAAAATCAATTTTACGCAGCCACGCTAAAGCTATCTGCAATCACGTTCTTTACATGAATAAACGATGTAAAGATCTAATATTCAGGATTCCTAAAGAGACATCACCGTTTGAACCACACGACCAACGACAACATGTCTTTTTAGGACCTTTATTATACAACAAAGTTAATCAGACTGTGAACATCTACTCTAAACTACGCTACACTTGTAAACAAATAGTTACGAAAATTCTACAGTTAAAATCTTACTCTGAAACAAAACATATGCTAAAAACAATTTAATAAATAAAGAACGGGATGTAAATAAAGTGTATGATACTAGCAGAGCCGTTGTAGCTCAGATGGTTAACGCTCGCTGTAAATATAACAGAACGCGAGTACCCGGGCAATTTTAAGTGCTGATTTGCTTGGATTTAGTTTTAATTTTGTTAATTACAAGGTCCCAAGCAGGTGGTAGTACCCAGCTCCTCCTCTATTGAAATTGGGATGTTTTTTTTTAATTTCAATAGCCTCACATATCATTTTTGGTAGGAATCGATGTTCTTTCGCGAGGATTTGTGGTCTTTCAAATCTGATGTAACGGTTGGGGCCGCCTAGGATTTGATCACAAACTGCAGACTTCCCGAAACGTTGATGCTTCACATCATCATATGTTCTTCTACGCGGGTTTAAATAGAGCTTTTTGTTCGCCCTATGTATTAGAAGCCACATTCACAAGCAAGCTCGTACACTCCTGCATCCTGTAGACGAATATGACACTTGGTATGATGCATGATTGACAGATGGTAAAAACTGACTAATCTTCTTCGGCGCCTTGTAGAATGGACTAATAGAAGCTCGCTTCAAGATGTAGCCAATCTTGTCTGTGACACCTCTGACATATGGTAGTACAGCAGGCACACGCTCGACTGTGGCCGGCTTCACTCGGTCACTGTGACGTAGGCGCGGGACCCGAAGCTTGTTGTCGTGCAGAACCAGCTTGACGTGTGAAGCTCGGCGGCCAGTTGTTTGTATAAATAATAAATAAAAATCTGCAGGTACTCCGGATTAACATTGACATCGGAACGTCAATCACCGCAGTCCCCTGTGACAATGGGTGCTTGGAAGCACCCGAAACGTCGGGAATTAAAAATCCATTAAAATTAAACGCGATAAAATCCGCAAAATTAGTTTAAATCAATGTGTAGTGTTCGCGTAAATATTAGAAATCATTCCATTATTATTATTATAAGGGTATCTATATAGTTTTCTCATCTGGTTGGACTGCATAAATATATAATTGTAAATGATAATGATAAGTATACATAAATATCAATAAAACAAAATAAATACATAAAAATATATAAACAAATAAAAACTCAACCAGATGGAAGACCTCGGCAGGGGAGACCAAACGGCCGATAGTTAGGAGCAAAGCGAAAGAAACCGGCGGACGATGCGGGCGGTATCGAGGAGCGCCGCCTTCTGCATTCGAGCTTGGAGTGGTCCGTCACAGATGTCCCGAGAGGCTGTTTGGAATTAACTCATATGCAGAAACGACTACATGTATAATTTCGGTCGGCAGTCCACTCTACATATCGGTCACCTCGTGAGCCAGGTCCTGATATTTTGTTCCCTTATCCGTTTCGGCTTATACGAGGTTCTCGTCATACGAAGAGAAGAGCCTGGCGCGGACATTTTCGTGCACAGCTTCCGGCAAGTACTTGTAATACGGCAATTTCCGGTCCATGAACGTACGACCACGACGAGACCGTATTTAATAGCAAGCCCCTGATGTAAAATTCAAGCTACTAGATTATGTCTGTGCAAGTACTCAGAGTTAGAAAGCGACGAACAACCGGAAATGACAAGCCTAAGTGACTCACCCGGATGGCGACAAGCTAGCCAAATGTTGACAGTGCCATCCCTTAGGATGTATCTCCGATAGTCGTTGGTCTAATAACCTGACTTATTATTATTATTATAATATTATTATAAACCTGAAATGTCCACTGCAGGGCAAAGGCCTCCCTAAACTCTTTCCGCTGCTCTCTCTGCAGAGTCACCATTGACCAGTCCTTCATGAAGGAGTCCAATTCCTCGCGCCATCTCCACCTGGGTCTGCCTCGCTGACGTTTAACTTTTATAGGCACCCGTTGGGTTGTCACTTTTTTCGGGAGAAGTGTCCAGCCCAATTCCATTTTAGCGTAACATCAGCAATTTTCGATCAGGAACGGATTTCGGTATCGCTAATCTGGTCTACAAGTTTAATACCCAGAATACTCCATTTCATTGCTCTATGACCAAGTGTGGACCTCTGCCATATTTTATAATAAAAACTTTATGGCGCACCATATAATAATAAATATAAAAAACACAACTCTACGTATACTAGTTCTAATGAAAAATACTCTAATATATCCTTACTTACGACCTTAGTGACGTCCTTAGTGAGACTGGTTTCGATATGATGAAGTGACGAGGTAAGACTGACCTGAGCTTGACGCTGTCGCCCCAGGCGATGAGCTCACGGCGCAGGTACACGCGGCCGCCGGCGGCACGCGCCGCGAAGTCCTGCAGCGGGTCGGCGTCCATCACCCAGCCATTGTGCGCCATCACGAACCGGCCCTCGTCCGAGTAGATGAGCGTCTCCATCTCCGCCAGCGTACCCACTTGGCACGGATACGTGAAATACCTGTTATTTAAAAAATCATATCATAAACTTATGTTTTCGGCAAACGTTACGATACGATTCTGTAAAGAGCGTAGGATGTTTCAAAATATAATATATGCTCTAATACGTTGGACTAAGTGAAGAGACGAGAGACTCATAGGTAACCTTGATTTGGTTGAAACCAATCTTGTCAGCCTCAAGCACAGGCGCAGAGTAGCCAGCCTCTCAGTGTTCTATAGAATGCATTTCGACAAGTGTGGAATTACACGCTTTAATTCCTCCCTCTCCTTTGCACCATCGGTCGGCGGGTCTCACCCTCCGTTGCCAATATTTCACGCATAAGGACAAAACGGTTTGCTTCTTCTTTTGTAATGCGTATAGCAAGGGAAGGTTTTTTTTCTTATACTTGGAGTGGAGTAATTTGGCGGCGTCTATTTTTCCGGCCAAATACAATCTCGGCGTCTACAAAGTAAGAGTGAATATGCTTTTATTACGCTAAGATCGTAATCAGGGATAGATGTAGATATCTATGAGCCACAGTAATCACTTACCATCAATTGGACTGTGTGCTCGTTTGTCACCCTCATCCTATAATAAAAGGCCGTCTAGAGCGTACTGTACCGGTGTGCGCAATGTAGAGCGACCCCCACTAGTTGGAGTGACGACCTTGTAAGACATGCATAAAGTCGATGGTTGCGGGTGGCTCAGGACCGTGCTTTGTGGTATTTCTAGGGGGAGGACAAAGTTCAGCAGTGGACTTGTGAAGGGGTATAATTGTGAATTGTATGAAAAGTATGTATAACAAATTAATTAAATTTAATTACACTTTCGTGTTTCTTAAAGATTCGAATATACGAAGGGTGATCCAAAAGTAATGATAATCGGTTATTAGCAGTGCTCATAAAAATCCAAATTTTTTTATCGTTTGCTATGTACCCATTGGACCAGCATAAAAAAACATTTAAATAGGTTACGATTCCCGGGAGTAACATTCATTTGAATACGAATCAGAGTTAACATTAATACGGAGAAAAACAAAATTAGAGCTACGATCAAGTACCTCTGTTTAATAAAAGTCCACCAATGACATACACAGCGACTTGGTGGAACATTGGGAGACTCTGTTCCTCCATATTCCACAGTTGCGCGCTGGGCCAAGGAGTTAAAGCCGGGCAGAACATCAACGGAAGATGAAAATCCCCCTTTTTCCCTTCCCTTCGTACTCCCCTGTCTGAAGATAATGTGAAAAAAGTCGAAAATGTCATATTGGCAGATCCAAGAGTGACCATCAGGCATATAATTGAGGTCACAGGGATCTCATATGGCAGTTTTCAAAGAAACTCTGCGAACAAATTTAATATGAACAAGGTCTCTGCGCGTAGGATACCGAGAATGTCAACCGACGAGCAAAAACGAGTCGACATTTCGACGGTGGATCTCTAAAGTTCCCAAGTAGATCAGGAAATTTTTGTCACGTTTTTTAACAGTGGACGAGACCTGGATTTTCCATTGTGATCCTAAAACCAAACAACGACCAATGATTTAGAAACGAGCCTACTCACCGACGCCGATGAAATTCATTTGTCAAGTTCTGCGGGAAAGGTTATGGCGTCTATTTTTTGGGATGCTGAAGGAATAATTATGTGAAAAATTTATGAAAGAGAGCCATTATTTCGGGCTCTTAATATGCAGGCCAAATAAGAAGATTGCGGGAGGCTATTAAGGAAAAATACTGCGAGCTGGAATGCTGTTTAACCAAGACAACCGCCTGACAAATACGCAGTTGCGTTGGCTGCCATTCAAGAAACGGGATTTGAATTGCTCGAACACCCACCCTGTTCGGCAGAGCTAGCTTCCAGTGACTTGTATTTATTTTTTCGGTTCAAGGAAAACCAAGAAATTTGCAGACGCTAGTGAAGCAATCGACGCTTTTGAGGCTTTTTTGGAGGGTCAAGAAAAGATTTTATTCTAAGAGAATTCCGGGTTCAGAAAAAAGATGGACTAAATGCATTGACTTGTAGAAGACTATGTAGAAAAACAAACAATTTTTTTTTAACTATAAACACTGTGTTTAATATTTACTATCATTATTTTTGGATCACTTTTTATACAGCTAGTTCGAACCTAGATAAATTATTAAGATAAGTAAAGAAAAAATAAAAAAGGGAGAAGTCAGACTGTGTAAGGAAAAGTAGACTCACCTAGGCACCAGCGGGTGTTTCTCGCTAACTTCCTCGATTTTGGGTCCATCCGGCTGCAAGCGATAGTACCTGGTTGGCATAGGAAAGATTAGAACGGTTAGTATGCCGCAGGCGTTGAGGCAAGTGAAGCGTGAGCGCAGTAGTTTTTAGTATATCTAAAAATTTTATATTGTTACGTACTGGGTGAGTAAAATGTTTATTGGGGGGGGGGGGGGATGGATGTATTTTCCACAGACACAGCAAGTATAGGTCGTAACAATATCCTTTCCTAGACTCTGGTGGACAGAAACTTTGTTGTTAACAATGGTTTCTCTTAAAAAGGCATATTAATATTATATCAATTTTTTCTATGCAGGACTCCTTACGTCGTTTACGGTTTTCTGTCGCCAAAGTAGCAAGTGCTGTGTTCTTGTCTAAAAGGTCTGATTACATATTGTGAGACATTATACATTAGTCCTTAGAAGGTAGACGAATTTGCAGCTTTCTTCGTTTAAAGTTCGTTGCAGGTGTCCAGGTGAATTGGGATCTACGCTGCAGCTATATTACGGTTGTAACAGAAATAGGTCGGCTTAACCGGGGTAAGATCACGCTCTCACAGAATACCAGAGGGTGAGGGTGTCTAACCTAACCCAAGGCCTCTTTTACTCTTGACAATAGAAATAGATTTAATTGCACCTCATCATCTGTTATTTTTAATACTAGTATCGAATCTGGTGTGTTTCCCGATTTAATGAATCGTAGTAAAGTAATACCTTTATTTACATCTAGTAGCATTGGACACCGCTAATTTTAGACCTATTTCTGTACTACCATCTCTTAGTAAAAAAAATTTAAATAATTTTGGATAATTTTGGATCATTAAGTTAATTTTAATTCAAATAAACAACTCCATAAAAATCAATTTTACTCAACACTCACAACAACACCACTCATCTCATGGCAACCAGTCACCACAGCACAAGTCAGCCACTCCGGCCTGCGCGATCACACCCCACCACCACTTACCTCATGGCAGCCAGGCAGTTGTGTGCAGCGGCGCGCAGGTGCGCGCGCAGCTCGTCGGCCGCCGCCGCGTTGAGGCGCGCCAGGCGCCGCTCGAGCGCCGCGACACACGCGCGTAGCCGCGCCTCCTCGTCGCCGCACTCCGGCCTGCGTGACCACACCCCACCACCTCGTCATGTCTTGGTATTCAATTTAATTATAATCACTCGATGCGGTTCTCAGCTAATATGTGAGTGAACTCCGAATTATAGTATTTAGAGGTTAAAAACTCGTATAACTCTGATAAAATACGTTTCGCCTCTACGTAGTTTGTACCTTTATCCGAGTACACTTTAATTATGGGGCCGCGGCGAGAAAGAAACCTTTTAAATGCACCCATGAAGCTAGCCGTGCTTAGATCACCGGCGAGCTCTATGTGTACAGCGCGAGTAGTCAGGCATACGATAATACAAACATACGCCTTCGTAGATCTTACACCATGCCCACGAGTAAGCGTGAACGTCGACAAACCGAGCACCAAACCCAATGGTCGGTTAACGTATGGACAGGTTTATTTAAGAGGATAGAGTAAATCAGCTCAAATTCTAATTTCGTCCCCACTTGCCCGCGCGCCGTATGCTATGTACCGACATGTTTGTAATCACTAATACTGTAAGTAGAAAGGTCGTTAGACACTTATTTCATTAGGTTTATCATATTTATGCCTGTTTCTTAACGCCAAGCCAGCCGCTTCTTATTTTTATCACGGTTATTTCCCATTTTAATTTTACGTCGTACTGTTGCGTAATGTATATTCTGATCATAAGCGACACAACCTCCCCGTTCAAAGGCCGAGGCGAAGTGACCGTGCTGCAGGAATCACGCTTCAAAAGGCCGATAGTTTAGGTAATTTTTTCCTACAGTGAAAATAATGGTATTTTAAAAAAAGTAAATAACATAACCACTGAGCTACCACGGCTCTCCCCTGTCAGAAATGAGGAGAGGCCTGAGCCCAGCAGTGGGACGTATATAGGCTGTAACTTTACTTTACTTTTAAATAACATAAGCACTGCTTTATAGTTAGTTCAGTTAGTATGCAAAGTTTCATGATCTTATTTAAAGTATTTTATGAATAACAGCGGTTTATTGTTTATTTTGGAGGTAACTTTGGATTTTTTTCTATCGAGAAAATTTTACGAAATCGTGTTTTCGTCTAACATAGTCCTTAACATTAATCCTCAACTTTACCATATATTTATTTCAAAATTAATGCTGCAATATTTTCGGCATAACGAGGGATCTTGCTAAGCCATTTGAGATTATATTTCCCCTTAAGGATTTAGATCGGTAAACTGTTTCATATCAAATTTTTAAAAATAACTTAGTACTGATCTGATCTGAATAGGTACATAACTGAATACATCAGAATAATAAACATACCTACACAATAGATAATTTAAGTAAATTTTCATAAGCGAGATTTCGAACGTGTCGAATCGAATCTGTCGCACGGATGGGCCGGCTTAAACCGGGGTGGTACCACGACCTCACAGAATACCAGCGTGAAGTAGAGAGTCACCTCTGCGTTTCCCTTGGTGAGTGCAGGTGACCGGAGGCCCAGTTCCCCCTCCCCCTTAACATGGTAGTGGAATTAAGTGAAGAACTACCTCAGTAGGGTACCAGCATCCACGGTGATAGAGAATCCCTCGCTGAGCACCCACGACCAAGTTATTCTACCCTTCCTGAGCGTGGGTATTCCAGACTGCCCCGCGTATTCTTGGCGCAATTCCACTAGCGACAAAAATTGCTTAGGGCAAGCGGAGCAACAACACCAAGGCAACCCCTGCCACGCTATCCGTGAATTTTTGCAACATCAGGAAACTTCATTCCAACCTTAACGCTGTCCACTACCATCTGGAGACGGCGAAGCCGGCCTTACACTTTTTAACCAAGACTCAGGTGTCCTCTGCAGCGGATACTTCATATCTCTCCTACCCGGGGTACAAATAAGAACATCCTTTGTGCACCGAGCTGGAGTTTGCATGTACGTCAGAGAGGAGATCTGTTTTCGACGGCTCGGCAGTCTTGAAGGAACGGAACTGTCCATTCTACGGCCGCTGTGACCATCCCCACGTCTACGGGTGCCTCTATAGGTCCCATAGCGGAAATACCGAAACAGACCGACTCCTTGACTACGTCCCAATGACTACAGATTCCGTGCTACAGCAGATCCCATCCGTGGCGGTTTGTGCTGAAGACGTGTGCTCCGGAGTTGCCACCGGTTTTAACACGTTTTTTCCGGTACTCCCACTCCCAAGGCGTAGTCCCGAATTCTTGAAAGAGAGCTTTAGTCCACCCGATCCCTAAAAAAGGCGACCGACAGACGTGCCAACTACAGGCCTATCGCCATCACCTCCTTGTTCTCAAAAATAATGGAGTCTATTGTAAACTGCCAGCTAATGAGTTACCTTAAGGATTACCAGCTGATCAGTGATCGCCAACACGGTTTCCGTCGTGGTCGATCAGCTGGTGATCTTCTGATCTACCTTACTCATAGATGGGCGGGGACAGTAGAGTCCAAGTAGGAGGCATTAGCCGTAAGTTTCGATATAGCGAAGGCCTTCAATCGGGTCTGGCACAAAGTGCTTCTTTCCAAGCTCCCTTCCTATGGGCTTCCGAGAAATTGTGCGATTAAAAACGAAATGAGTCATTTTTCAATTTTTTTTTTAATTTTCCACTGGTTCACCAGTTTTCTTACTAATCGGAGCATCAAGGTCGTGGTAGACGGTGCATGCTCTGATTACAAGCCTGTTTCTTCTGCATATTGTGACGGTCCATCATTATTATTAATAATTAATAATCAATTTCTTTATAAGGGGTATCAAAAATAGTCTTAAAAGATATATTATATTAAACAATAAAATTAAATTAATAAGCATAAAGTTGGAAATAAATACATTTCAGACATTAAGTATTATAAAGGCAAAAAATTTTCTAAGTCATGGAGAGAGTTCGTGTATAAAGAAAATTTTCCTAAGTTATGGAGGGTGTTCATGTATAAATGGCTTGTAGTAGCTTGTAGTTGATTCTCCCTTTAAAGGCTACTCACCATAATATCGGAACCGATGACTCATTGATTGATCTAGTCCTTGCTGCTTCTCCTGAACATGTGATGATGCATGGACAGTTACCCGCTTTGGGTTTCTCACGCCACGACTTATTTTATGCATCGTATAAGCTTAAACCTCCAAAATATTCCTATTATTATTTAGTATTTATAAAATAGACTTTGACAAGCTTAGGATTGACGCTCTTAATCTTTTAATCTTTAATAGCAGCATCTACTGTTGACGATAAAGTCACTATCCTTAACCACATTATTCTTAGCCTTTATGATGCTCATGCTCCCGTTCACAAGGTTAGATTGAAGCGTCCCCCTGCCTCTTGGATGACAGAGGGCGTAAGGATGGCAATGTCTGGACGAAATCGTGCTTTTCTTCGTTTCAAGAGAGATCGAACTGAAGAAAATTGGATATCTTTTAAAGCAGCCAGGAATAGCTGTAATCAGATGGTACGTGCAGCTAAACGCCGATATTTCCATAACTGTATAGTGTGAAAATTCCTAAAATCTTTCGGTCTTTGTAGACCAGCTACGTTGGATTGTGGTCCTTCTCTGTCACTTGATGAAATCAACCATTTAACTTCTGTAAAAGCACTGGACCCTACAATTCGTTCCCAAACTATGGCTTCCATTGCTTCTATGCAAACTCCTAACATTTCTACCTTTAATTATTCTCCTGTTTCTCAGGATGATGTCAATAAGTCGATTTTAGCAATCCAGTCCAAGGCTGTGGGTTACGACGAGATTAGTAGACAATTTCCCATATAATCAATTTTGCCCTTGGTTCAGGTCAGTATCCTAATCTTTGGAAGAGGGCTTTTGTAAAGCCTCTCCCAAAAGTTCCTACTCCCATTCTTGCCAATCATTTTCGTCCAATATCCATTCTATCCTTTCTTTCCAAAATTTTAGAATCCTGTGTTTACAAGCAAATTTCTACTTTTATTTCGAAACATAACCTACTGAGTATATATCAGTCTGGGTTTCCTCCTGGTCATAGTACCACTACTGCATTAATTAATGTTATTGATAATATTAAACAAGGCATGGAAGAAAAAAATAACAGTACTGGTACTAGTTGATTTCTCAAATGCTTTCAACACACAATTTTGGCCCTACTGAATTGGATTGGTTTGCATCTTATCTTCGCGGTCGACAGCAGTCAGTCAGTGTGGGGCAACTGTCCTCAGCTTGGGCTGATGTGGATGCTGGTGTGCCGCAAGGCAGTATTCTTTCTCCTATAATGTTTTCAATTTTTATAAACTTTATTACCTCCATCATCGACTGCTTGTACCATTTTTATGCCGATGACCGTCAGTTTTATGTGCAAAGTGAGATTGGGGATATCCATAATGGGATCAAAAACCTTAACGGCAACTTAGCAGCTATCAAGGATTGGTCTACTCGTTATGAAGTTTTGGTCAATCTTTTGAAATGCCAAGCTATACTGCTACAATTCTACAATTCCGTTCAGTAACTCTGTTAGAAATCTTGGCCTTCACATCGACAGCACGCTGAATTGGAGAACTCAGGTTTCAGATGTGAGTCGTAAAGTCACAGCCACGTTATGCTCTCTGTATCGTTTAAAACATTTTCTTCCCACAAAATCTAAGATCATGCTTGTCCATTCACTTATATTACTGTTACGAGCTTGAGGTTCGTGACAATAAAAATTGCCGATAAAATTACCTAAATTAACACTTTAATTTTCTTTACACAAATTAAAACTTAAAACACTAGTAATTAATCACACTAATTCACTTTATTTCGCTCCGAAGCTTCGCTTGTCTCGCCGAATTCAATACTTCCCCGATCGCACCTTGCAGCGCCTATAAATACACATTAGTACCGAATCATCCAGAACATTCAAGTAAATACGCGCACCAATCGACAAAGCGCCGAAAGTTCGAGAGTCAGCTTCCAGAAGCTTAGTTCTTCGTTTCGACAACAGATGGCGCTGTCGGTTGAAAGATTAATGATGTCACTTTCTGGAAAGCTCTCCCCTCGCTCCGTTACCCGACACTAGATGGCGCTAGTGCCGGATGTCAACTTAGCCGCGCAACATTACCCATAATATTATGCCGATGTGTCTTACCCAGACCTGTCCCAAGATCTTCTGAACAAGCTGGAACACCTCCTCAATAACTGTATAAGATTTATCTTTGGGCTTCGTAAGTATAACCATATTTCGCAATACAGATCTAAGCTAAATTAGCTTACAATCCGGCAGAGGCGTAACTCCAGAACATTGCTTGTACTTTTTTCCATATTAAATGATCCATCTTCGCCTTCTTATCTTAAAAGTAAATTTCATTATCTTTCCTCATCTCATGATAAGGTCCTATGCTCTTCTTCTAACAACAAAATCTGTACCCCAGTTCACTTCACCGACTTCTATGATAACTCCTTCACAGTTCAGGCTACACGCCTTTGGAACTCCTTGCCCGATGACATCAGAAGAGCTCCCAATAAGTACGCTTTTAAAAAGTTGATCCGTGAACATTTATTAAAGACAATCGGAGGGCACGGCAGTGCCCCCACCAAGTCGAGCGCGAAGCAAACACTGCCGTACCATCCTTTACTGGAACCATTTCGCCGCATTTTCAGGCAAATATTTGAGAACCTCTGGATAATACCAGAACGCAGAAATTTTCGTCATCCAGAGCGAAAGCAAAGTTTCGCATTTATGACGCTCACTCACTTACTCATGATCATCAAAATAGAACTAGTACTTCCCATAAACTCAGAGAGCTGAAATTCGGTACAGAGTTAGGGTTTAATGGCCACATAAAGGGAAAACTATAAAAACCGCCGTGGGCCGCTTCATTTGATGTCAAAAATCGAAGGTCTAAAGTATCTGATGAAGAACCCTCAGCTGGTCTCAGCTGTATTAGAGATATGGTAATGCCCCCTTCTACCATTGGTACATAAAAATCTACTGTCATTGCAAAAATCCAGCGTAGTGGGACACATCTAATTTAATCTAGCCTATAGCGTCCCACTGCTGGGCGAATGCCTCCCCTTCTTGCTTTTAATACGCATCCCACCAAAAACATTCTGTAAAAAACTAGCCAAGTCTCGATGGAGCTGCTTGTTTATCTCTAAAAAGTAATGAAATCTAGACAAAGTCGTGCCAAGTCTAAGGTTCCTTACTGCGATTTCTTTATTATTACAGTTAATGTTGTGTGACTTGGCCGTTGAAGGGTACACAAGGGTACAAAACCAGGTGCTACATGACACCCTTGCACTAATCTGTCGCCAGAACCGCTACCCATTGATGATGGAAAATTGCCACTTGGAAAACGTTGATTGAATAACCAGTCAATTGTAGGCTTGATAAAGCTGCGTATTTCAATAATACTTTTGTATAGGCGAGCCTGAAACAAACAGTATAAAAAATTATTTTCAGTACAGGCGGACTTCGAATCATTGATAAAAGTCCGTCTGTACGTCTATTTTATGTTAGATCGGTTGTCGATTTGACGCCTACAATTGACTGGTTATTCAATCAACGTTTTCCAAGTGGCAATTTTCCATCGTCAATGGATAGCGGTTCTGGCGACAGATTGGTGCAAGGGTGTCATGTAGCACCTGGTTTTGTACCCTTGTGTACCCTTCAACGGCCAAGTCACACAACATTAACTATAATAATAAAGAAATCGCAGTAAGGAACCTTAGACTTGGCACGACTTTGTCTAGATTTCATTACTTTTTAGAGATAAACAAGCAGCTCCATCGAGACCTGGCTAGTTTTTTACAGAATGTTTTTGGTGGGATGCATTTTACATGACTCATCTATTTAATATGTATTGCCAAACAGACGTATATATTCATAGTCATTTGTATATACTAATTATGTACGTATTTAAATATGTATACTTGTATGTATATCCATTTATTTATATATTTGTATATATGTAAGGATAGATCATATATGTATAGTTTATTTATTAGTAGTTTGTATATATTATGTAGTCAATTATCATTTGTATTGTGTTCTCTTATTCTATATTGCCATATCTACGTCAAATTCTCACCACTCAATGGGTTGACTGGTAGAGAATGCCTCAAGGCATTAAGTCCGCCCTTTGTATTCTTTTGTTTAAGGATGCAATAAAGAATAAAATAAATAAATAACAAATAAATAAAATGAGTGTGTTTGGTAGCACTTTTAAATGTAACAGGCGTACTCAACTTCATGTCTCAGTGCATTAGCGCTATGATACGTGGAGTTTTGTTCACTAGCGTATTAGTAGCGTGCTACTATGATACGTTGGTGATATTTTTTTAGTTAACAACAATACAAATTTTGTTACCAAAGTCGATAGGGTTCGTTTGGTAGTATTGTGAAGGAGCGCCAACCGTATGATAGTTGCATTAATGCTTACTGCTACTTGCGATATTGCATCTTGTGATTGATCTGCGTGTGTGCTGCACCTGGTTCGACGCACACTTGTGGTTCTGGTCGATGGAGGTATGCGACCTTGGGATGGTGTAAGCCGACGATAGTCGTATTGATGCTTGTTGCGTTCTGCAGCATTGCGTCTCTGCGATGGTTGTTTGGTGGGACGCTATTCGCAATGGCGCTCTCTGCGTCTTGGTTTGACTCACACCTAAGTAGCTTTGCCCAAGTCGGGTCCCTTCATTACGGAGCTGCGGACTGTCTGCCCTACATGATGTTTTATATAACAACATAATAATATATCTCTGTAACTTTCCCACCTTTGAATGATTGAAGGCAACTTGTTAGTGGGTGAGACAAACATGATCGAAAACGCATTTACTCAACGTCAGTGACACAAACTATTATTATTACTAACATCTTATAACTGCCTTTTGGCTATATCACAAAGGCAAGTTCCACCTCATATGGAATACTGTTTTCATCTCTGGGCCGGGGCACCCCAGTGCCAGCTCCTTCCAATTGACCGTATCCAGGGCAGAGCGATTCGAATCGTCGACGACCGAGTTTTTTCTGATCGGCTCAATTCACTGGCGCTGCGCAGGGATGTTGCATCCATTTGCGTTTTCTATCGTATCTACCATGGGGAGTGCTCTGAGGAAACGTTCGGATTAGTTATAGGCACCAAATTTCACGAACATCGCGTCAACATTACCGATACCATCGATAACTGTGCGTTTACTACTTACTAGGAGTTTCCTTCCTCGTACAACTTCTCTGTGGAATTGTTTACCACCGGCGACTTTTCCGGACCGAAACGACATAAGAACCTTAAGAAAGAAAGAAAAGGCCGGCAACGTATCAGCAATTTCCCCAGTGTTGCGGTTGTTCATGGGCGGCGGTAGTCACAATCAGGTGAACCACACGCTCGTTTGCCCCCTGTTATTTTAAAAAAAGAACCAACTATTTGGTTTATTTAACCTAAGAATTCGCATTAAAGTTGCTTGGTGGAGACTAGCACAGTGGCAAAATAGTAGACTAAGTAGATAAGTTAGGTATTTGGACAAGTGTTGTAAATTATCAGGTATTGGTACGATCGCACAATGACCTTTGTCAGCTAGATTTTAGGTATTGAAGTTTCACTGCTGGTTTTATATTTAGGTATTTTCACGACTTTTTATAGGAAATTATCGTTTCCTTTAGCTGTAGTAACATGATAGAGCGTGAATAAAGCTAGTTAAACGCTGTAAAAAAAATTGATCGAAAAAGGGATCGATTTTCTATTTGTCCCATCATCAAAGGTATCTTTAGTAGTATCGTCTGTCTTCGTTGTCGGGAGCGTTTCAAAAATAGCCGATATTATATCGTTTTGGAAGGGCTTTTTTGAGTTCTTTTTTTAGGTTTTCTTCTATTGCGTCCCAATTTATGCGGTTTGTGTGATATCTGTAAGTCGAAAGCTTTTGTTTTCTTTTATGCTACGATCTAATACTACGGACGTAAAATATATATTCCGTTTATCTAGTCATGTGGCTGCGGGCCGAGCGGATTCAGCGTGGCGCTTACATTGACTCTTGTCAGCTAGATTTTACGTATTTTAGTTTCACTGCTGGTTTTATGTTTAGGTATTTTCATGAAATTATCGTTTCATTTAGCTGTACTAACATGCTAGAGCGTGAATAAAGCTAATTAAACGTTCTAAAAAATTATTTTATTTTCATAAGGATCGATTTTCTTTTTGTCTCATCATCAAATCTATCCTTAAGACTATCGTCTGTCTTCGTTTTCGGGAGCGTTTCAAAAACGGTATAAAGTGGTAGCATCGGATGAGTTAAGATAACTTACCTGTAGACGTTGTAGAGACGCAGCGCGAGGTCCATGTCTATGGTGGCGCGTAGGCGCCGGTACAGTGGATCGGGCTGCAACTGCAGCGCGTCCTCCCCCTCGCCCTCCCCCGCCCCACCGGCACCCTCCCCGCGCATCGCCGGCACTCTGCCACGATAACACTAATGTAGTACACAGATATTACAATATGTGGACCCATAGTTCACACAACGATCATTTCTACTGCAGCCCATGGACATCCGAGATCATGTGTGGATCATGGTGGCGGTAAGAAAGTCAACTACCTTACATTGAAGTATACTGTGCAATAAAAAAGTACTTTGTTTAACGCACTTTGTTCGCAGTGTCTGTTCTTGTAATTCCAGAAAAAAAAAACTTCTGGCTTCCGATAGATGGTGACATAGTTATCTGACCCAGCCATGTCACACAGAAGCTTCAAAAATACTCACGTCTGATTTTGCGGTCATCAGGCAAATCCACCCTACAACGCGAGAGAACTATAACCTGCACTTTACTTTTACAGGTTGATAAAAAAGACAAAAAGATGAATAATATAATTAATATTTAAAGAAAGTTACCGGTGACTCAACCCCGAAAGAAGGCAGATAGCACGTAAGGTTGTTCGTTGCGTTGGCTACTACACTCGATCTCTCCCTGGTTGTGTCGGATTGCCGTCCTTACGGAGTATGAGAGTGAAGGAATAGACCTTATCGCTTTGCTTGCGCATACACTTGTGCACTATAACACTGTCCTGGCTTCTTGTCTGCACTGAAACTGGCTACAGCATGGCATAAGCAACAGGTTCTTGTTGAGTAATTATGTGTTATATACATTTGTAATCGCTCGATCGGGGGATAAGTCGCTCGCGTCCGTAGGCTTTGACCACTTGTTCCTAGGCCCACCCTACACGTGTGTACCCCGGGTGGTGCTAAATGAGCGACAAGCCGATACCACAGACTCGGCTCCACGCCGTGGTAGCGGCGTTAAATATACCACCCCATTTCGCACCATGAAGAATCGAATTAAAGAAATGGCCCCGAGTTCCCGGCGCCCCTTTAATGGGGCAGGGGTGCAAAGAATCTCCGGGAGGAAAACCGGCGACGAGGTTCGCCACCCGTCACGTTCTGTCTCCCGGAGAGGCGAAAAGTGGATTGCAGAGGCCCGTCTGGCTACGTTGAATGTATGTTGGGCAATGAATGATAAAATGGATGAAGTATGCGATATGATGTATGATAGAGGAATAGATGTGTTATGCGTAAATGAGACGAAAAAGAAGGGGAAGGATGTCACTACACATGGCACGTATACCGCATACTGGTCTGGTGTAGACGAGATCGAGCGGGCATGCCAGGGAGTAGGTATCATCCTTTCAGAAAGAATGGGCCGATGTGTGAAAGAGTATGAATGTGTAAGCCCAAGACTGCTATGGATACGAATGAAAGTGGGCTTAAAGAAGTTGTTTGTGTTAGGGGTCTACGCCCCAGACATGTATAAGCCCACTTATATCCGAGAGCAGTTTTGGGAAATGGTAAGGATGGTGTTAATGAAGTGTAAGGGAAATGAAAATATTATTATGCTAAGAGATTTTAATGGAAGGGTTGGGGTGAGGAGGCTTGGTTATGAAAGGATATTGGGAACGTTTGGTGATGAAAGTATAAATGAGAATGGTGAAAGTTTCCTCACCGTATGTATTGAAAAGAATCTTTTTGTGACGAACACTTGCTTTCGCCACAAGAGGATTCACATGTATACTTGGGAAAGAGGTGACGATAGAAGCATGATAGATTTCATAATTGTGGATGAAAGATTGAGGGGCGCATTGGTAGATACGAGGGTTTACCGGGGTTCTAACGTAGGAACGGATCATTATTTAGTTTTATGCCGAATTAATGGTCTATTCAGGTGTTGGCGCAATCGATCGTCTGTGTCTACCACTGCGTTACAGCGTATTAGAACAGAAAGGTTACAAGATGAAAGTGATAAAAACAAGTTCAAATGTAGACTGAAAGAAAATATAAGTGGTTTGGATGAATTATGTATGAAGGAGTTAGACTTGGAGAATATATGGCAAAATGTAAAGAAAGGTTTAGTGGATGCAGCTACCGAAGTATGTGGTGTTAGTAAGAGAAAGAATGAAAGGAAAAATAATACGTTATGGTAGGATGATGAGATACGTATGGAAGTTGAAGCAAAGAAGAGAGCATGGCTAGATTTACTAGCAACAAAGGCTGGTAATTCTGGCGGTACGAATGGTGATATTGAAAGAAAAAAGGCAGTCTTTAGACATCTTAATAAGAGAGTAAAAGAAGTAGTTGAAAGAAAAAAGCAAGAAAGAACGGATAAGAATGATAGAAGAATATCGGATAACTTCCAGGCAAATATTATAATGTTCTGGAAACTTGTAAGAACTGCCAGGGGACATTCAAAACAGCCTATGATGAATGCTATAAGAGACGAGAATGGCTATATTCTGAATGATGAAGTTTTGAGTTTAAAGAGATGGAAGGAATATTTTGAAAGCGTGTTTATGAGTGAGGAGACAACGTGTGTACTAAGTGAAGTAGAAACACCGAAAGAAGAGGAAAGAGGTAGCGAGATAAGTATAGATGAAATAATGAAAGCAATGAAAAGCATGAAAGCAGGTAAAGCTGCCGGATATGATAGAGTTTCACTCGAAATGCTAAGGGCTGGAGAGGAAGTGGTGGCAGGCCTGCTGCACACCTTGTTTAATTTATGCTGGGAACTGAAGCGGGTACCGGTAGACTGGTGCAAAGCCGTGATAGTCCCAGTATATAAAGGAAGAGGGTCGCAGCAGGACTGTAAAAACTACCGTGGCATCAGCCTTCATAGCATTGTGGGAAAACTGTATGCTAAGGTACTGATTGAAAGGGTCATGACAGAAACTGATGGAAAAATTTGGGATGTGGAAGCAGGATTTAGAAAGGGAATGGGATGTACAGATCAAGTCTTTTCCATGCGCATGATCGCGGAGAAGTTTCTGGCCAAAAACCAAAAGGTTTTTTGTGCGTTCATGGACTTGGAAAAGGCCTATGACAGAGTGGATAGGGATTTGCTATGG
This sequence comes from Parnassius smintheus behrii, assembly GCA_036936625.1. Lineage (NCBI taxonomy): Eukaryota > Metazoa > Arthropoda > Insecta > Lepidoptera > Papilionidae > Parnassius > Parnassius smintheus. The sequence goes on from JAUPFT010000007.1 coordinate 220,578, forward strand.
CAAACACTGAACTCATTTGGGTTGAGCGCTGGCTTGATACAGGCATTGGAGTCTGTTTATAGGGACTCTAGTGCTTGTGTTAGGATCAACGGGGTCAACTCGGACTGGTTTGACATCCATAAAGGTGTCAGACAGGGCTGTGTGGCTTCCCTTAGGAATGGGTGAGTTAACCGTCAAATGCCTTTTGTACGCCGATGATCAAGTTATTCTTGCGTCGTCGGCGGCCGAGTTGCAAATGATGGTTACATTAATGAACGGATCATTAAAAGAAAGGGGTATGAAAGTGAACGCAAGTAAGACGAAGGTTATGGTTTTTGAAAGAGAAGAAAGTAAAACGATTTGTGAAATAAGAATAGAAGGGGAGTTGATCGAGCAAGTAGATGAGTTTGTATATTTGGGCTGCGTATTTAGCAGGGATGGGAGATATGATAAGGATATAGAACGACGAGTGAGTGCGGGAAATAGAGTAAATGGGGCCTTGCACTCTATTGTGAAGAGTCAAAATGTGTCGAAAAAGGCACGTATGGCAATTCACAAAGCTGTGTTGGTCCCTAGTTTAACGTATGGTAGTGAAAGTTGGGTGTGGCAGAAGAAGCACGAGAGTAGAATAAACGCAGTAGAAATGCGGTCGTTAAGGAGTATGTTAGGGCTGAATCTGAATGACAGGGTAAGAAATTGCGTAATAAGAGAAGAGTGTGGTTTGCAAGATGATGTGGTGACCAGGATTAAGAAAGGAATGCTTCGGTGGTTTGGTCATGTGGAAAGAATGAATGAGGAAAGAGTGACAAAGAAAAATTTATGGTGCAGAAGCGAATGGTAGAGTCGGAAAGGGACGTCCTAGGCGAAAATTTATCGACCAAATTGGCGATTTATTGAAAACGGGCCAAATTAGGAGTACCCTTAATCGACGAGCATGTATGCGTAGGTGTATGTGAAGGAGGCGAGAGAGGTGTGTCAGGATCGTGCCAAATGGAAGTCTGTAGTCTCTGCCTACCCCTCTGGGTGACAGGCGTGAGTGTTTATGTATGTATGTACATTTGTAATCGTGTGGTAGCGGAACAAATATATCCGCTACCCCATGTCATCACGAGACGACAGAAGGAAATAAATCAGGAGATGGGCAGCAGCTTCTTCCTAATAACGACTAAAAATTAAAAAAACTGTGGCTGTCAATCCGCTTACCAAGCGTGGCAACTATAGCAAGTATCTCTCTTATCAGTCAATCTTTGGGGGAGCCCTGTGTTCCATAGTGGACTGTAATAGACTGTAACGATAACGGTTAGTTTGTAATGTGTGCAGGCTGTGTCTTGGCAGTTGGTACGTACTTGTTGCGGGCCAGGCTCTGGAACTGTTCCAACAGCGCATCCACGTCGCACACGAACAGCTCGTGCAGTCGTGCCTCCGCCAGCCGCTGTGTCTCCAGGATGTGGATCACGCCCTGCGAAGTACAAACAAACCTTTTTACAAATACCTTAGACTAAACTGCACTCGCACTTTTTTCGAAGCTAGTTAGACTGGACAATAAATGTGTTCATATTTTCAAGGGTGCTGAAAGATTTTAACTGTGTAAAATTTTTCCTAGTATTCAAAATCAAAACATCAACAACTACTAATGGGACCTATTCTCTTTAAAATTCACAGCAGTGAAATTTATCGCCAAAATAAACCTTTATAAGCTAATTTTTGAATCACATAAGAAAAATGACTTATTAATAATTAATAACCCAAACTAAAAAAAACAAGAGCAATTTACAACATTTCGAGATTACTTTTACAGTCATAGCACACTACAACTTTAATTTACAACATTGTAATCCAGACGGTTAAAGACGATTATGGAGTGTGGAGGGTGCAGTGTGGAGTGTACAGTGTGCATTTTGGAATGTGAAGTGTCCCGTGTACAGTGTGCATTGTGAAGTGTGGAGTGTGTAGTATGCAGTGTGCAGTGTGGTGTGTGTAGTTTGATTTATGCAGTGTGGAGTATGCAGTATGCCGTGTGGAGGGTGCAGTGTAGAGTGTGCAGTGTGTAGTGTGGAGTGCAGATTGAAGCATGAAAGGACGTGCCTCGAGCTGGTCGGGCTGCGTGAGACGGCGCGACGCCAGGTCGGCGGTGAGGCGCGCCAGCACGACGTCGAGCAGCGCGGCGGGGCGCAGGTGCGGGCAGTTGAGGCAGTTGTACGTGGCCTCGGGCGCCGTCTCCAGCCACGCCGTCTCGTTGGCCGTGTGATTCAGCACCACGTCGCAGATTGACACCATCTATATAATTCAAAGTTTTGCGCTTTAAGTTACAGTCAGTTGTCCGTAACCCTATAATCGACTGCAAGAGGAAAAGAAGACCGGTTCCTTCTTTTGTAAACCGCAAACGCTGCTTTCGACAATTTCTTTTAATGTGACTACGAAAACGATGCAATTATTTATATGCGTTGTGTAACTTTATCTCGTATTTGCCTGTAAACACAACTGTGTGACACATTTACCATGCCGGCTGCACCCCCCCCCCTACGCGCGATCCACGTCTGTGACACGGTTTTTGTTCTGAATTGCCAGCAGTAGTATACACTTAATAACAATTAATTCACTGCTTCGTTAGTTTAGAGGCCATAAACACGTCAGCTGATCACGTGGTTCCGGATTCAGATCTCGCGTTGGACTCCAATCGGTTATTGAATTTTTCTGCCAAAAATTTATAGAAGCAGCTCAAAGAGATAGAAAGAAAGAAAGTTGGCGAAGAGCTATACACGGCGGTAACGGTAACTGCGTTGCTACCTAACGACCAACTAGCGACTAACGATCCATACAAACTTCTGCACGCCGGCGCGGGTGGTGCGGACAGTTGCTTTATTTTTTTACTATAGAATAAGCGTAACAAACAAGCACACAGTCTACCTGATGGTAAGTGGATACTATGGCCCGTAGACATCTATCCTCGGTTAATAATCAAAATGCGTTGTTGATGCAATGTGACTTCTGAAAACCATGATGGAATATCTCGTTTCCAGCAAAAAGATTCACCAGTTCTTTACACTCACCATTCGAAACCCAGCAGGCCTAAGCTAATATTATATACTGGTGTTTTGTAAGAACGTGGTCCTTCCCTGTTCGATATATATTGTTATATATTAAAGTCAACAGCTACTACGCTACCTTAAATGAAACGTCGAAAATCTCAGAGTAATTACTAGCATAGAGAGTGTCCTAAAATAAGAACAAAATCCTTATAGTTGAACTCTTTATGCATATAACGTTTAACATGGTACGAAATAAGATAGCTACATTATTATCCTCAACTTCTTTCTTTTACAAGGTTGTTATCATTTTTCCATTCCATAGACATCTCTATTGATGTGCCACAGCATCGCTATGACTTAGTAAACTTAGGGATTTTTATAAGTCCGGTTCGTAAGACCTATTTATACCAGTGAAATTTTATGGGAGCTTTTTCCGACTACTTTCAACAAAACCGTAGCCGAGTAATGCGGAATTCCGTGTCATCGTTTTATAATTTAAAATATATCGTGAAAAGGTAACTATGAAATCTACTTAAAATCAGCCGGTATATTTTCGCCATATTATATTATATTGTATTACCCATCATTAATTCATTAGCTACAGCCTATCAAAAGTCATCTACTGAACGTAGGGGGAATATTTGCTACAGTTCTCTCTCTTAGCAAGTGGCTCGGCCGCAATTTTTTATTATTTTGAGTTGTTATCAGGAAGACACTGTCGCCTCTCACGTTTCATTTCCCTATGTCGTCTTTTACGATACTCACGGGATGTCCTGGAGTCTTAGAACTTTTAAGTACCTAATAATATATATTATTTAGTAGGAGGTAGTGATTTTTTTTACGACGTCGCTACACGGCATAATCAAAATCCTGTTAAAAGTACCCTTAACCGACGAGCATGTATGCGTAGATACATGGATGTAAAGGAGGCGAAATAGGTATGTCAGGATCGTGTCAAATGGAAGTCCGTAGTCTCTGCCTACCCCTCTGGGTGACAGGCGTGAGTGTTTATGTTATGTTATGTTAAGTTCAAAACAAGTTTTAAACAATGTTAAAAACATTAAGAAACAAACAGGGTTTTAAACTACTTTTGAAATTTCTAAATGCAAATGAATAGTAAATGAAAATAAATAAATAATTAAGACTCAAAATAGCTTTAAATAAATTTACAAGTTGAGTTTATTTTGTATTTTACATTTAAATTAGAAATTATTAGGAAAAGTTCACTTGGGAATTTTAATTAAAACATTATTTTATTACAAGAAATTTATTTCAACGTAGAAAAACAAAACAGTAACTATTAATATTATCAATTATAACCAAGTGATGAATTAATTAAACATTTGTGCCACACAAGATAACAAATATTTTTAAAACGCATAAAATTTAAAGTTAAAAAGTTAAATGATAACAATAACTAGCTATTACAAATTAACAAAAAATTAAAATTATGTGCGACAGACAGCGTGATAAGACAACATTTACTTTTTCTTATTAAGATATTTTAAATCTGACAAAGTTTTGCAGCTTTCTCGGTACCTAGTTTATTTCGTACGTCAGAATGAATAAATCCAAACGTTGAAAACAGTCTTTCAATTCCAGCACTTTAAGCAACAACAGTGTGAAGTTGTGTCACTAGTCCATTGTTTGGCCATTAATTTGGTTTTTAATAACAGCGACCATTCGAGAGGTCCGACGTGATTTACAATATGGTCTTCAAATAAAAAGTTATGAAATGGATCTGTCATTGCCTTAATTTAACAACATAGGGCATCACCTCTTTATGATACACTTCAATAAAAAAAAAAACTTCAGAAATATCTTCACTCATGAGGTTTTCGCACTTCACCAATACAGCAGGATGTCTTCTGGGAGATGTGGAGTGCAACTACAATATTTTCCAAATTCCTGTGGAGGGCCTCGGCTTGTTGCTTCAGCACCATATTTACTTACAAGATAATTGATAGAATCAGGCATTACTTTGCGGAAATCCATTACAATAAAGATATTAATAGTTACTTTGCAACCACCCGCACAATTAAATAAAATTATGTGTCTTACCTAGTTCAAAGAGCACCTCCCGCAATCTCAATTACGTGCACTAATCCCGTCACCACTACTCCCAGCACCACTACTCCCAACACCACTACACACCACTATTCTAGGAAAGACACACCACCGACGATAATACGACACGTGTTTCGCCTCTACACGATGCATCTTCACTGAAGATACTATTAATATCTTTTTTACATTTACTTATGCTGAAATTGACAAATCTATAGCAGTTGCATTATCTAAGCATATATCTGACATTATATTCCAGTTTTCCAAAACAACTTTGAGACAGTCAGCCATTGTGATACAAGATGCAAAGTGATTGTATTTGAAATACCGCATTATTGATTTGACTTTTTCAGTAATATCTTCTGCATTCAAGTCCTTCGCTGAAATGTGTAATATGTTTGATGAACAGTCGTATGGTAAGAAAAACCTTATGAGACGCTAATTCTGCCTGTTAAGCCAAATCTTTTCTCATACGGCTCAACTTCATTTTTCAAATTATTTTTGCTTTCTTGGAATAAGTTGTAGACTGCGTCGAGTAGATTACCAGCAATTTTTTGAGAGGTTTATACTCTAGGCATAAACTTTCCAATAATTTCATGAACTGTGGTTGTTCTAGGTGGTTAAAAGGCGTGTTTTTAGCAAACATATACCTAACGAGATAATTGTATATCAATTTTCTTCTTATTCCCGTGTCTTGTGGTAATAGTTTTTTTTTTATTGAAACGTTCATTTTCAATGATGGTTTTTAGAGCGAAAACGATCCCTCTATAGCGTTTAGGTTTAGGTTTAAAGAGTTTATTATCTCAAAAAAGAAGAAATATTCACTTATATGAGACTTAAAAATAACATAATTGGTAAAAATAATACATTTAAATACGGTGACTTATATGAATAAAGCTATATATCGAAATTAGGATTAAAAAAGCACTGTCCTTAAATTAATGTTTGACAGTGCTTTTTTAATTTATCTTTAAATTTTGAAAACGATTTTTCATGAAGTACCTCATTCGGTAGGCTATTGTACAATAGCGCTTCCTCAAACTGAATAGTTTTCGAACCATAAGTTTTAGTCCTAGCTTTTGGTAAATACAGTTTATGTTTGTTTCGTGTACAGTGTTTATGTGATTTCGTTTTAAAACTAATTTGAATTTTCTAAGACAATTTTTCTGACTAGTATGCACGTTTTGTATTTGTATAATTGACTTACGGATAATGTATCAGTTTTTTATAGAGCTCTTTAGTAGTAAAGCGGTAGTCAAGTTGGAATAAGACTTTTAATAATTTGTTCTGGGATATTTGAAGATCCTTTATATTAGTTTTAGATGCACTTCCCCATATCTCTATTAAATATTCTAGTAGTAATGACTTTCCTAGTGATTTATAAATAATATTTCGAACTTTATAAGGTATACAACGTGTAGATCTGCGCAAAGCTCCTGTCAATGATGTTATTTTTGACTGCAGGTAATCTAAATGAGCTCACCATGTTAATTTTTGATACATAAACATAAATTATCACTTATTAAGTCATTAACACACTTTATTACTTTAGGCGTTATACCATCTATACCTGAACTTGCATTATTATTTAAGTTATTAATTATTGTTTGTATTTCATCCTTTGTACATATTTTGAATTCTGAGAGGTATGTAGTTGTGGTTGCACCCCGTCCCTCTGTTTTAGACTAGTATATTAATATATATTATATTGTATTATTTAGGCTAAGCAATAAAACTAACACATCAGCGTTTTATATAAGATTTCTAGTACTTAGTTGATGAGTCGAACGTCTGCGTACGAACAGACTCTTTAAGATTGATTCATTATTAAAGCCACCTCCAAATCGGTGAGATTTATTAATTTAGTTGTAGTTTACTTTTTAAAAACTCCTTTCGACGTTCCCGAAATTTGACTGACGCAGCCGGTAGGATTTGCCCGTGAAAGCTGTGCCGTCTCTCGATATATTCAGGTGTCCAAATTCGCCTGGATTCGTGATAGCGGTGCGATTAGCTGTTGGGCAAATTCAAGAACCAAATAAATTTGTCATCAAGGGAAGTGGAAGCGGAAGGCATGGGAATAGCAGCTGGTTGGTGAGTAAAACTCTTCACCATCCTTGATACCACTGTTATCCTTCACTTTTAATTTAATTTGTTATTATTGAGATCGGATTTCTCTCATTATAACGTATCTGGTTTTTAATTAATTCCATTTAGTAATAGACATTCCGTTACTGTAGACATAACATAACGCTGATAAGCTTAAGGGACGCAGAGTGCCTTTCGCACAGAGATTATTGAAAGCTTAAAAAAAAGACTTTTATAAAAGTAATAAACTAAAATCTAATTAAAAGTTTACTATAAAAGATAATTAATTAATGTATGTTTTATTAATGCTAGAGATATAATACAGTTTTATTTCATTTATTTTCTTTTTATTACATTTACACATTTTACAAAATTTATGGTTAGATTAACTTTTATTTTATAAATTACTAGCTGTACCCCGCGGTTTCACCCACGTATATCACGCGTCTCTGCCGCGCGATATGATACTGACACCTCGCTCATTTAGTTAACTACCAAGTTACTAAGCTGTTTGGATAGTTAAATGTACACAATATTTATTTATCGATTAGTACCTACTGAATATAACATAAAAAATGGGTTCAGAACTGAAAATAACTTTTGTTTGGTTTTAAAAATAAATTTTTAGTTGGGTTTAAATTAAATCAACACCTACTAAATGAATTTAGAGCGAATTCAAAATATTAAATTTATAGGATTCCGCACACAACCATTGCGTAGTGGGGCCGACCTCGCGAGTGGGCCGCGCGGCAATTTATTTTTTGACATAGACTCCCCTCCCACACCCCAGTGATACCCGCATCGCATGGTGCTGGCAGTGTACGCGATATAAGGATTTTTCGACGTTACTATTGAATATTTTAACATGGAAAAGTAGTTATTGTGAGATAACTATAGTCATAGTCATAGTCATAGTCTTTATTGCAATCAAATGGTTACAATAGAATACATATAATAGTTAGACATATGGTATTGCAGACTTTAATGTAGATATTGATGTCGTCCATAAAACTGTAGCACATAACTTTGCTCTATTGTCAATAGTTTCCGCAGCGTACGCGATATAAGGTTTTTTTTGGTATTTTTTTCACACCTTGGGTTACATTAACGAAGTTTTCATACGGATCCCTAAATTTTTTGAAAACGTTCTATCGGCTATGTTCATCAGGATTAATGTAGGATTCTAATTGTGAAAGAATTTTTCAAATCGGTTCAGTAGTTTCAGAGCCTATTCAATTCAAACAAACAAATCTTTCCTCTTTATAATATTATATATATATATATATATATATATATATATATATATATATATATATATATATATATATATATATATATTTATTTATTTAGAAAACCAACAGCTTTAAACTAATAAAATTTACAACAGATCAGATTATCTTAACATAAGCCTTATTACAGGTTTCCCCATATTATCAAACATAATTTAAAAGAATGAGCGACGATTCCTTATCGGTATAAAGAATTATCAGCGGTACTACTATAAACATTGTATATACAACAACATAATGTGTGTGTGTGTATGTGTGTGTGTGTGTGTGTGTGTGTGTGTGTGTGTGTGTGTGTGTGTGTGTGTGTGTGTGTGTGCGTGTGCGTGTGCGTGTGCGTGTGCGTGTGCGTGTGCGTGTGCGTGTGCGTGTGCGTGTGCGTGTGCGTGTGCGTGTGCGTGTGCGTGTGTGTGTGCGTGTGCGTGTGTGTGTTGTATTTAATTTGTATGCATATTCAACCGGTTTAGTTTTGCGTGTAAATGTGCAAGTTTGGCATTTCTTGACATTAACTGTGATTCGATTATATTTGTAATAATGGTCCAACCTGTTTAAATCTTCTTGAAGCTTATGGCAATCATTTAAATTGTTAATTTTAATAAATATTTTTTTGTCATCTGCATACAGCAAGAATGAGGAGTGCTTAAAGCATGTATATATATCATATAGATAGGTGTTATACAGGAGGGGCCCTAAGTGAGACCCTTGTGGCACACCAGATGTAATTTTTATAAAATTTGATCTGTGTCCTCCTACAACTACTGCTTGGGAACGATTTTTTAGGTAAGACTCAATCCATCGCAAAAGGTCCCCGTGTATTCCTAGTATTTTTAACTTACGAAGCAAGATGACGTGATCCACGCGGTCGAAGGCTTTTTCGAAATCCGTGTAGATCACGTCAACCTGCCCCCCGCCATCCATATGATTGATAGTCTCTGTGATAAAATGTGTTAGGTTACTAATAGTTGATCTGCCTTTGAGGAAACCATGCTGAGATTCTGGTAAACCTCGACTTAAGGTCGGGTAAATGTAATTAAAAACTAATTTTTCGAATATTTTTGCGAATATATTAAGTATAGATATAGGTCTATAATTTTCAACTTTAATACGGGTTCCTTTTTTAAATATGGGTACTACATGAGCTTCTTTCCAGATGTATGGGAAATAACCTTCCTGAAGAGATCTATTGAATAAAATGTGAAGAGGCTCAGACAATGACTTAGCACATTTGAATATAAATATAGGTGGGATTTTGTCACTACCCGGTCCCTTTTTTACATCTACTTTCTGTAGCGCTTTAAAAACATCTGCCTTGGAAACGCGAAAGCAATGTAAATGTCGGTCGTTGCTACTAGAAGGTATAGGTAATGTAACATCAGGATATGAAGGAGCAGGCGGGATAAAAACACTTTTAAAAAATGAACTGAAGACTTCTACAATTGCTGGGCCTTCGCTATGCGTTGTATTTTTATACGACATTTTATTTGGATAAGAATAAGTATTACCACGTTTTGATTTGATAAAAGTCCAGAAACATTTAGGGTTATTCAGTATGGCTTGTTGAGTAGTATCCAAATAATTATTATAACATTGTTTATTATAAACTGACGCACGCTTACGAAATAAAGAGAACATATTGTAATCCGCTAAGTTATGAAACTTTTATCAATTTCTGTGAGCCTTAGCTTTTTCTTTTAAGATATTAATCAGTGTTTTATTATACCACGGGGGCCTTTTCGTGTTGTGAGGTAGAGATATTACACTTGGTACATATTTGTCTATGCAATAATTGAGTTGTTTGTTAAAGGAATCTACAGCTTCTTCAACATGTCCAGTGTATAAATGAGTGGCCCAGTCGATTTCACATAAATATGTGTTTATTTTTACAAAATCAGCTGAATAAAACTTATTTTTCTTAATAAAAGAGCATTTTAGAGGAGGGATAGCCACATTTAAGTCAAATTCGAAGGGGGGATGAAATATATCTATCTTAGTTAAGGGTTTGTCACATAATATTATTTCTATGTCTATATTAGAGAAAATTAAATCTAATGTGTTATTGCTACTGTTTTTTATATTGGAGTGTTGTCGGAAACCATGGTAGGCTAGTTCGTTTATTAATTGCTCCCCTATAGTTAGTAGCTCGGTAGAACCCTGTCTTAGTATTGTAGGTCTACTCTCATTCCAGTGTATATTAGATAAATTAAAATCACCTGCAATTACATAAAAGTCGCGCGAGATAATTCTACTACTAAGCGATTCCAAGAACGATTTAATATCTTTTGCGTGCATTTCGTCCGTACGACGATGCTTTGACGATTTACCCGGTATATAAGTAGTTATGATATGCAGTTTATGTCCAAGCGGGGTGTGAGGGGCATGGCGCGAGGGAACGTGTGCGCTTCGTGTTGTGAGCGTATGACTCAGTACCGGTATTGTTATCCAAAGCGTCTCGATAGAAGCGCACGGCTGTTTCCACAGATCGTCCATAGTCGCATTAAGTGTACGACGAATTATGATTGCCACACCTCCACCTGATGATTTGCTTGTTTCCGTTAGTATACGATCCTGTCTGTACACTATATACCGATTATCACAGATCTCCCCATCCAAGATACCATCGTGAAACCAGGTTTCTGTTAAAATAATGATGTCATAATCATTATTTAATATTTCTAGATAAAGCGTATGAAGTTTTGTACGTAATCCCCGTGCATTTTGATAATAGACAGATATTGATGTCTTACCTATTGTGTAAATTATCGTTTTGCCTTGTTATTTTAACATATAATAAATAAAATAAATAATAGATTTTAAACATAGTTAACTCACTAATGCATATAAATAAATATACACAATGTATATACACACATGCATATACATAGTTAAATATAAACATGTACCCTAACCTAATACATAATATTTTAATTTGTATCAGCTGGTAATGATTATAACAGATAAACAGTTTAATTAAATAGAAAAACATATTATTTGGTTGAGCAATTGATATTAATAGGCACAGTTTTTGTACTTGTGAGTTTAAATAAACCGACAGTATGCAAAAAACTAGGGAATGATTTGTGGATGCGTATATTTTATGTGTAATGATAGATAGAAAGTAAACAAGGTAATTTTGTGATGTATAATGTAGATCGACTGCTGTTTGAAATTGATTATGGTTGCAATTTGTAAATTGTATAAAGCTGTTTATGATGTGTTGTGTGTTATTGTTTAATGTGTGTGTGTATTTTTTATACAATATTTTAGAATAAAATAACGTACCTTTATGACAATAATATGACATGTTTTCACAATGTATCCTTACATCATAAAAAAACTTGCTAAGTAGGTCTATACTAACTATTATTGTATACTTTATTTCAACTTTTTTAAGTCCAATTCTGAATTGATAATAATGTGTGGTGACGTATCGTTTCGACGAACATATATTTTGCAGTTTTTTATCCAGATGTACCTATAGCCTAGCTCGGTAGCTATTTCTCGACACTTTTTATATAGCCTCTTGTTATCAAGAGTTAAATGCTCGTTAACAAATATTTTCTTGAGTTCACCTCCGTGCCCAAGATCTCCAGTAGTGATGCCACGATGTTTTTTGACGCCAGCAATGAGATTATCCTTATGAATACGGGAGGACATTTTTATAATAATATTGCGGGGTCGACCTTTAACGGGATCTTTCGATTGTACTCTTGTGCAGCTTTCTATATCGCCGGCGCTCAACACAACACCTGCTTTTTCTGCTATACTTAATACTATATTTGTTAGATTTTCATTTTTAATTTGTGGTACTCCCACCACTTCTACATTTAACTGACGTGCCCACTGCTCTTGTCTTTGGGTTTTGAAGGACAGCCTGTCTAATATCACTTGCATTTCGGTAATTTCACGACATTGAATCTTAAGTTTTTCTTCTGAACAATTTGCACGTTCCTGTAGGGTATCGATGCGCTTGGATGAGAATTCCATGGAGGCTTGCATTTCGGTAATTGTGTTTGCCGTAGCCTGTTGAGCTGAGTGTATAGAAGTTAAAGTATCCTTAATAGTTACTTGGTCCTGAGAAAGAATATCTGAAATTTGTTTTAGATTACTTAGTTGTTCCTTTAATGACGATACTTCATCATGTATTTTTTTTAATAATCTCCTCTTGCGAAGTTTTGAATTCAGTAAGAAAGGACATTATTTCTTTCCTAAAATCATTTAATTCGGATTTCATTGCTTCTTCTGGTTGTTTTCTTTTTGATCTTTGGAGGGTAATATTACGTTGCTGTGTAACCTCGGTATCGCATTTTGCATTATCGGGCTGGGAACTAACAAGACCAACTTTGGTCGCAGGCGGAGATTTTTGCAGGTTCATTATGTATCGCAAACCAGTATTATTAGGCCTGTGATGCAGTTATGTCGAGCGTCAAGTGAAACAAAAAATTTAAGAGTCCGTGCTCTTTACTCGAGGGGGTGAGGTGTGGGGGTTCACTGACTGAGAAACACTGCTAAACTGTTCACACAAATAATAACAGGCTTAAGTTCCTTAATGAATGCACAAGGTTATCGTCTTTACGTTGATGACTTAAAGATTTACTTTTGATTGTTGTCACTTCAGATAAAATTAGAACGACAGGAGACACGTCCACTCAGTACAAACGCTCACGAATATAGTGATATATATATATATTAGTTATATATATATATATATTAGTGTAGATATTGTTATATGCTTTAGCGTGTTCTACCTTATATGTTTTGTTATTGCGTAAAATAGTGCACTATATTAACTGACTCCTCTGACTCGTGCATTACTCTATAACGATGGAACAACCACAGGCAGCAGAACGACAAACCGTTGTAATTAATCCCATACCTACAGAAATGCTACGGCTTATTCCAATTTTTAATGGCGACAAAAGACAGCTAAATTTATTTTTGAGGAAATCTGAATATGTCATTCGTAGGTATAGGGGTGATGAAGAACAAAATTTATATGTATATCACTCCATAACTAGTAGGCTTACAGATAACGCGGCGTCGCTCTTATCGGAACGTGAGGATGTCGTGACATGGTCCCAGTTGAAAGATTTGTTAACACAGCACTTCGGAGACCCGCGTAGCGAAGAGTGTATTAGTATTGAATTAGAATCCTTAAAAATTAAATCCGATGAAAGCTTTCAAGATTTTTGTAACCGCATTCAAAGTATTCGATCATTATTAATTTCAAAAGTAAACATATCCGATGATAGTAATCTTAAAAGCGCTAAATTAGCAATTTATAATAATACGGCCCTAAACGTGTTCCTATACAATCTTCCCGAGAATATGGTTCGAATAGTGAGGTTAAAGCAGCCAGCGACTTTAGAGGACGCGCTGAGCATTGTACTAGAGGAAGTCAACTTCACGATCAATACAATATGCGAAATCGTGTCCACGGTAGAAGCGGTTCAGGTTTAAGGCAGCTTCAAACATCAGTCCCAACGCAAGGATTTAAATCCGGTGGTACGCCTCACACAGTAATGCAACCTTACGGATACAAACCAGTATTACCAAATAATAGTAAACCAAAATTTAATTAAGGCATTCAAAATCAAAGCCAATTTAGGATGCCCCAATCTGGCTTTCGGCCTCAACTAATGCAGCAGATGAATTACCATCGACCTCAATTCGGTTATCGGCTACAACTTGGCTAACAACCACAACAGTTCGGCTATCGCCAACAATTCGGATCTCAGCCACAACTGTTCGGTTATCGTCCACAATTTGGCTCTCAGCCACAACAGTTCGGTTACCGTCCACAATTGGGCTTTCAACCACAACAGTTTGGTCAAAGACCTCAACAACTACGCAATTCGGCATTCAGAAACCCAATTTTGAGGAGACTGACGTTTCCATGAGGACAGCCCCTCCAAGGCCACAACCCGGCTTTAGATTAAACGAGTTAACTTTAAGAGAAAATGACGGACAGAAATGTAGAACAGTATGACAATGAACTGACACCATCCGCTGAGGAAACTATTGACGAAATGACTTATAACGAACTTACAGACGAAACTCAAACTCAAACTATTGAAAATTTTCACATAAAAGCCTCGATAGGAGACAAAAGTAAAAAAAAGTAAAGTTACAGCCTATATACGTCCCACTGCTGGGCTCAGGCCTCCCCTCATTTCTGAGAGGGTTTAGGGCAAGGAAGTGACCGCCGTGCTGCCCAAATGCGTGTTGACGAACTTCACATGTCTTCGAAATATTTTCTTTTTTTTCTTATTCCTCAGACATGCAGGTTTCCTCACGATGTTTTCCTTCACCACCGAGCACGTGGTAAATCAGCACTTAAAATTGCAATTAACAATTTCATTGGTGCCGGCGGGGATCGAACCCGGGTTACTCGCGTTCTGTTATATTTACAGCGAGCGTTAACCACTGAGCTACCACGGCTATATAGGAGACAAGAAGTTATAGAATTAAATTGTGATCCGAATCTCAATTTACCCTATATTTATATTCCTGAAATAGATGCAAAATTAATGGTAGATACAGGTAGATCCTTTATCAGCCCCCGTAAGGCATACCAACACTTTTATCAATATATAACACATGAACCATTCGAAGTAGTCAGCACCCACGCCTCTAGTAGATACGATGAAGTGATACAATTCCGTCTACCACCCACCTTTAAGAGTTCGGATTGCCATAAAATTTACCTATATGATGTCGACTCTCGTTACGACGGCCTCATAGGTAATGACCTATTGAAACAATTAGATACCATAATAGACCTTAAAGACCTTGTACTTAAAACCAAAACAACTTGTATACCAATAGTCAATAATAATTTAAATTACGTTATAACGCTACCACCACGATCAGAACAGCGCGTAAAGTTGCCAACAGACCAGTGTTCTGGAGAGGCAATCATTGATTATAAGGAGTTTTTCAGCGGTGTACGAATGCCCTGTGCATTGGTAAACTGCGTTAACGGTTATGCCACAACAGTCATACAGAATGTTCTTGACAATGAGATGATATTGACAGTAACACGACCTTTACCGTTACTAAGTACGAGACTACTCAATGTGACATAAACTTTACAAGTACCTATGACGACATAGAGATCGATAAGATACTCGAAGAAAGTCTACTTAAGCTAGGACTAGATCACACTAACGATGATGAACGCGACAAAATTTTTAGACTATGTCAAGAATTTAAAGACATTTTACTGCGACAAACTACCACTGACCTTCGCCTATAAAATTAAACATAAAATACGTACAAAAAATGAAGACCCAATTTACGTCAGACCTTACCGACAGGCACCAATGCAAGTAGAAGAGATAAATAGGCAAGTAGACAAGCTATTAAAGGACAATGTTATTCAGGAGTCACATTCGCCATGGAATGCTCCTGTACACTTGGTACCCAAAAAGATAGATGCATCTGGTGAACCTAAATTTCACATGGTTATAGACTATCGACGTTTGAATGACATAACCATCTACGACAAATACCCACTACCAAACATAACAGATATGTTTGACAAGTTAGGGAAGAGTTCCTATTTCAGTATAATTGACTTGGCAAGTGGTTACCATCAAATTGAAATAGAAGAGCAAGACAGGCAAAAGACAGCCTTTAGCAAATAAAACGGCCATTATGAATTCCTCAGGATGCCATTTGGATTGAAGACAGCTCCTGCAACTTTCCAGCGGACCATGGACAGTGTGCTAAGGGGATTACAGGGGATACACTGCATGGTATATTTGGACGATATAATTGTATTTTCGACCAGTCCGGAAGAACATATACAAAAGTTACGGACAATATTCGACAGACTTAGGACGACTAATCTAAAGATTCAATTAGACAAGTCTGAATTTTAAGGAAGGAGGTTTTATATTTAGGACATACCATTACGAAAGAAGGGCTACGATCGAACACTGACAAAGTTAAAGCTGTGCTAAATTTTCCTATACCTAAGACAACTGAAATTAAAAGTTTCTTAGGGGTGGTAGGGTATTATCGACGCTTCATAAAGGACTTTACTAAGATTTTTTTTTCTTTATACATTGGATTACTAATGCATAAAACGATAATTTTGTAGAGACTAACGTTACATATTAATTACATGCATACTGAGTAGATAATCAAGAATTCACTTAAGAAGAATACAATCACTTAGTGGATCAGATAAACGTGTAAACTCGTTCATCAATATCCGAAGTTTGAACTTCGGAACGTACCCTAATCCGAAGGTTGAACTTCGGAATGTTCCATTATCCGAAGTCGAACTTTGCTATATTCAATTTCCGAAGTTGAGCTTCGGCTTGTTGTAGAATCAAAATCACACAACCCCTAACTGCATGTCTCAAAAAGCGAAATAAAATAATCATCGATGAAAAATATATAAGTGCGTTTGAAAAATGTAAGGAAATACTCACTTACTCTGGTTCACTTACGAGTGAACCATTACTACAGTACCCGGATTTCGAAAAGACGTTCATCCTCACAACTGACGCCTCAAATATAGCTTTAGGAGCAGTTCTATCACAGGGCCCTATTGGTAGCGATAGACCTGTTGCATACGCTAGTAGGACGCTTAGTGACACTGAAAGTAGATACAGCACCATCGAACGCGAACTTTTAGCTATTATTTGGGCTGTGAAACATTTCCGGCCATACCTTTACGAACGGAAATTTGTAATTTATACGGACCATCGACCCTTAGTTTGGCTTTATTCACTAAAGGAACCAAACAGTAAACTCACCAGATGGCGACTACGATTACAGGAGTACGACTTTGAGATTATTTATAAAAATGGAAAACAGAATACAAACCAGAATTAAAATTAATGCACTAAATTCAGACGACGAAGGTCATTCTATAGACGTTAACTTCGACAGCAAAGAGTGTAAGCTTAGGGACCAAAGACGTTGTTAAGGAAATTGAAAAACTAAATGCTGAAAATAAAAGACATAATGACACGACGTCCACTGTAATAATATCAGACTCAAGTACTGTTCCCGCGAGCCCTATGTCTCTTTCCGACATAATATCGATGAGTAGTTCAGAAAAGGTTTCCGAATACCCAATCCGATCGCCTACAGAATCTAGTAAATCCCAAACTGTGCATTCAGCCGTAGAATTAGAGTCGAACGGTATACCAATATTACATGAGGCTATCGATGCGAAGCCAAATCAAATATCAGTATTTTCGTGGTTCAAAAATGAATTTCAGGTTAAAGATATTTCTAGAAAGAAACAAAAGGTACTAGGAGTATTTTTACCATTAGATAATTCCGAGTTAATAAAAGAATTTTTAAAGAAATATATTAGGCCTAAAATTAAATATTTTATATATTTTGAACGGGAAGAACATCGAAAACAATTTAGTAATATCATTATACACCTGTTCAAAAAGGACATGGTTCAATTTTTCGAATGTACGGAACGAGTAGTTTTTGTTGAAGATAAAAAAGAACAAAGAGCGATTGTAGTTAAATATCACGAAGGAAAGACATGCCACCGGGGCATTAAAGAGACGCTAGTCAGAATCTGCAAAAATTACTACTGGGATAATTTACAAGAAACCATTTCGATAATAATAAATAGTTGTACTGCGTGTAAAAAATTAAATACGACGGGAAGCCAATCAAACCTATACTTCAATTAACCCAAACACAAGATGCTCCGTTTCAAGAAATATTTATAGACCTGTTTAACATCGAAGGAAAGCATTATCTCACCCTTATAGATGCGTTCAGCAAATTAGGCCAAGCGATAGAAATTTCAAATAGGTCTACCCCCGAAGTAGTCCGAGCTTTGATGAAGTACTTTTCTTTTTACGGAATACTAAAAAAGATAAGTTCAGACCCAGGCTCTGAATTTAACAATGAATTAATTAAGGAATTCTTAAGCTTATATAAAATTGAACAACACATCGGAACCCCAAATAGCCCAAACTCGATGGGGCTTATAGAACGCTTTCATTCGACGATTATAGAAATTTATAGATTGGCAAAATACGAAAGAAAACCTACTGATGCAGCATCAGTTATGACGTATTCCATAGTAGCATATAATAATACCATTCATTCGGTAACAGAGCTTACACCTTTCGAGGTAGTTTTCGGACACACCGACACGGGTAGCCCATTTAATACAGAAATTGATAAACAGTACTTCCAACACTTAGTAAGGGACCATGCAAAGAGAACAAAATTGTTATACAAACATTTAGCAGAAAATATGGTAGCGATTAAAGAAAAAATTAGGGAAAAGCGAGGCGGTGAAGATGAGATAGCATTTCCGTGTGGTAAGACTGTATTTGCTAAAGATACCAACAAAAGAAAAAGCAAAGGCAGACCGCGATATGTTAAGGCTAAAGTAGTAGGCAAAGCCGAAAGAAATATAGTGCCAATAAAAGTAGGTGAAAGAAAGACTAAAGCCCCGATTAAAAATATCAAACGCCCTACACAGGTGGTGCATACTGATGATTGCGATGCCAATCCTGGCCCATCATCTGCAGTCACTTGAGGAGAACCCAGGGATACTTCCGGTAAAACAAGGACAAGCATATGCACAAACAGATCACTGGACTATAATAAAGATTTTAAATTTAGAAAATATTTATGACGACCTAAATCTAATTATTGCTCAATATCGTAAACTCAGTAAACTAATTGAAGTAAAAGAACCATACCCTCGCGAATTTATAAGCGTTAGAACCCATGCAGATCACATACGCGATTTAACCGTTCAAAAATTTCAACAACTTATGCCGCAACGTTTTAAGAGAGGGATCCTAAATCCATTAGGGTCAGTTCTAAAAATTATCACGGGAAACCTCGATCATGAAGATGCTCTAAAGTACGATAAACTTACCTCGGAGTTAAGTCACAACCAAATTATCGTGTCTAGGAAACTCACCTCAGTCTCTAAAATGTTGGACAGCTTTATTAATGCCACTGAAACCTTAAATAATAATTCCGTTATGCTAGATGCACGCCTAAAAAGTGTAGATACAATGCTAAATCATCTAACGACTAGAGAAAATAACTGGGTTTTCTCTACATATATTTTTGGATTATTTAATTTATTTATAAGCTATTTTCGAACCACTTACCTGCATAGAACAGTTGATGAAATTTGAGAATAACCTTACTTGTTGCACGCAACACGCTATTATAATCGAAGACGTTAAAGTACAGCAAATTAAAGCAGAAAATTGGATTGTTTTTACAAAGCTAAGAACGACACTTACCAAACACTGCGATAACGAGATCAGCAAGCAACCCATTTTTGGAACCTATATACTAACGAGTGATGAGCCCTGTGACCTGGAGATACAAGGTACTTACATTCATCACAACCGTGTTTACACAGAATACGAGGCAGCACTACCAGTTCCAGTCATCAACTTACCTCAATTACGTTCAACTACCAATGTAACAAGTACACGCGTAATTAACATGAATGGTGTCAACTTGGACGAAGTGAAGTATATGTCAAATGCTTTAAAACACAGTGAAATCTATTACACAGATTCAAGTGTCTTCAAAGGAGAAAAAGACTCTAACTTCAGTGTTCTAACATATGTAATTTTAAATTTTCTAGCCTTAAGTTTCCTATTGTTTTTAATATACTTATTAATTAAGGGTTATTATAATATTAAGGAATTTATGGATGATAATAACCCCTGGGAAGGGTGATCGCTACCAAGCTATTTCTAATTTATCTTGTGTTGTTGATTGTAAACATGATTGTAAGCTATTATTAAAAAAAAAGTCCCGCTGGGTTTCTTGCTGGTTCTTCCCAGGACAGAGGTTTTTTTTGCGAACCAGTGGTAAATTGAAAAAGTGACGTTCAATAAGTATTTTTATAATCTACATTGAATAAAAAAGTTTCTATTTCTATTTCTATAAAAAATGTATGCTTCACTTCCAAAATTATTGTAAAAACATTAAAAACGATATATCCGATAATTTTGCTCTTAGGGAAGGAGGAGTTATGGATGCACCCAGTCCCTCTGTTTTAGACTAGTATATTAATATTTATTATATTGTATTATTTAGGCTAAGCAATAAAACTGACACATCAGCATTTTATATAAGATTCCTAGTAGTTAGTTGATGAGTCGAACGTCTGCGTACGAACAGACTCTTTAAGATTGATTCATTATTAAAGCCACCTCCAAATCGGTGAGACGTATTAATTTAGTTGTAGTATAGTTTTTAAAAACTCCTTTCGACGTTCCCGAAATTTGACTATGTGTGTATGTGTGAGTTAATATTGTCAATATATGCTATATTATTATGATATTTCTGCGGTATATCACTAGCTAAAACTGTATACTCTATTGAAGAAAAGTAGCTATTAAAAGTTTCACATACCTCTGTTCCATCGTGAATGGTTTTACCATTTACTACAAGCTTTGGAGGAGCACAATCACTATTTATTTTATTTAATGCAAAGTTATAAATTAAGTCCCACGTTTTTTTTAAGTTCGTTATAGCATTTAACAAAGGCAGAATAGTAAAATTTATCCTTAGTGTCTCTAATAGTACATGTAATTTTTTTTTACATTGTTAAAATAATTCTTTAATTCAACATTATTAGTATCTTGTTTTACATTTTACCACAGCATATTGCGGTTTCTAATTCCGTTCAGTATCTGTTTGTTTATCCAGTCGTCTTGGGGTAGATTTTGTATTTTGTATTTAATAGTTTTATGGTTCTCAATACTGTCTTTAATAAAACCTTCCAATTGATCGTAGTCGTAATCTGTCATCTGAAGATTATTCTTAGCCATATCCTTGTAGAGATTATCATAATTTTTGCAGCATACTTAATTTTTTTCTTCAGTTCCTTTTTATATTTTTTAAATTCACAGTAAATTTATTTATGATCCGATAGAGGTGCGTCTATTATAGTCATATGAAAATCGTTGTTAGTATTTGTACAGACATTGTCAAGGATCGATTTAGAAGTTTCTGTTTCTCTGGTACAATACTTTATATTAATTTTATTAAGTATTTTATATCCTGATTCTTGAAGTATATAGTTATATTTTTGGTGCAACGGTTTTTATTTAATATGTTTACATTAAAATCGCCAAAAACTATTGATCTTTTCCTTTGCTCCAACTGTGTAGTAAAAATTTCAAAAAAAATTTCAATATTAGTTGTTGGTGGTCGGTAAACTAGTCCAATATTTAAGCTGCATTTCTCTAAATAAATCCATAGGAAGTTGTTTCCATCGACATATTTTTCTTCCATAAGTGTGTAAGCTAAATCATTGTGCACATATATTGACACTCCCCCACCAATGCAGTCAGTCCTATAGTTATTTATGTGTGAATAGTTTGGGATTTTTAATGTATTTGCGTCGCTTTCTGATTTAATCCAAGTCTCTATTAGTAATATTAAATATATAGTATACTTAAAGTTAACGTTTTACGAAAATATGCGTCATAGTTATCTTTCAGGTCGATTATAACCATTATTAGAAGCTAAAATATATATTATTTTAAGCGTGATTATAATGGAATATATAGTCTGGTAGTGCAACAAAAGCCTAAAATTACAAAAAAAAATTTAATTTAATACTAAAAAAAATTTTAGCCCTTAAAGCTAAAATATCAATCGTGCTTACTCTTATCCTACCTCTCCTTGATTATGCGGATGCCTGTTATTTGGATGCTACAGAGGAGCTTCTTAATAAACTTGAGCGCTTGCAAAATCAGTGTATCCGTTTTATATTTGGGCTCAAGAAATTTGACCGTATATCTCAGTTTTGTAAGCAACTCAAGTGGCTCCCAATTCGACTTCGAAGGAACACTTGATTGTTATGTCTCCTCTATAACATTTTGCACAACCCTTCCTCTCCCACATACCTCAGAAGCCGATTTTCCTTCACCCATTCTCCGGTCAAACCATGCAGATCCCTTGTTAAAACTCTTCTTGACTTTCCCGTCTATAATTCCCACTCCTTTTCAGTTCACGCGGTAAGAAGACCACACAAGTTTGGAATCCCTTCTACCAAAGATATAGTGATTTACTAGAATCGGTTCAAGCTAAATATCTACGCTCTGTAAACTACAGATGTTACTGTTCTTGGTCCTCTTATGACTACCTCTTGCATAAATATTATTTAACAACTTTAAGTAATAGGCGATTACTACTTGACTGTACTTTTCTTTACAAAATTTGTCGTAACTTTTTTGATTGCTCTCAATTTGTCAACTGTATATACCTTCGTGTACCAAGTCACTCACAAAGAATACGAAACACTCACGTGCATCGTTTGTTTTTCCTTAATCTGTGCAAAACAAATGCGGGCAAGCGTGCGCCTTTGCGTCGTATAATGGAACTGTACAACAACAGCTTCTCCGATATAGACTTATTTACCATGTCCCTACCTCAATTTAGAAAAGCTGTAAAACTTATATTAAATGATTTGTAATTTTTTTATCTTTATTACTATTTTCTTATAATTTTATAACGTTAATCTCAATTGTTTTATTTTTTGTAATAAATGTGTAATATTTACGATTTTGCTGATAACGGCTAAGTATGCATTGTTGTCTCTAGTTTTTTAGTTTTTATTTTTTTTTAGTTATTTTATTTTATATCTGTATTCTCTGTGCCTTATAACTTTAAATTTAGTACGGTAATTTTGTGGATAACGGTGTTGGTTGTGTAATTAGCTTATATATTTACATAGGATTTGAATTGTAATTTTTATTATACGACTGTTTGTTGTCCTTAATAAAAAAAAAAAAAGATTATGGAACTCACTACCGTCAAATATAAGAAATTCCGAAACTTTGTTGGTATTCAAGAAACGTCTTAGAGATAACTACTTTGCATCCTGTTAATTTATATATATATATATATATATATATATATATATATAATCATCCTTTCACGGTAAATGTTGATCCAGTGAGAAGTTAGAACAATTATTGATCCACCTATTTGACGTGTTTGCTCAGCTCCTCGTCGCACAAACTGATATACTTTGATCCATTCTTGATGCGCGTGTGACGTCGGTGGATCTGCACTAACAGGATTTCAATATACTCGTCAGCGATTTGACCAACATTTGTTGATCTAACAACGGTCGAAAAAATCATACTGAATATGATTTTTTAGATCCAGAGTATATTTAATTTATATGCGACATTTACTTAGACTAAGTGGATCCGGAGCCATAATTGACGAATAGGTACTCGAACACGAAGCGGCAACGTCGCGTTCTGTGTGTGACAGAGAACCCAGTAGGCTACTTCGTTATAGTAATAAGGTGTGAAAATACGTTATCTGCTGATTTTGTGGATCAAACTTTGGCAGGTTTTATTGTGGAAAGACGTTTGTTTTAGTTTTTGTTATCGTGTGAGTGAATTTGTGTTATTTTATTCATTTGTCATAGATCAATTAGAAGATGATGGATAGTACTTTATTACAAATTAATTTGTCACTCGAGTGTGTGTGTGTGTGTGTGTGTGTGTGTGTGTGTGTGTGTGTGTGTGTGTGTGTGTGTAAGGGTGGGGGGGGTGCCATTTAGTTTGAGCGCGTGTGTTTGCGTGTGTGTGTGTGTGTGTGTGTGTGTGTGTGTGTGTGTGTGTGTGTTTTTATGCGAGTTTGTGTGTGCGCGTGCGTGTGGGTGTACGTGCGTTCATGTGTGTTCGTGTGAACACATGTGCGTGCGCGTGTGTGTGAGTGTATGTGTGCGTGTGTGCACTGTTGTGTTTTTAGTACGTGTGTGCGTATGTGTGTGAGTGTGTGCGTGCGTGTGTTAACTGTTGTTCGTGTGTGGGTACGAGTGTGTGCGTGTGTGCGTGCGTGTGTCCACTGTTGTTTTGTGTTTGTGTATGTGCTTGTGCGTATATGTGTGTTCGATCGTGCGCGTGCGTGTGTGTGAGTGTATGTGCGGGTGAGTGTGTGTGTGTGTGTGTGTGTGTGTGTGTGTGTGCGAGCGCGCGCGCGTATGTGTATGTGTGCGCGCGCGTGCGTGTATGTATGTGTACGCGCGCGTGTGTTTGTATGTATGTGTGTGTGTGTGTGTGTGTGTGTGTGTGTGTTTGTGTCTGTGTTTGTGTGTGTGTGTGTGTGTAGGTGTGCGTGTGTGTGTCTGTATTTATGTGAGTGCGCGAGAGTGCGCGTGTGTGTATGCGCGTGCGTGTGCGTGCGTGCATGCGGTGTGTGCGCGTTCGTGTGTGTTCGTCTGAGTGCATGTTTTTGTGTATATGCGCGTGCGTGTGAGTGCGTGCGGATGTGTGTGCGTGTGTGTGTGTTCTCCTGAGTGCGTGTTTGTGTGTGTGTGTGTGTATGTGTATCTCTCTCTCTCTCTGTGTGTGTGTGTGTATGTGTGTGTGTGTGTGTGTGTGTGTGTGTGAACGAAAGCTTAGAGAGGGGTGCGGTGGTAGATGTGGAGGCGTCGGTGGCAGAGGTGCTGGTGGGGGAGTGCAGTAAAGTGGTTACTGCGTGAGGGCAACTGAGGCTCATATAAAGGACAGTTGGTTACAGCGAAAAACAGTGTGGCTGGTAAGTAGATATCGATACTGCCCCTAAAGATGTTACTACGAGGTTATTCATTTTTCCGAATATCAGCTTGGATACCTATTGGTACTAGAGACAAAGTGAAAACAAACAAAAAAACTTTTGTTTTGTGGTTTCATCATAACTAACAAAACAAACCCAAACTCGGCACACCCAGTTCTACTAGTCCAAGAGTTCCACTAGTAATACCGAATAATATTTTGAGGTCACTACATCAAGACCGGAGGTAAGGTCTCATGATAATATCTCATGTAATAGTTCGATTCTATACCTATCAATTTTGTAAACGCATCCTTAAAAATCTTGATTATGAAGATGTAGAAAACATGTTAACTGGTTTATGGTAAACACACACAAACACGCAAGCGCGCGCGTAAACATGCACACATGCGCACACGCACAAACGCATACACACACTCACGCACGCACACTGCCGCACTCACAAAAACACAACAGTGCACATATGCACACCCATCCACACACACACACGCGTTCACATACGCACACGCACACATATGCACGCACACGCACACACACACACACGCGCGCCCGCACGCACACAAATACACACACACACACACACACACACACACACACACACACACACACACACACACGCAAACACGCACTCAGACGAATACCTTATGTCGGCCGTTGCCACCACTTCCGCTACAAGAAAGGGCGTTGTCAAGTAATTCGTTAAAAAAAGTCGTTTATTTCGACCACAAGGATCATAGATGTTATACTCCGGCCGCTGAGTTATTACCGATTTGACACATGACGAATTGACAATACTAGTGAAGTGACTGAACCAGTAACCCTAATATGATTTGGGAACAGTTTGTTTTTAAATATTCTAGTATAGTGTGTAATTAAATAAAATCAAAACAATAATAGTTAAAGACACAGGTTCTTTATTAGGTGGAGTATCCTTGATGGGCGTAGATAATTGGTCGAGGACATATCAAAATAAAACAAATTTGTAAACACTGTTACACATTTTAATGAATAGAGTAGGTATAAGATGTTTTAATAAATGACTACCTATCATTTATTAAAACAATTATTCAGACTCTGAACCAGATTCGCCAGAGTTGTCACCGCTATCAGTCACTTGTATGACAATTTCATTCTCTATAATGGTGTCCACTCTTATATCGCGTTCATGATCTTCTGTTATTAGTTTTCGAGTCTTTTCGACGACCTTGAACCAATCTTCTTTCGTTATTTTGCTGCAAGCATCTTTTAATAGACCCATCATTTTATTAGTACCTAATGGCGGAGTCGTATTATTACGAGCTGCGTAACCTGTAATGTAAACATTAAATAACGTTAATTTATTACATTAAATAAACGAAATGTTACACAATTACCTACATGTAAGGGACATGATATTTATTTCTTAGTTATGTATCTTTTTACTTATATGCTGAATATTGGATGTTATAATAGTATAAATTATTCATATTCATAACTTATGCGATAAAAAACAATACCTTTGATTTGTGCCCATATTAGCTCAATGGCATTGTACTGGCAGTGATAAGGCGGAATTCGAAGTACCCGATGTCCATGTGCTAGAGCTATCTCATCTACTTCATAACGGACTCTTGATGTTTTATTTTCGCGTACCAACTTTACTAAGTCAGACTTTAGCATTTCGGCAGTAGATTCAATTCCATTTTGGTGTAGCCATGCTACGAGATCAGCTTTCTTGTCGGCCTGAGTAGGCGCTTTATTCACTTGTTTCGAGTGATATGAAGCGTTGTCCATTATTATGATAGAAGGCTCTGGCAGGCTGGGTAATAATTGATTTTCGAACCAATTCGTAAAAGTGTCTGTATCCATCTCCTCGTGGTAATCGGAAGTACTTTTTGACGCGAAAGCCAGCAGTCCATTTTCAAAGAAACCACTTCCAGCAGAACTGGCGTGACAAATTATCAGTCGCGATCCTTTTCCAATTGGAATCTTTGAGGTTGATGCTTTTGTTTCGTCAGTCCAAGAGCGTGACACAGTGTGGTTCGCATTTAACCATGTTTCGTCAACAAAAACGACGTTGTCCCAAGACTCGATTTTTCTGGCTTCTCTTAAAAACTCGCTCCTTTTAATTATTAAATCAAATCTTTGCATTAATATTTTCCTTTTATTCGTTTATTTTATATCCAAACCCGATTTCGTGCAATAGTTTTGACAACGCCGTTTTACCGCCTTTAAACAAGCCAGCTTCTTTTAAAGAGACCAAAAGCAAACGTCTAGTTGGAAACTCGTTCCTAGTATAATAACCATATATGTGGTTTCTTATTGCATCTGCATCAAAAACATCAACACTTGTCACGGGCTTTTGTCTTCGTTTTTTCTTAGGAGTGCGTAAAACATTACCTTCACTTCCATAAGCACCAAATTTTTCTTTATTTATATTATATAGTGTTTTTGCACCAATTCCAAGAGCTTGTGAAACCCGATCTTTCACTTGAGTGACAGGAATCAAAGGGCCGCCATTTTGTGACTCACGCTCAAAGTAATCCTGTAGCTTTAGTACAAGCTCACGACATTGACTATTCAATGTTTTTCCTCGTTTGGGCATTTTCAACAAAATTACCAAACACAAACAAAGTTAGTCCAATAAAAATAGAAAGCCGAGTCAAAAAACAACGGTTACACAAGAGAACGTAGTCTGTGCGCACGAGAGTACGGAAGACGACTAAACAGATTAAAATAGCGGTGGTAAGGGTGTTGCCAGAATAGTATCGCCAATTACTTAAAAAAATACACCTATAACATTGCTTAATTGAGGGAGAAAATTATATTTATTAAATGTTGTTTTATATATTATGAATGTTAAAAATTATACATAATCATTTTAATTGTATTTATTTTTAAATCATAGAAAACAGTATTTCTGTCTTTGGATCACACATAAATCTTAAAAATCATAGAGATACTGGCAACACAGTGCAATTAGGAGACGCAAAAAAATGGTAGCATTATAGTCTAGTTGCTCGAAGGAATAAGTAAAATAAAAATATCCAAATAAAATAAATATCATATCTATTCCAATGAATTCGGACCGAATACTATCAAGCACATCACTATGAAAACTAGACGCACGATGTAACTTTGTACAAGCACGCCAAAGAACAAAAAATAAATGTTTTCATATTATTTACAAACTATTTTAAGTTTTGAAACAGAGTTTATTGGAAAATTACTTGATTCTGACATTTTGACATAAAGTTTTATATTAAAGAGGTATTCTAAATCATTCGGCAAATGTGTCGCTCGTGCAAGGTTATATCGATTAATTTAAGAATAATCTGTCAAATCGGTAATAACTCAGCGGCCGTACTATAGTAATAATACAAATCTTAAAACTAATTTTCGTAAAACTTAAAACTATTTACCTAATTTTAAAACTATATATAAGACAGGCCCGATTGGTCAGCACGTGCACCATATGACAATGGTTCAGGTACTGACCTCAAACCTGTCAGAAAATGCCCTCAGGATACCATTAGAACTGGCCCGCACCCTGCGCACCAGGGATGTGCATCGTTTACGCATGGTGGTGTAGAAACAATTCACACGCGCATCCGCGAACATACCCGGCGCATTACAATAACGAGGTAGACCAAATAGCACCCTGAATGCATTACATAACACGCATTTAATCTGTAGCTTGTACCGCCAAAGATACGAAACGGCAACGTCGCAGCTGCATACAGCCAATCCGATCGTTTATCTTATCGTTTGCTGTGCTCTGATTGGCTCATTTAAATCGGATCAACATTTTCCGTAACCATCGCAAGGTAGATTTGTATATCGGATCAACTTCGGCCAACGCTAGCAAACAGTCTCGTGAGTGCAGATGTTGATCCGGTCGGAGCCACATTAGTTACCAGAGATGCATATTGGATCAACAAAAGGCGCCGGATCAACATGCGTTTTCGGATCAACAAAGTGCTCGCGTGAAGTCGCGTCTGATCAACATTTACCGTAAAGGGATCTCTATATATATATATATATATATATATATATATATATATATATATATATATATATATTAGTTTTAGTTTATATATATCATATGTAACTATCGTATTTATTATTATTTATTGATTTATTTTATTTTTATTTATTGTTTTATTTTATATAATTTACGTAACATTGTGTATATTATTTATTTTTATTAGTACTAATGTATGCACTAAGTTTGCAATTTCAATATAATTTCCTTTATGGGTCTACTGGAAGATATTTCAGCTAATTTGGAGTAAGTAGAACCTTAGTCCGAAATTACTATAAGACTGCTTCTGTATCTTAAAGTGTGTACATATAATAAATAAAAAAAATAATAGTATAAAATCACCAAAACTATCCACTTAAATGTGATTTTCCTGTGTATATGGATATAAAC